>QLNU02014176.1:5008343-5027392 GCA_006491805.2 Dysdera silvatica
TGGCATATAGACCTAATATTATAAGAAAGGAACTAAAATATATCATAGCAGATGCCCTTAGTAGAGACTGTAAACTGAAGAAAGAAGAGATCCAAGAATTGCAATTAGAAGTACACATGATAGTGCCAATGTCAGCTAGCAAAGCCCATCTATTACAGAAATATACTAGGAAGAATGAAGAATTTACATTCAAATGTATTATTCTGGATGGTTGGATACCAATTGTCAACGAGGTATCTTCAGAAGTAAGAATACTGTCCGTATCATGACGAATTAGCAATACATGAAAGTATAATACTTCATAACGATAGGATAGTAATAATACCGGAATTGCGTGAAAACACTCTAAAGGAGATACATAGAGGGCACTTAGGAATTTAGAAATCACTCTCCAGAGCTGGTCAGAACGTGTTTTGGCATAAGATGAACGAAGACTTTGAACAATACATTACTGGGGAGTTTGCCAAAGACATCAAAGAGATAAGCCTGAAGAACCTATACTTCTTAATCACATACCTGAACGAGCTTGGCAGATAGTCGGCATGGATATATTTATGTTAAATCAAGAAAATGTTCTCATAATCACTGACAGCTACTCTGGATTTTTCAAAATTACAGAAATTTCCAACCTCACATCCTCAAATGATCCATTCACTTAAAGAAGTGTTCGCTACACACGGAATTACCAATTCACTTTATTCAGATGAAGGCACTCAGCATAGTCTGAATTCAGAGCATTTGCCGAAGAATTTAACTTTCTTGTCCCAACTTCAAGTCCACATCATAAAAGGTCTAATGGATTAGCGTTACATGCAAGAAGCCGCTTCGGAAATGTAAAGTTGACAAGTTGAATATCTACCTGGCACTGATAAATGCATGCAACACTCCCCTCGGAAATTTAGTTTTTCCAGCACAATGACTATATAGTACGAGTATAAAAGGAATACTGCCCACAACCGCTAACTCATTACTTCCTAAAGTAGTAAAGGACGTTGATTCATCCCTCAGCAACTTCAGGTCTAGAGGAAAGGTTTACAGAGACCGTAATTCTAGGAAATCACCTCGGTTCCCAATAGGTCAGAAAGTATTATTCAAGGCTGCACATAGGGATTGGAGACCTGCAGAAATCATCTCACGATTAATCCAACTATGGTCATTTCTTATCCAGACTCCAGATGAATTGAGATTGAGAAGGAACACTTGGTACCTGAAGCATGACATGATAAGTAAAGTATTACCAAGAGGCGAAGGTGACGACTTCACAAGTAGTTCAGTAGCCCCAATGGCTCGACGATCTCTCAAACACCAGCAACTATCCCTCAATCAGAGAGACCGTTTAAGACTGTAGTAGAAAATCGCCATAGCACCAGTAACTGTGTAACCAAATACGGACGTAGCATTAAGAAGCGGGATCGGCTGCAATGCTATTAACTTTTCAATTAGAAAAAGGAGGATGTTATGTTTATCTTTATGTAACCGTAGTATTATTTATATAGCTTGTGAGCTTGGTCTTGAGTTCTTGGTTTTGCTTGTTTTTATTATTAGTTTTGAATAAAGCTTGTGTTCTTATATACGTTATTACAAGTAGAATAACGTTACAGAATCGTAGAACGTGATGATCATTTTTTAGCTTGACAGTTATAGCAATATTTTAAAATAAATTAATTCACTATTTCACCCAGCTTAAAATAAAGCCGTATTCTCTTTTGGTGATATGTACAGTGGACTAACATGTTCACATAGCTCCAATTTACAAACTATTGTGCTGGCCCCAAAAAATATTCCATGAAACTATTGTTAATTCCCATTTCTGAAATTTTGATGTTACAAACTTTTTAGGGTTTATATGAGTTTGTATCGAAAATCCACTGCATTCTGTAACTTACTCTCTATATATATCATACTATATTCATACTTAATTTATAGCAGAACAACCAACATTTACAGTGAACACAAGTATTTGGAACATACCGTAGTTCAGGGTTCTCAGGTTTTTGAAATTACTAGGTGAGGGTTCAAATTCTAATAAGTTTGGTTTTATGAAAATAAGACCCAGGAAGCACACTAACTAGATGCATTTGCAAACAGTGTATCCTCTCCCTTTTTGATACAAAAGTGTTAAATTTTATTTACCTTGTTCAGTTTCACATATCTACACAACATTTATAATTTTTCTACTATAGGAGTTGGAAAGACAGCAAAATGTGTTGGTTGTAGGACATCAAGCTGTGCTTCGGTGTCTCTTGGCTTACTTCTTAGACAAAAATTCTGGTAATTTCGTTTTTCTATTTCTTTACCAATCACGTTGTTTAATTTATTTCATTATTGTTGTTCTTACCACTTGTCTCCCCACAGCTGCTAAGTGTTTACCCCAAGTCTGATTTTTGATGGCAAAAGAATTTTTTAGATTTGTTGCTGTTATGAAACATGTATTTAAGAAGACAACGATGTTATTACAAAACCTGAATATATTAGTTTAAAATCTGTATTTAACTTGACTGTGCACTTACAGAAAACCAAAACAATGTTTTTAATTTATATTTAATTATGGAAAAAAATACATTTTTTAAAGAATTTGTCATAAAAATAATCAAAACAATGGACTAATTTTTTTTAATGGTGAGTTCATATAAATCTTATGCAGTTGAAATTAATGGCTCTCTTAAATATGATGCATCTGCACGCACACAATGAGTGAGGTATTTTGCATATGCTAGTAACTTTGTTACATGAGTGTACAAAAGTACATGGGTATTTACATAATTGTTTCAGAAGAGCTTCCCTACTTGAGAGTGCCTCTTCACTCGGTGATTAAGTTGACACCTGTTGCCTATGGATGTGAAATGGAGTTATTCGAGTTGCCAGTTGCTGCAGTCGACACTCATAGAGAAAAACCTGTGGTAAGCATGGCTTTGCAAACAATGAATAACATACTTTACATTAAGCATTCTTTATTAGTGCTGGTGTTGCATGTGCTTATTGCACCATGCTGCATTTTAAAGGTGCGTTTGAATTTTTTTTTTTTTTTTGATTAGCAATGCTACTAATCTCATTTAGAATATAAACAAAAAAAAATTCTAAATCACTATATAATGCATTGCAATAATGTAAGTTGAAGTTTTAAAGACCATAAGGAAAACTTTTTAACAGTAAAATTCTAACATGTTTAAAGTTGACTATTTGCATGCTAGATAATTCACAAAGGTCCATGGCAACATTATCTTGCCTTGTACCATTCTATACTGCATTGTATCTAATTCAACTTTCCTAGCACAGCTTGTGACAAATTCTGACTCTTATTCTTGCCTGTCTTTGTGCCATAAAACAAACCTTGGCTCCAAGCGATAGTGTGTAATCTTAGCCTTTTTTTCTGTCCACGGTCGGAAAGGGTTTTGCTCCCTTGGTAACAGAGATTTGTAATCCTCGGGAAAACTAAATCCCAGCACAACATGACCTTAGCTATCCCTATACTCTAAAACACAAAAAGATAAATCTATTAAGTACAAATGCAATACTATCATTCCACTGGTGGCATGTGTTGCTAATAATTTATTGTAATGTATCTAGAAGTTAATTTTCATAGAACCTTTTAGCTGTGTGGTCACAGTACAGCTTTTTATAAATTTGTTTTAAGATAAATACCAGCACACTACAAAGCATACTACACAGGTAAAATATACCTGGAACAATTAAATGTCATGCAAAGGTGTGATTCTTCAATAATCACCCATGGTCAAGGCTCTATAAATTGCTACAATATTTTCATAATTGTGAGGCATTTATACAGCAATTTGTTAAAATTATGCAGACAATATATGTATGACTATGATAATAACTATTATTTATTATATCCATTTTTGAAACACTTCGTTTATATCCTTATGATTACAAATAAATTACTATATATACATATATGTGCGTTTTCTAATAAAATACTTGAATTATCATTACCACAACGATGATAATATTACAGTTTATTAAAGTAAAACAATGTTAGTCCAGCAACTTAAAAGGTATTGGAGTGGATTAGCAGGTTCATCTGTTCCCACAACATGGGAAGGGGACAGATTGCTGGCTGTTAAAGTAACTCATAGAATTAAAGATGAAAGGAACATGCAAGGAAAAAACAATGAGAGTAGAATGGTGAGGAAAATTGGGGATTATGTGGATAATTGTAAATTATGCAGGCTTTTGCATTATATAACATTACATAATTTATAGGGCCTTACCTATGTGTAAATTATGTACATTAGTAGGGTTCGAGACAGCAAAGGAAATTTGGTGGTCTAAAAAGGCCACCTGGTCACCAATTGGTGGTCGAAAAAACAAAGCTGCTAGACATAGGTTAAAATTACCATGTGTATCCTTCTACAATATGTATTACTGATTATTAGTTGGTAATACATCCATGGAAATTCAACTTCCCATTGTTTGGGAAGTTGAATTTTCATGCACACAGAAAATAAAACGTCATAAATAATAAATACCAGTGAAATCGCTTCACTTCACCGCTGGTCAACCAAGGGGAATTTAAAGTGAAACCATCTTCCTATACAATCACAATCCTATCATGTTTCTTGAAAGTTTTGCCACTGGGTGTCTCCACAAGACATGTTTGCTTGCTTGTGTACAGGGGAAATTGGAAAGGGTGGCAGCCGAAGACTGCGCTGTAATTCCAGAACTACAAGACCTGAATTTGTTGCAAGTGTCTTTCTTACCAAAATATTGCACGGACTGAGCATGCAGGTGGACTTTTGAAAGGAAAAAAAATTATTTAGATCGCAAGACTTTTGGCCGGAAAAATTTTATCCTTGATGAACAGTAGCCTTAAAACCAAATTCACGATTTGCGTATGAAATAAACGGAAAACGCCCGCGCGTGTTTCAAATGACAAATTTGTCATCGATGTTTATGAATTTAACAACCATTGGTTATGAGTTGGCGACAATTGTCGCTTTGTCGCCATGCTGGCTCGAACCCTATACATTAGACAGATTTCTGAAATTACTAATTTTTTTATTGTGCTTTATTTGGTGGTGTTGTTAATAGGGAAATCTTTTATTTATATAGATGTATATTGACTGCTTTAGCATGAATATAGTCTTATTTGTCTGATGTATGAATTTGTGTGTTGTATAACTTGCACTTCTATATTTGCCTTGCTTTTAAGTGATAGCTATGTGTTAAAGCTTAATTTTTATGTAGCATTTCCATGAGGCAAGTTTCGAGCTCAATGGTATCACTGCTAGTGATATAGATAGAAAGATGAACACTATGAAGCTTAACGAAAGATCTCATTCCTAATTTTTTATAATTTCACCTTTTTTTTTTTTTATTGTTTAAAGCTTTATGATGATTTTCCTACTTTTATATAATCTCAAGAATATTTTCTGTATAATCTCGTCTATAAATTTGTTAAAACTAACAATTAGTGCCGGATTTATAAATGGGCAAGTTGGGCACTTGCCCAGGGCGCCAAATTTCATGGGGCACAAAAAGAGGCTTTTTTTAAATTACAATTTATTTACCGTAGAATTCTGACGATCAGCTCTTCGAGAGAAGGCGCCCTCTACCTTTTTTTCTAAATCTGAAATTCTGAAAAATTGCATGAGATAACCTCACCCCCAAGGGCAGATCCAGGAAGGTGGTGTGAGCCCCCCCTGAGAACAATAAACTTACATTAAAAAATGATTATTTTCAAATAAAAAATAAAACTAAACTTACAACTGAATTTTCAAGCTTTGCGCCCTCACTGAAATTTTGTTCTGCATCCTGTCTTTTCCCCCCTTTCCCCAATATCCAAAAAAATCCCAACAATCGTCGTCAAATAAAATTAATTTATTCATAGAAAAATACCAAATGGATGGGATGCCAAATTTTTAGGGACGCAAAAAGTAATGAACTTCACCTTTCTTTTAATTTCAATCTATCTACCGTAAAATTATGTTGATCTGCACTCCCCGTAGAAGTATCTCTTCACACTTTTTGTTTTCATTTGAAATTCTGAAAAAAAAGTTAGCCTAACGGCTTTACCCCCATTAAGCATCGAAAAAAAGTAAAATTTCCTCATCAAATAAACTAAATCTGTTTATAAAAATATCATTATTATATCTTTATAATATGCACATATGGTAATCATAAATGTCGTCCGTTCCCTGTCCTCCGCGATTTTTCATCACATTGAAGTGAGCGGAATGACAGAATTTTGTTTTTGCTGGTATGGCGGGAGGAGGAAATGGGTGTAACTTGCTTCGAAGTCTAGGGAGCGATTTTTTTTTTTCTAGAATAACTAACCCATTTTCAGAGGGGCTAACCTTACACCTCAATTCTTAGCAGAAATTTTTCGGGGTTAGCCTTCCCTAGTTACACAAATGAAGAGGGTGTCAAACATTGTGCCCAAGGTGCTTCGTACCGTAAATCCGGCCCTGCTAACAAATTAATAACTAATCTGATTAATCATGGAATCAGTAAATAATGCTTTTGCTGTGTAAATTGTCTGCTTGTTTTGTTAGTATATTATTATGCCTGTTGATCATTATGGCAGAATATGAGCAATATTAATGCACTAATCCATGCTTGTATAATGCAGTTTGTAACCATGCTATTTATAATGTGCTTGTTAAAAAAAGAGACCCCGTGCTTGTATACAAAATAATTCGTATTTTGACTTCAATTGGTCGAGAGTTCTAAAAATGTTTGCCTCACTTTTGGACAGTTATCACTAAACTTGTTTCTACACTTTGTTATTAATTTTGGTTGTGGCTTATTCTTTAATAACTGGATGTGGTTGCTGCAGTTTCAAAGCTCAGCCCAAATTGCAATTCCAAGTAAAATGGTTAATTATAATTTCATAACGAAGATACCATAGATCTATCAGTTTACCCTCTGTATCATAATCCTCTGAGGTTATGATGCAAGGACCACACAAGTTAATTCACCAGCCAGTGTTTAATAGTTGACTTCTATTTAGGCATAAATTATGTTAATATAAATGGTATATACATTAATACAAATTAATGGAAGAAATTGTCTCTGAAGATTCTATCTTGAAAACTTCACCATGACATAATTATGATTGTATATTAATGATTAACAATACTAAACTAATACATAATGTAACATATACTTGAATATGGTTAATATAGTACTGAACACATACATTTGGAATATACAAAGTAAATGTGTACTTAAAGTTAACTTTATTTTTTTTTTAATTCGATGGGGTTATATTGGTAGATGTCTGTATCAGTGAATTAATGAAATTTTAAATCTTTGTAAAGCATTACAAATTACTAGAAAAAAAAGCATTAAAAAAATTGTGATTATTTTTGATCGTAGTATTCTCACATTTCGTCAACTTGCCATTACAGATATTAACAAAATTTTCTAGTTCTTAGAGTTTGGCTGTAATTCTTACGTGGCGTGGCATTTGTAGTAAGCTTATTACTAATATATTTTAAACAGTACTCTAAAGCATTTACATCGCCTTTTTCAAATTTTAGTTCTCTTTGTATTGTGCATATAAGACCTGTGATTTCACCTGTAAATAAAAGCATTTTACAATTTGTCTTAGCCCTAAAAAGAAAGAATCCGATAAAAGTGCTTGTTAAAGGTTCATCCCAGAATATTCCATGTTAGGGTCACTCCATCCCACACCCTTTAATGATTTGAAACTTGCCCTAGTGATTACCGCCATGCTTTCTAAATCCACCTATGGCAGAACTAGACTTCCAGTAAGCTTTGCTCATGTGTAAATGTATCATGGTTCGGAAGTCTCATTCCAAATTGCATTCCAAAGCCATTTCGATAAGTTAGAATGCAAACAAATTATTTTAATTAACATTTGAGATCAGTTTTTAATGGTGGGACAAATGTGTTGATACGTTTTGGGTGTATATCTGCCCCTCATCTGAAATTAGGCATTCGCATAAAATTATGAGCATCATGAAATTGAATACTGTGTTCAATTGGAGTTCCCTCCAATTGAATGCAGTGTTCCTATTTCATGCTACTACTTTTTCTGGAATAAGCCCACTATTGGTATTTATTATATTCCAATAAAATGTAGAAAATGCATTTCAATGTTTACTTGGAGTTCACTCCAGTTGATTCCTGATGAGGAACAGCAAAATCTGTCCGAAGTGCATCGATATGAGTAGATCCAACATCCAAAAACTATGCTCTGTAACATTATATGATGCATTTTGAAGTGACACCACATTAATTTATTGTATATATTTCTATTGTCAATATATATTTTCTGTTTTATATATTCTAAAAGTACACTCAAGGACAACGAAAGTTGTACACCAAGAATGAAGAATAGGATTGACATGAAATTTTATTGATAGAAGGATATAAATGAATGATGTACATGATCACAAAAAACAGAGCAGCAGAACAATTAGAGGGAGCTGTAGTACACAATTCGGTCATCCTCAATACGTCTTCACACTATCATACAAGCAGAAATACAGTCTGGCATGGTGTGGAACTGATGTCCTTTGGCAGATGGGTCTACACCTGTTTGATGTTGCATTCCAAACCTCAGAGATTGTGTCAACAAGGTAGCCTAGTGTTTCAACTGGTACCACACATACTAGTTGGGAGAAAAATCTGGGATGGGGGCCATGAAAGTATCTGGGCGTGACGTAGTCTGATCTGGGCGACCCAAGGTCTGCGTGACCGGTCATTAGCCTGTTGAAAGATCACACCTAGGATCCCGCACCATGAATAGGAGTACACGAGGCCATAGAATCCCATTGACGCATTCACGGTTTGTCAATGTTCCAGGTATCACTACTAAAGTGGATTGACTGTCATAGGCAATAGCTGTCCAGTTCATGATCCTTGCAGTACAGTTGGTGTGTTGCTCAATATTGGAGTTAGAGTTGTGATGTTGTCCAAGAATCCTCCGCATCCAGGCGTGATCATCAGTTCCCAAAATGAAGTAGCATTCATTGTTAAACACAATACATTGCCAATCTGTGGTGCTTCACATTGCCATGTCCTGGCATCACTAAAACCAAAGCTGCACACGTTCCTATGTTAACGGCAGTATTCTAAAAGGATGATGGGATTGCAGATTCGCTTCCTTGGCATCTAGCTATGATTTGTGGGCACACACAAGTCCCTAGTTGTGCCTGTAACATGGATCGGGTCGCCGTGGGTTCAGTGTGTGTATGACACACTATCATTCAGTCCTCTCTACTTGCGGTGTGCCTGGTCCCTCAAGAGCCAGTCCTCAGTGTCTGGGTGGCATCGTGTAGCCAGTGCTCCCAATACAGTCAGACGGTGTAGTCTGAATGATCCATGATGGACTATCTTGCATGCTGACCACCCTGTAGTTTTCAGTCCAATGATCAGATCTCTCTTAAAGTGTTACACTTGCATATATTGACATTTCTGGCATCTACCCACCATCATTTTTAGTCAATACTCCTGCTTGCATTAGCCAAAGCTTCCCGCATTGCTTGCATTGGCCAAAGCTTCTTGCGTTGATGGGGCTTCGACTACATGCTTGTTTATAAGGCCGTTGGCTCAAACTTTCAGCACCACTTAAAGGTCTACGGTCATGCTCAATCACCCCAAACGGATACTTTGCATATCATCCTGTCCTCTAGCTATTTATGTAATTTCAGTTGTAGAATGCTTTCTTCTTTTTGTGCAACTTTCCTTGTTTGTGAGTATATCTAAAATATGTTCGTTTCTAATTATTTAAAGCTTGAAAAATATTTCTATAAAATATTTCATCAGTTGATTTCCCATTCACTAAGGTTACTATCTACCAACTCATTCAAATTTTTTATATGTAAAAAAAAGTGTGTTTGTAGAGATTTTGTAACTGGACTATGCTTTCTATTTGAGACTTTCAAATAAATTTAGGTACATTGAATACTCGTAGGAATAAATGAATAAAACTTAAAGTATGTGTTCTCCTCCCACCCCTATAAATTTTCATGGCTAATGTCGAATTTAGGTGTGGGTAGTGTATTTGACAACGATACACCTCTGAAAGTCTAGGTTTTTAAGCATAATTTTATTGATTCTCACCAAATATGGAGCGGGAGGTATACTGACAATTCGGAGATATGGAAAAATCTAAGTATTAGAAACAAAAAGGCATATGAATAAGGAAACAAAGTTAAATTTGCGTGTTAGAGGCAAGTTTTTATAGTATCCAGAAATAAACTGGGTCGGCATAGGATCTGTCCAAATTCTTGACTGCAAACCAATGGGTCAAGAACACATCCTCAGGCTAGCTTGATGGATGAAAAGTTTGAAATAAACGTTATATGCATGAAACCTGGCATCAGCTTGATGGAAAACTTGGAGTTTTTGAAAATTGTTCGAGAGTAAAACTCCAAGCGCATATTACATACACACATTATGTGATTAAAAGTCCAAACATTTGTTCTAAATAGTTGTCTATATACACTACGGGATGATCTGGCACAGGTATTAAAAAAATGCAGGACAGTTCATAAACATTTCAAAGCTATTACAGTAACATGAAACATACATTACAGCTTACTGACTTCAAACATGAAGTAATTGGGTGCTGTTGTTGTGAAAAATGTACTGGCTTGCATAATACATAGCCCTGCGGTGGCGCAGTGTGGTAACGCGTTCTCCTATTGCGCGGCTAATCCGGGTTCGACTCCCAGCAGTGCAAAAAGAACGCTTACTCAGAGATCTCATAAAAGATCGCACTGCTCACTGTAGTCCGGGGTTTGGTTCCCCAGGCCTTAAGAGGTTCGGATTCCTCGGAAAACAGTAGGTCCCGGCGCAGCATGACCACTGTAGTCTTTGAGCCGTAAAACCAAAAAACAAACAAACATAATACATAAATGACATTGATAGTGATTGAACACAGCAGGCATGTATATAAGAATTCCATTGAAATATGCATTAGCAGTACATGGTTGCGAGACGTTTTTACAATTGAAGGAATTGCTGTATATTGACTTCTGAAATATTCAACTGCAATTACAAGTCAGTAATCGAGGCTGCCTGTCAGTCACGCACCACGAGCCGTATACTTAGTTGAGGTACATCATAGACTTCATATGATTGTGCATAATTCGATTGCTGATGTGACTGAACTTTAATCTCTGTGTGTGTGTATCTAATTGGTATTGCATTTTCATTAAAATGACTTGATTTTCATTTAAAAGTCCATAGTCTGGAAATATTTTCATGAAGGCTTTTGAAAATGGGGCAAAAAAGAGCAAAAACCCAAGCGACATGATCCATCAAGTAGTCACTCATTGAACAGAGCCATTCGTCCTATTAGTTGAGTCGTCAAGTCATTTCAAAACCACAACATGGTTTTGAAATGTGCAAACAATCAGGATAATAGAGTAAAATGTCTTATAATTGCGTAACACTAATATGCATGAAAGGAATTATTCCATACATTTACAATTACCTCTGAAGCTAAACTTTCAATTTACTGGTTTGCTTGTTCTTATTTATGAATTAGAAAACTTGGAGCTTGATTTATTGCCAAAACAAAACAAAAAATAGAATAAAGGGAAATATCTGCATGGAGTGATTAGAAGCTTAAAAAAGTGTAATGAAAAAAACACATTGAAAATATAATTTCTACAGTAAATTTAGAATAGTAATAATCCCATCATAATGGAAACATAACCAACTAGTAGTGGATAATTAAACAAAATAGGGGAGGGGGATTTAACTCTATGAAATAGACAAAATAATATTTTCTATTATATGTGCCAAAAAATACTTGTGTATAGTAGAATTTAACTTAAGATTATGACAAGCCTAGAGGAACTTCCGCTTAGCGATAGTAGGAAAAAAACATGACAATGCATTTTGTGACACATGGCGAACACCAAATTTGTGTGTTGTATTTTCTGTTCAGTATAGCGGATTTCAAAGCATGAGAATTTGGTAATTCGGGCATCCGTATTCCCATTGGACCATGGAGCCCCTGTGGTGATGCAGAGATAGCATGTTCGCCTAGTATGTGGTTACCCTGAGTTCGACTCTGAACTGTGTTTTTTAAAAAAAAAAAAAAACTTAGTAACTGTTCACCATAGTCCAAAAGTTGGTTCTGTAGGTTTTAAAAGGTTGATTCCTTGGGGAAACTAGGTTCTGGTGCAGCATGACCCTTGCTGTACTTTTACCATAAAACTGATCAATTGGGCTTTTCTGTCAGTTTTTGTCAAACTATTATGCTGTAATAACATTTCAATGAAATTCATTTTGCTGACGATAGTATTTGAGCTTGTCTTTAGAATCTAGACTCTGCTTGATTCCTGCTTGCTTGAAAGGCAACTGAACTTTGAAGCATTTGTTAACATAAACCAGTGTTCCGTTCACAAATTAAGCTTAAGAATTATACTCTGCCTTAAATCTTACTACAGATTAGGATGTTCTAAGTACTTCAGCCCTTTGATCTCCCAGTCTTATTCTCCGTAGAATTTTTAAGACATTAACATTACTAAAGCAGATACTTTCTTTACATTGTGATTTAGATGCTATTAACAGTTCTGGTCTGAACGTGAAGGTGTGTTAGTAGGAAAGAAACTATACTCGACGTGCTAAGGTATTCGTGACAACACTGAAAGGGTTTAGAAATCTGTGTGCCCCCCCCTTCCCATTGTTTGTCTTGAAATATAACCTTTAACAATGTATTAGAACTTCGAAACCCCACAGCACTCTAGCAATTGAGCTTGTCATGGGCTAGCTATATTTGCCTTCATCTGTAAATCTAATAGATTATAAGTGTGTGTGTGTGTATGTATATATTATAATTTAAAAGTTGCAGGCGCAAAAAAAAAAAGACAATTCTATAAGTAATCTTGTCTATCATTTGTCTCTAGAAGTGATCATCAGATTTCTTCATATGGGGTACTGTTTCAATGGAGATTGGGTTAGTTTTGGATGGGTTTAATTAAAGTAGTGCTTTTCTGAAGGTGTCAATTATGTCATCAAAGTTTTGCCACCTGGTATAGCTAGTTAATACACTTAATATAGTTATTTGATAGTAGGAGACAGTTGGGGGATACCTTAAATAGGTGAATTAAGCTTTTTTCATGTTAAAGCCAGAATTTTCAAAAGTGCCTAAACTAACAAGGCCAAACAAATTTTTGCATTTGTTTTGCTGTGTAATAATTTTGGGATTCAGTCAACAAACACCACTCTAACTTTATTAACTTTGCATTTGCCTCCTGTCCCCCCCCCACCCTTGTTAATGATGAAATTTCCTCCCTTATCAGCCTTAAACAATCATGGTAGTCTAATTTTTTTGTAACTTTAATTTTAATGAAGATGATTACAAATTTAATACCCTAGCCCTCAAATATCCTGTCTTGGTAATGTTAAATGATTATAAATTCTGTTCAGTACTTAATATGAGCACTGTTTATGTTTCAACTATGTAAATGCTTCGGAATAAATGTGTGTGAATTTTTCAAAAATCCACTTTAAACATTTTATTGGTAAATGTAATTACGTGCATGTGATTCTCACTCTGTACAAATGATTTCAATGAATGTCTTAAATATCTAAACATGACAGAATATTATTAGCAATATTCTAAATAACCAAACTTTTACGAAACTAAAAAAAAATCGTCAGAGATGAAAGTGTGACTATTGGGTTTACTTTGGTATACTGGTTGTGCTAATAGGGTGGTTGTACAATATACAAAATTTAAATGCCAGGTTGTCAAAACTTAGATTAGGATGATGCATCTATGAACTGTTCATTAAAAGCTTGTTCCGATTAGAATGAAAAGTTAAATTTTATATTGGAAAGATCTTGAGGGTCCTACAGTGACATCATGTTCGATTAGGTGTACAAAAAAATGCTTACTAATTGCTCACTGTAGTACAGGAGATTAGTATCCTAGGCCAGCAACATTTCTTCAACTGTGGTCAGCAGACCCACAGGGGTCTATGAAACCCTATCAGTAGGTCCATGAGACCCTCCCAGTGTTCCACAAAGGTTTGGAAAAATATGATAAGAGCATTTTCTCTTTAATACTAAGAATAAATATGAAGGAATGAAAAGTTCTTTCCTTAAACGATGAAAATCAGTGATGAAACGGAAATAAATATGTATGATGCAAATTCTATGCTTTAACACGTTTCTGCCATCTATGAGTATACTCGTATGAATTTATTTATTGCTAAAAGTAATCTGTTATATCTCTATTTAAAAAAAAAAAAACAGAAAACAATTTAAAAACATAAAAATGCAGATAAGATCTTGGCATGTGTGAGCAGATGCACCATATCAGCTTCGGTAGCGAACGTGTTAAACTTCTTGGGGCTCCACAAGGGCAAGTGATCTCTGAAGGGATCCACGGTCTTAGAAAGTTAAAGAACTGCTGATCTAGGCCATAAGAGATTTGGATTCCGTAGAAAACTACGTCCCAGTGCAACATGATCCTTTCTGTCTTTGCTCTCTAAAAATCGCAAACCAACAAAAGCTCTATTAGGAGCACTGTGGTGATATAGTGGTAATGCACTTGGCTAAATAATCTTAGTGCGATTTCAGCAGGTGCTCATTGTTCACCAGTTTCTTTTTCTCCATGTATCCACATTTTAATTTCCTTGGCAAAAAGAGCTTGGATTCTTCGTAAAACTGTGGGTCCTAGTGCAGGATGGTCTTAGGTGTTCTTTCTGCATTAAACTGACTTAAATATTGGAAAGACATTATGTCCATAAGGTCGCTTTTGCTCATAAGCAATATAGATTTGATATAATCCAGTGTAATCTGATAATGTAAAATATGCTAAATAAAAAAAATCACACTTCTGTTTTTCTATAAAAGTATGTCATCTATAAAGTTTGCAAATACTTGAGTGTTCACTTGTGTGGCTTGTTATGAAACAATACGAAGTTTCACCAAAAGATTCCATAACAACAGTTATTTCGACACTGCATAAGATTTAAAAACATGACATTTCAGAAGACAACTGCTGTCTTTGTCAAGGGAAGGCGGAAATGGCAGAAAGCATTTCTGCCTCCACTTGACGAAGATAGTTGGCTTCCAAAATGTTGTTTTTAAACCTTAGTGTCGAAAAATAAGTTGATTTTTAATATTGTAGGTGGTGAAATTACAATTGAAATTTTGATGTATAATTGAAACACTTGCTTTAATGTGTTGAAATGAAACATTGGTAATAGATGTTACGTGGGCTGTAGTTTAAAAAATTAAGCATGGTTTTAAGATTTCACATCCTGTTTGCAAAGTTAATTCTCTCAACTCAAACCCCAATAATCCTACTTATGGAAACATTTTATTGTTATATGGTTCCCTAGAGGTAACGTATTTTTTTTTACCATTCAAGAGATAGGGTTCGAATCCTACTGATGCACACACAGTTTGCTTGAGTTTTTTATTGACGTTATTCCAGAGTTTAATTTCCTAGGCAACAAAAGTTTTTGATTCCCCAGAAAGCTAGATACTAGTACAGCATGATCCTTGCTGTCCTTACACTTCAAAGTACAAAAGAGAACCTTCTATATTTATTCCATTACACTACTATTCCTTTGAAGATAATTGCCATAGTTTAATTTTATTATTTGAGAAACGCATAATTCATTCTAATATAGTCACTCTTGCTTTCAGTAAATACTAAACTGCAAATACAGTGTGTTGCATAATGACAGGTTTACCCACAAAAATAACTTTTTCTTCATATGAATATGCAAATAATCTCCCAAAAAATTTCAGTGGTTTCATATGGTTATGTGTAAAACCTTTCGTAGTTCAGGATATGTAACAATAACACAACGAAATAGGCTGAAAAGAAATATTTTTAAAAAAATGCGATGTTTTTTAATATTGAGATGTTGTGAAAATATGTCTACCTTAGATTTCTTTCCAAAATACCGTGTGATTATTTCTCATTCATGCAAATTTGCATTATGACGTGTGCTCAGATGATATCAATGAGCTATAGAACATGTTTTAAACTGTTACTTTTAGTATAGTACTGATTTAATGAATAAAAAAATAATGGGTCTCAAAAATTAGCTTACCAAAAGGAAAAAGGCCAAATTAAAGCTTTTAAGGAACATTGAAATTCAAAAAGAGAAATAGCAAAATGTTTGAAATGATCACATAATGTGGTTAAAAATTTTATTCAATTAGAGGATGCTTACGGTACAAAAAAATCCCCCGGGAGGTCTGCTAAACTGACCTCTCGCCAAACAAGGATAATTGTTAAGGGGGTTCCATCTGGTTCAACTTCTTTAGGTGCTTTAGCACGTCAAAAGGACATTCCAATCTCTAAGTCAATGCTGTTTAGGACCCTGAAGACAGTGCACTGTTTAAGATACAAAAAAAAGGAAAGCTACCACAAAGTTATCTGAAAAACACAAAGAACCGAGACTGAAATTTGCACAACAAGTAATAATTTGGAAAGAAGACTGGAGAAAAATAATATTCAGTGGCGAAAAGAAATTAAATTTGGATGGGCCAGATGGCTGGCAATTTTATTGGCACGACTTGCGCAAAGAAGAAGAACGAATCTTTTCGAAGCGACAAGATGGAGGTGGTTTTGTCATCATCTAGGCAGGCTTTGAATAGCAAGGAAAAACAGATGTTACATTTTTAAATACTCATATGAATGCTACAGATTATCAAAACCTACTTGATGAGCACTTGCTACCATTTTCAGCAGAAATCGGAGGGCCATGCTTCATGCTTTAACACGATAATGCCCCAATCCATACAGCTAATTCAACCTCTGAGTGGTTTATAGAAAACGGTGTCCACATTATTGACTGGCGACCTTACAGTCCAGATTTAAACCCCACAGGCAATCTATGGTGAACACTTGCAAGAGCTGTACAAGCAGGTGGGAAACAATACAATACTACAAGTGAACTGAAAGAGGCAATTCTGTTTGAGTGACGTGCCATCGATGTGCATTACTTGCAGAATGTTATTAATTCTATGCAAAAAGAATTTATGAATTGATTCTAAAGAAGGGAGAAAAAAATCTAATAAATTTTTGCGAACAAGTTTCGTATGGTGGGCCTATCCTTTTGTGGCACCAGTTTTTAATTATTGGAACTTTATTCTTGTAAGTACATTTCCAACCCTTTTTTTATTTTTATAGAATTGGTTGTTACAAGAGCCTTGTAACTTATAATAAATGTAAATTAAAAACATGAAACAGTAGTTCAATAGAACTTCTGTTTTTGTTCGGATGGACCTATCATTATGCAACACACTGTATAACAAATGTAGAAAAAAAGTTAAGTAAAGGAAGTTTTCATCATAAATAAACATGTTGCATTGGGCAATGATACATTTTTTGATCAAAATTAATACTGATGCAGTCTTGTAAGCTGATATATCATTCAGAATTATTTCTAGATCACCGATAATCTGCTTTCATCAAAACAAATTTCCAGACTAAATGTTTAGAAGTTTGTTCTGACAAAGGCACTGTATTTTTGCTGAAATCATTGTAAATAGCTTGCCAGCTTGGTTTTTGCTTAATCCATTTATATTCATTTTTAATATGGCGAAAGAATTACCTAGTACTTCTATTTGAGCGTTAATTATTCTGTTCTACATTACCTGTACAAGTATTTACTATTGAAGTATGTAGCCCCGATTGAATGTATCAGATCAATCGCCTAAATATATTGGATCACTCATTTAAGATCATTAAATAACATTTTAATCACTAGCATAATTATGCATTTTACATGTTGTCGCTTCTATGTAGCTTTTGCTTTCAAAATGAATGTAAAGCTTACAGAAAATGTCATTTATAAACTTGAAATCCGCAAGCCGTTTTATATAAATACTATCACACATCTGTAATATAGTATATTATATAACATTTTTTTAGTCTCTTGGGAGACTTTCTCTTGTGACATTACATTCTTTGTAGAAATTTAGACCTAAGAAAATTGCTTGGACAAAAGGTATATGATTTGGGCAAAGCTGAAGTTATGGATGATCCATGTGTAAGTGTAAAATTGCCTTCAACATTTAAATATTTTCACAGAAATTGTGCATTTATCCATGAAATTTAAAAAATACATATCAACTAAAATTGTATTTCTGAAACTACTAAGTTTCTAAAACTGTTATAAAAACATCAGTTATTCACAAACATAGAGAGCTGAGGTTATTTTATGAACATTTATAGATGATGGCTTTTGAAGAGAATAAAAAATATATTTCCAGTGTTTGGAAACAGCAGTGTATAGATCTCGTTAGTGAAACTGAGATATCTACTTTGCTAAATTTAAGATCATTACAAAAAGTAATTTAAGGGAAAAGATATTCTCCTTTATTGGGATATCATATATTGTACTTAATAAATGAAACAATGAGAAAGCCTAAAATGTCCTGACAGGTTTGGCAAGGAATTGATTTGCCTTATTTGTGTGTTTAAGTTGGTATATAAAGTCATTGGCTAAATTTGCATTATTCAAATGGGTGAAAATATTTGTTTATAGTGTAAATGTATAAGGTTAGTCATGCATATAGATACACTGGGATTCTATATGAGAAACTCTGCAAAAGCTCCAGTCAACATGAGATCCCAGACCCATGTCAGGTGAGTTGTTAATTTAAATCTAAAATTAACTATGCATTAATATGTGAAATGTTGCTAGGTGCTTTTTGAATAATTATAGTATGTTCATTTTTTTTTTTATAAAATTTAGCAATTTCTCTTAATTATGATAGATTTTAAGGTTTCATCTAATGTTCGATATAACTGCCGTTTTTATGTTAAGAAGACTACTTTTCCACATTCTAATAGCATGCTATTAATCTTGGTCCATCTCTTAAAAGTAAAATACCAACTAACTATTCACTGTAGTCTAGAGTTGGTGCACTTGGCATTAAAGGCACAGGATCCTCGTAAAATTGTAGGTTCCAGGGCAGCATGATCTTTGCTATTCATGCATGATAAAAACGCAAACTGAACAACCACTGACATTAGTCCTCATTTGGAAGAGCAAAGTCAACATTTTTCCATGAGAAAGCCACCTGATTTCTATGTGAAGAAGTAATGATGTGCGTAAACTTCC
>QLNU02014176.1:5028392-5041958 GCA_006491805.2 Dysdera silvatica
TGAAATGATGGAAGGTACCGCAAGCAGTATGGTAGAGACTGTAGTATGTTGAATGGCAGATAAATTATGCTGCTGTGTCATCTCGGACTTGTTATAGAACCAACTGATCTTGCCTCGCATTTATGCACCATGACCTTCCAGAGCCTTCATTCCGCTGATAGTTCCTCGCAGAAACCATTGCTGCCAACACCTTTGAACAGCAGTGTCCGTACGGTGCAGGTGGCAGCCTATTGCTCAGTAGGACCAGCCAGCTTCAAGCATCCCGACTATGCGACCACGTTCGAAGTCATCCAATTGGTTATAAGGTCCTCGTCAACGTATTAATGGCGTTACTGGTTGTGTCACCAAAAAACTGTAATGCCGACAAAGAAAAAAAAACCTCCGTAATTTTTACCTCATTTATAATTGTGCAGTAGAAATGTGCGCTATAATCGAAGTTAACAGTCATTGGCTTTGAAAATTTAATCATTTACTTGATCTAAAGGAATTTGCATGCGAAATTTTGAGATGATCGGATAATTTTTTAGGGAGCTTCATTTTTTGCAAAAAAAAGTGTATTATATATATACAAGGTGGTTAGTAAAGTCCTTATACACGCAGATAACTGTCGAACGGAGAGAGTTATATGTATGAACGTGATGTGTAGGTATAGTAAAGTGACTATGCGCTACAAGATGAGACTGCGTGCAGCGCCCCTAGCGGAAAAATCCAGAACTTAGAGCTGTCTTGAACTATTCAAGATACGGGGAAAAGTCAATTACAAAGTTGTTAAGCACCAGCTAGTTAATACAAAATGTTCTCTTTTTCACCACTTTAATAGTGTGAAAATCGTGATTTAGGAAGTTTAAGGGGTACAGGATGTCCCTGCGTGACAGCTTTCCCTTCGTACAGCTATGCATAAAAGGAAAGCTTCCAATAGAGGCGATACTTCCATTGCACACATAATTTTTAGGGTGGTTTAGTAATTATACATGGTGATAACTGTTAAATTGAGGGAGATGAATGTATGAACATGATATGTATGTACGATCTGTATACGTAGTGAAGTGACTATGCGCTACAAGATAAGACTGTGTGCAGCGTACAAATACAAATTTTATTTTCATGCCATTTTTACATTTGCATTTGCCCTTCTAACATCAGTTGACATTACATACTTAGCAGCTCTTTTTGAATTTTTCTGCTATCTTGAACTATTCAAGAAACGGAAAAAAGGTTAATTCCAAAGTTGTCCAGCATCACTGATGCAGTACAAAATGGTACATGAATTGCGGGAATAGAACACGTCAAACGCTAATATGTGGGTATTTGGTTCGGCAAATGTGAATGTCATGTGTGCTCGATGTGGCCACTGTCGGCCGCAATACATGTTTGCATCCAGTAGAACGTTTCTTTTGTACATTCAGCAGCATAGCAGGTGTGATTGTACAAGCATCAGTAATGCGACTGCGTCCACAGTCGTCGGTTAGGTGTGATAGACCTGTCTTTTGAGATAGCCCTAAAGGAGGAAGTCCAATGGGGTAAGGTCCGGTGACCGTACAGCCAGCTCACACTACCACCCTAGCCAATGACCTGTTGGCGGAAGGTTTGGGATAATAATAATTGTACTTCTGTTGGATGGTGAGGAGGAGGAGCGCCGTCATGTTGGAACCACATGGTTCTCCGCTCACTCAATGGAACATCATCCAAAAGCTCCGATAGTACGCTCTGTAGCAGCTGCAAATATTGATGTCCTATTAACGTGCCCTCTAGAACACAGGCCCAATGAGTCTGTTGTTCAAAATGCCATACCATGCATTAACAGACCACCACACCTGATGTTGACTGGTCGTCCCCATGAAGGACTTTTCGAGCATCCCATAATGATCGTTGTGTCTATTTAACACCCCGTTGCGGGTGAATTTTAACTCTTCCGTCCAAAGGACATTCGCTAAAAAATTCGGCTGCATATCTAAGGTGTTCATAACAAAGTTGCATCAACAAAAACGTCGCTCAGCAGCCCCTGGAACTAGTGACTGCAGCAGCACTCCACGGTAGGGGTGAGCTTCCACTTGCTGCAAGATTTGCCGCACACGACGGCCTGTTAGGCCACACATCATACCAACTTCTCTTGAACTGCACCGTGGGTGGGTTAAAACGTAAGCTAAAACGTCCTCTGGTTGCACACCCTGACTTACACCTGCGTGGCGACCTGAACGGGGACGAGGTGTAATGCTACCTGTCTCTTTCAGCCGTCGAACCACATTAGTGATGGTCATTGCAGTCGGATGGGGTCCCAAAATAAAACGTACGACATATTGTTGTGCACTTTCTCTTGCATTACGACCACATTCCCCATATAACAGCACCATCTCGCAATACTCGTTGTTGGAATAATTCGCCATGTACTATGTAACTACAGACGTTTAATGCACGGTTTCACTTCTCACACTTTTTGCCTAGCCACTGTTTTATGCTTACTGATGACGTGTGATATATAGCTTACACATTTGCATATCATGCGCTTTGTGACGAGATTGTGTGTGCAATGAAAGTATCGCCCCTACCCGAAGCTTCCCCTCTATGCATATGCATAGGTGTACAAAGGGAAAACCGTCACACAGGGGTGTCCTGTATCCCTTAAACTTCCTAAATCACAATTTTTGCCCTATTAAGGTGGTGAAAAAAAGTCATTTCGTACTAACTAGCTGGATCTTAACTTTTAAATTGACTTTCCTCTGTATCTTGAATAGTTTTCGAGATAGCAGCTCTAAGTTCTGAATTTTTCCGCTAGGGGCACTGCGTCTCCTCTTGTAGCGCATTGTTATTTACTATACCTATACATATAGCTCTCTCTGTTCGACAGTTATCTGCGTGTATAAGGACTTGATTAACTATCCTGTTTATATACTATTAAAAATATATGGAAATAAACTATATCACAAGCATATGCTAAAATAAGTAAATATTGGTAAAAGGCGACGGACCTATTTTCAATTTA
This sequence comes from Dysdera silvatica, assembly GCA_006491805.2. Taxonomy (NCBI): domain Eukaryota; kingdom Metazoa; phylum Arthropoda; class Arachnida; order Araneae; family Dysderidae; genus Dysdera; species Dysdera silvatica. Next base: position 5,031,373 of record QLNU02014176.1, read on the forward strand.
TTTTTGCAATATGGTGCTTTTGAGCTTAACAGGACTAGGGGTTTCAAATTAGGCTCCTTCAGTGTTTGGATGCCTGGAAAAACTGCAGGTCCCTGTACAACATGCTCTAGGCTGTTCTTATGTCATAAATGTAGGAATCCACCAGATTACAATTGCTTGATTAATTAAAAGTATTTAGATATTTAAAATTATACACCATAGAGAAGGAGTTATTGTTTGTGTTCATTTATTTTAGCTCTTGTTGTCAAAAATTGAGTAAACTTTCAAAATATCCACTTGCATACCATTTACATGCCTTGAAATCTGGTGAATGTGTGCCTTATTGTTTATTCACTAAATGTATTTTTATAGAATATTGTTTATAAAATATTGTAATTTTCACTGAACCTAATGCTTCTTGTACTTACATTGAAAACGCAAGAAAATTTAATTTCATACACTCAGGTATTTTTTAATTCTTTTGACTTGAATATGATTTCAACTGAAACAAATCGCTAATAGTAATTTATAAATAACTTTCTCATAGCATATGGCTAATTCATTTTACTGCAGATGTGTGCAAAAACCAGTTTTTCAAAACTGTGCATGGAATGGATAGTTTAAATTCTAATTGCATTTTTCAATAACACCAAATTATCAGATTTTCAATATAGCATTCAAATTAATACTCCTAACTGCGTCCACTCCTCACTATGTAATCGAATTTGTCAATAACTTAATCTCTGCATGAATTTAAACTAAATTTTAGATCGATTTGTGTGTTCAAAAACATTTTTTTTTTTACTGGTTGTATTTGATGTTTTGAAACTACTGTGAACTCCATATTAAGTATTCCTGCTTTAATTAGACACTTGTTCACCATTTGTAGCACTGTTTTAAAAACTGACAAAAAACAAGTTTTGCTTCATGTCTAGTCTTGTTTTAAATAATTATTTTAAAATAATTTAGAAGTTTTATTACACCTCTCAATTTACCACTGCTTTTGTATGAACAACTCAGTTTTTTGATTATTTGGCAAGAGTTCTGGTCCCATCATAGCTGGTAAAGGAGTCCGTTGTACTTAAAAGTTATCCAAGTCACCAATCCCCATGTACTATGATAATTTTTAACTGCATTTTGATAGGAAAGGAATTAAAACTTGTTTTCATACATTCTCATTCTACTAACCTTCACCTCCTTTGGTGCAGAAACATATATTAAAAAAAAAAATCTTTTGGTTCTTGCATCTTAAAAAAATCACCTATTTTGCTCAAATTATCTTGGTTAACCTATGTGTGAACAAGCTTACCAGTGGTCCATATTAGCCCTGAATATTTCTTGCACTCATTTGAGTTGGATTTGAATAATTATTTGTGTAAATGGTTTTTAATATCACATGCAGGTAGAAAGATTTCTCGTTCAGATACTATTACTAATTTTTAGTGGACTTACAAGAGCAGTTTGTTATGTGTACTTACCACATAACTATATGTAATCACTCAAATGTAATTGCTTTTGTTGTTAAGAACCTAATTGCTGTGTGTCGCATCTAGAAATGAGTTAATGAAGGACATATTTTGCCTAGTTGTTTTTTTTCTCCCTCTTTATCACTGCCTCATTTTCTTTTTATATTTGTTATTGCATGTTCCTAATTAACACCTAAGGAACCATAGTACAACCAGTTGCCAATAGTTTACTTAAGTAAATTAGGCCTTTTCATTTGTGTGGAAAGGTGGGCATTAGCATGTCAAGGGTTTCATGATAGGGATGTATCAGCTAAAATTTTCGTAGTGATTTGCTCTATCGGTTCGTTATGATGCTCCAAATCTTGAAGGGCATGAAGATAAAAATTAATAAAGTTTTGTTTGAAGTGAGTTTCCTATTTTTGATTGTATCTGCAATTATGAAGATTAATCATCATGGTAAAAATACAATATGGAGAATTTGCATTTTAATTTGTCCATTTGTAATGAAATCCCCGATGTGTGTGTGCGCCTTTATACTTCTATAAAGCCGTGGAACTGAATTACATATTTAATGATGGGTTATTTCTTTAGTTTGTTTACAATGTTGGATGTTAATTATATACATTAGCATGAAATTATATAGATGTGTGGTATTTTTATTTAAAATAACTGCATCTTATTGCCCAATTTACACCTGCCAAGTTCTTGTTTGAATAAACATTTTAATTGAGTGACTGTTCAAGTGTATATGCTAATTTTAACAAGTCAATTCATTTGCGTGCTCACTACGCCTAAAGCAAAACTGTATTCACCAGGGTTGGCAAGTTTTTGCCACAAAAGTGGCAATAACCAGGAGAAACCCCAAAAAATAGTTATTTTGTGCGTTAAAAACTTATCAAAATACCATAAAGTACAAAAAAGGAATGTATTTTAAAGTAAAATAGGTTTAGTTACAATGTGTATAGTATTTATTCAAAGGTTACATCATAGCAAATTCACTAGCATTTAAGTTCAGGCTGATCTTTTCGATAAAGCAGTCTATAGCAAAAGATCAGTTTTCCTGCTATTTCCTAATTCAAAAAATTTATTATGAATTGATGAAAACTTGAGAGATTCTGACAAGCCCATCAGTACTTCAGGCAATATCACTGCATACCATAGTTACAAATCTTCATTTGTGGTTGTTTCCTTTAAACTAGACCACCATATAGGAACTGGGACATTTTCCAAGATTTTATTATAGTAATATGTTTCAGGAAAAGGAGCTGATTTTGCTCAAAAAGCTATAACGTAAAGCATAAAATTTGGGTTAATGACATTAAGGAATTTCCTAGTATTTTCTTCCTGCTCATGTGACAATTTAGATCACATGTACTTTGGATGAAGTATATAAACTGGCATATATATGATGTTGAGTTATTACCTGATTATATTTACTTCTTACCCTTTTTTGATTCATTTCCATGAGATTATCATCATCCATTAGTGTCAACAAAATTTGACAAGAATCTGCAATAGAAAGTCACCTTTTCCGATCATATACAGGGCAACAGCAATAAGTTTTAAGAGCTGCAGGAAGTCTTTTTACATCTTTATTAATCATCCGATTATTTATAACTTGAACAGCACCTTTATATATCATCCATATAATTTTCATGACCTTCACATAATATAGATGATTCTTTATAAATGGTTGTATTTTTATGGCACAAAGACAACAAGGGTCATAATGTGCCAAACAAGGTGCGACAGCATATATAGTTTTAAAATTCTTTATGAACGATTCCAGGCAATCTACCTAACTTTTCCACCATATATTGTTGCGTATTTGTGGCTTTACAGTGTTTATGTATTCCTTTAGCCAAGCACCTTGTCTGTACCGATTTCTCAAATATTTTTGAGCAGATACCACATGCTTTGCAACAGACTTAAAAGGAAAAGTGTGGTTCATTGGCTGTAATACAGCTTATCTGATTGGTTATAAAGTACTGAGGTTTTTTCTTGTACCCAGTCTGTCAATGTTGTTGCTTTTGATTTCACCGCATGAGGCAGTGAAGATGAATAAGACAAAATAAGCCTTAAGTTAAATAATATGGCCTTCGAAAGATGGTTTTTGTAACAAATCTTTGATGTACTCTAGTATTTTTTAATTATTTTAAAATATTTTAATTATTAAAATTATTAATATAAAGCTTTATAATATATTAAATTATTGTAATAAACATATATATTTGTAATCTTTCATTTACTAAATAATACAATACTGTTTTCAATACTTTTATTAGTTATTGGCACAGCAAAAACTAGTTTCTGCCGGCAGAAAATCAACCCTGACATTCACACACCCCAATTATCTTAATAGGAGAGTGTGCCAGATAGGTAACATATTTAATATAGTCACCCAGGTTGATTTTACTCATCAGATGACCAGCCAAATACTACGATTACTCAAGATCTCAAAGATTGCACTGCTCACTGTAGTTTGATGTTTGGTTCTTTAAGCCTTACGAGGTGCGAATTCCTTGGAAAACTGTAGGTCCTGGCACAGCATGACCATTGTAGTCCTTGAGCCATAAAACCACAAAGTACCAGGATATGTTCAAATTGGAAGAGTACTCAAACATTTGAATGAAAACTAGGACCTAGTAGCAATAGTTTTACATAAAATTATTGAAATATAATCAAAATTTATACATTGACATTGGGATGAAGTAATTTGTCACACTTTTTAGCTAGATTTATATTTATCATGTGTAATAGATATTCTGATTGACATTTAATTAAAAAAAATAACTCATTTTACAAAAGTCAGTAATAGAAACTTTTTCTGCGAACACTTCCATTTAGCTTCTCTAATTTATAGAATTTAAATTGATATAATGAATTGGTTGTAAAATTTTACCAATTTGCTTAGAACTAGATTTATTTTACTTAACATATAGCAAAAAATTTAATGATTATTTTTAAAAATATTTTAACCTGCTTTCACGTGAACCAACTAACTCCCCACTGATACGAAAGATTGTCATGTGCAATGGATTCTTTTTTTTTTAACTGGTAAATGTAGTTGTCATTAAGTTTTATATAAAATAACAAATGGGTCATGTAGTTTGTAATATTGCCTCATGTAGTCGGCTCATCTTGCATATGCATCGAAATGAATAATTAAAAAATGCCCGTGAGATTTTTGAAGAGAAACTTCGTAATTATTTATGAACCTTGCACATGGATGCATTTAAATCTTTATTCGGTATTATCAATTTTTTTTTTTCAGAAATATACCTATTTAAGTCTACACAACAATTTCCTGTGAATGAATTATTAAATCCAACTGCTTTGTATCACAATTTCAATAATCCTATAAAAATATAATAATATTCCTATAAAATGCGTAGTATGACTTCATGTTTAAACACCTCTGGTTTTAAAAGGATAAGAAAGTGCATTAATTTTTTTACTGAAGTACTTCCCTTTCAATTTGACTGAGTTGTATAAAAGAGGTAAGTACATGACTGTACAATTTGGATTCCAGTTTGCAAATTAGTTATTTGCAAGAAGTTTCACTGTAAATTAATTTTCTCAGAGTAAAAGGTGTCCTCTTTCTCTCTCCCCACATAGTACCTCAATAAAACAGGGCTTTACTCTTTCCTTTTACTTCTTTGGTAATCATTGCTAAATTGTTTTTTACTAACCAATAGTCTAATTTGAAAGGTTTTGCAAATTGATTATTTTGTGCTAAGGATTTTCATTAAGAATTATACTATGGTACATCCCTTCATCCTCAGCATTTTTAGATTTAATATAGGGAGCAGGGAGTTATTACATGAATATATAGTTTAAAAACTGTAGAATTTAACTCTTTCTTCACAATTCACTATATGTAAACCTGGAAATTTCCACTGGTCTTAAACCTAACATAAATTAGCTTAACATACAAATTTTGCAAAAATTTATTTTAGTAAGCAAAACTGCTGAATTTAAATTGTTTTAACTGAAATATATGTATGCTTGTTCTATTTTACAATACTTGGAATAATTCTGGTGGGTATTTTAATATTTCACAGATTCCTGGAGTGTTGGAGGAAAAATTTAAATTAAAGCGAAAAGAAACCCTTGAAAATATCAAAGTTAAGGAAATCAATGACAAGAAGTTTTTTCTTTATGATTCCGTTAGTGCTGTATATTAAATTCCGTTTTGACTGTCTGAACATGGAACTCTTGACACCTATTTCTAAAAAAAAACCAACGAAGAACATTTTGCACCATTATGGAAGAATTGCAACACGATGGATCTGTTAAGTTTTTCTTTTTAAAATTATATGTGATAAGTAACATTTTGTTTTCTCTTACTTTTTGTATTGTTTCATCATTAGTAAATTAATCTTCAGTGCTTTGACTTACGTTTACATTTTGTCTGTTGAAAATACATTTTAATTATAATGAAACCTAACATTCCTTCTGTTTCAAAGGGAAGTTTTTATTCATTTCTTTTAAAAAGCAAATTTGAAATGTATGCCACAGCCATGAATGTAACTTAAATCTGAAATAGTAAATCTACATTCACACCTAAAATATATGCAATTATTCACGTTAGCGAAACACTGACTCGAATTAGGGGTAAACCTTTAATCATTAAAATTATGCTTTATTAAAACTCTCATCTTATATTTTAATCCATTTCGTGGCCTTATTACCCTTTTCCATACTTAATGAATCAAATTATCAGAAATTAGGAAAAAAGGTGTTTTCACACAATTTTAGAACTACCAGTTCTTCGATCAAATGTATGAAACAAGATCAAAATTAACTGTTTTGTATAGTATTCCTCATTCAAATTGAAGTTTAGAAGTACTTCCTTGTCTATAATATTACTTACAATTTGGATGATTAGATTTAAATGGAGTTTACAGGTTTATTCATAATAGTTTTCACCATTTTTTCGTAAATTTTAATCACTTCCCTAATATTGCCAGTAATGATGAGCATTGAATTTTGTGCTGTGTTCCTCAAATATCTTAAATGTGTCTTGCATCGAGTTATTCCATCAGTTTTCCAAAGAGATCTTCCCCCTCATGTACTTCACCTTTTCTCTTCCGCATCATATACTGTACATTTCATAAAGATTTTTTAAAGACTGCATATTTGCATAATTTTTTCAAGATCTTGAAAAATATATTTGAGCAAACTTATTTTGTTTGAGTATTGTCATTGAAATATCTTGAAACTGTTCAACAAGAGAGCAATGTTAACTCTAAATAAATTGAATTCTCATTTGCTGCTTTGATTTTGTTAGAAAGCAATCGCCTTGTTTGTTGCAGGATTACCTTTGCTGTTATGTGCTATAAAAATTCAACCATTATTCAAAAGCAACTACTCAATGCTTATATTAACGAGGTACAACTCTACAATAAAGTCAGCTATACAAAGTTCTGCATTTTAACTAAGTTAAAGATTTGTTTTAATAAGTTCTACTTTTTATAGACAGTGGTTTAAGTTTTATTTCTTTATGCATTCTGAATGAACACTCAACAGTTTGAAAACAGTGCTCACAAAACATATAATATAATTCAATACAAACTTTATTTAGGAGAATCAATTACAATTGAAGATACATTACACGTTTATGTATTACAAAAATATTAAATTGATTGAACGCATATGAAGTTTTTAAAATTAAATTTTGTACTTTCAATTTGCATGTAATTAAATTACAATTTATATTCATGCAGACATTTTTCATTTTTTAGACTACATCCAGTTTTTGTTGCTACAAATATACCAATTCATTTTGGTTTCAATGTTTTTCATGGTATTTAATGAGTTTGCAATTACCAAGCACATTTGCGAGATACTCATTTGATGCATCTTTGCGATATGGGTGTGCAAATTTCTAATTATATATCTTCAGGAATTTAACAGAAATTGTTTAACAGAAATTGTCTGATTCATTTGAATTTTATGAAAAAAGTACACAAAATTGTATCAGATCTAGGCTATATGATTATGGATAGAATGTTTTGTTTTCCCCATATCCCATACATATTGATATATACTTGCTTTCTATTATAAATCTGTTTATTGTAAGTATAACGATTATATTGAATTGTTCAGTAATAAGGCTTCACTAATGTTTAAATTTGTTTTTGTAATTTATTGTATCCTGAGTTCATATACATTTACAAAAGCATTATGCTGTACATTGCAGCATAGAAACATTGTATTTATCAAAGTTTTGATTTTTGTTGAATTGTTTTTAAGTATATGGAAGGAGGTGTGATATCAGTTATATTTTTATTTATTCATTGTTATATACCTCGCGGTATAATATAACGAATTGTTTTATTTGATATTAAATCTATCTCAGGGTTGCCAACTATATTTTCTGAAACCTGAGGTTTTCAAAGGTGATCTTATCCCTAATTTAAAATATTTCTCCTGTGATAGTTTGGTGAGTGTTAGTGTCCAAGAAACTACTTAATTTATATTTTCACAACTTTGACAAATTCTTTCCTTGTGTTTCAACCTTTATATCTTGTGAATTCTAGTCATAATTGCTTTGTTGCTAATATACCATTTTATGACTTGAGCTTTTTTTTAACAAAACTAAAAATTCACATTAAATAATTTTTTAATGATTTAAATTTACGTATTTTTAACCACTTTGAAGAAAAATCCTTTTTTCACACTGCCTTCTTCAGTTTATCAATTTCCATTAGATTTTGCTAATATACAAGTATGTGTGTATGTCTGCATTTTTGTGCAGATCTTTAAATTTAGTATTTTTGCTTCTATTTTCATGTTAAATGAGGGGAGGGGGGGATTTTTAAATCCAATTCAAGTTATGTTCATATACACCCAGAAAAGTTCAAATAAAATTTTAATCTGGTTTTTAATCAAAATTTTATGGATGGAAAAACATAGGAAGTTACTAGTAACTTCTGATGTTGTACGCGTAACGAATTTCCTTAATGCAGATAATTATAATTAGGTTAGGAATAAGAATTTTAAAAAGGTTGTTTTGCTAAAATCATTTTGCTTTGAAAAATGCACATTTTGTGATGCTTTTTTTTTTTTTATAAATATCTCATTGCATAAACTCTTAATTTTGAACATTTTCTGTGATAATTTTTTACGTATTTATAAGTTTTTTGTTTTCCACTTACATTATATATTATGATTTTTATTAATAAATTAACTAAATTGTGTTATCCTTCTGTTAATATTCAGCTCACTTGCATTAAAGAATTTGCCATGGCTGTTAAATTTTCTGATATTGTAAGTCATTATGCCCCCCTCCCCCCCCAAAAAATAAAACTTTTTACTCACAACTAAGTCCAAAACATAGTGACTCAATATATATCAGTTGAAAAAAATATCCCTGTCTAACGTAAATATACTTATGTATTTGGAAGATAACATTTCAAAATTAATGTCGCTTATACGTATAAATATCTGAGGGTAACTTAAAATATGTATTGTGTGGTGTGTAAAAAAATCCCACATGCTCTAAAAATTGTGAACCACTGTGTTAGATTGTAAACTCTCCAGTAGTTGGCAACTGTTCCATGTATCTCTGCATATTATGTAAAAGTGTATATTATGTGTGTAATGTATGTGTTTATAGAAATAATATATACATCTGTTCTACATGTGTGTTTTTGTGAGCAACATATATTTTGCTTTGTTTAGTAAGATGCAACTATATTTGTAAAGTGAGATGAATATAGAGTATACTTTAAGAGAATATATAGAAGTAAAGCCCCAATATATGGAATATTATACCTTGATAAGTTGTTTTATTATGCATGTGTAATGTATGTAGCCATATTAGTCTGGTTAAAATATTCTAAGATTTAACAATTACATTTTTTCTAACACTGATATTTTAAACCGTATTTGCACATATGCAGGGCCCTATGACATGAGTAATGATACTATTTCAAAGATTCTGGTTAAATATTCTTCTCCAGTGAACCAGTTGTTGTAAGGTCCCACCTTATTTGGCACAGAATGACCATCGCTGTCCTTGCCCCCCCATAAGACTACAATCAACCAAGTTGCAATAAGGAAATTTGGGTATGTTGTTAAAGAATATTTAATAAAACAACGTTCTAAACTCTCAATTATTAAAGCACGATAATGCAATCAATCGCTCTATTCATTCAGGAACTATGCTTCTCCTTTTAACATTTAGGAGCCACCTGTTTGGATCAAGCTTTATTGTGCCTAAATTTCAAGCAAACGTTTTGTTTTCCTCAAATAGCTTGAATATAGTATTAGCATATAATCAGGAGTAAACATTGATTTTAGGGAAAGTATTATGAATAAATACTCTTAAGTTAGGTATTTACCCATACTGCACCTCTTTCCTCAGCTTTGACCAGTTTCTTTCCATATTATCATGATTATGTCATCATTCCATTTACATTGCAGCTACTAGAAAATAGGGTATTTATTACCAATTAAAATTAAATTTTTAAGAGGTGATTTTTAAAACTTGCACTTCCCTCCCTTGTGCTCATGGGATATGAACTAAATATTTCAAAAGAAATAGTATACAGCTGACATATTTATGAATCCTGACAAGGATGCTGATATCAAAAGTCCATCTTTATCACTTGGAGCCGTAGTGCATGTTTACTTTTGGAAGAATACATTTATAAACTCTGGAGTTTTGTACATATCTACAGGCTTACTTTGAAAGCAAAAGACGTGTGTTAATCACTAGTTTAAAAAAGAGGAAAACGTTTGGTATAGATATTGTACCACTCGCATGTTTCGATCAGATTTTGTAACTCAACTGATAAGAATATAGAGCAATATCTCCAAATGATTAAAAGTCTAGTAAAACCCCCTCTTAAAACACACCTCAGATATGGGCCTCTTTTAGACACGGATATTTTTTATCTGGGAAGTGTCTGCTGACAAAGGGGTTTTACTATGGCTTTAGCAGTATTTGATATTACTAAAATGAAATAGCCGCATTTGCATTTTATCAACAACACAAGGGGTAAATATTGAGAAACAAGCATGAACTAATAATTTTTTTACATTCTAACCATAACCTTATTTCTTACCTTTCCTTCAATAAGATTGTACACGCCTTACCAGTGACTTGCTAACATTGTACTGAAGATTGGG
>QLNU02014176.1:5042058-5052612 GCA_006491805.2 Dysdera silvatica
TGTTCCTTCATATTTCTTACGTTGTATCGTCGAGGGGAGGGTCTCACATTTAGCGTGTTTGCAACTAGAAATACCTTACGTTACTAAACCTTCAGCATATACAAGCCATGAAGTTCATGCTATTAACAATAAAATTATTAGTTTTTAATTTTTATATTTTAAATTTTCTTCTTTTGCTGCATGGTGCATTTTGGGCTGAGCAATGTCATGGAAATTCTCGTGTTAACAAGTGGGTATTCTTTCTCTTTTAACGTTAGATTTGTGTCCATTTTCTCACTTTGCATGCCGAGTTCTTTTGCTTTTCAGTCTTCGTTTTTGCATTTAAATTTTCCATGGCCAGAAATGTTTCTGTTCAATTTTTTAAATTAATATTTTGTTGATTATTCGTTTTTCTTTTCTTTCAGAATTGTGATCTCGATCGCTCGAAAGAAGCTGCTTTGGAAACTGTTCCACCAATCTAGTAAAAGCCAGTTCTTGAAATTGAAATAGCAGTAAAAGCCAAGTATTTTAAGTGCATCTTTCTGTAATGCAAGTACGAAATTGTTACTGTGAAATTTCACGGAGAACTTGTATTCTGTTGCCAATTCTTAGTGCCGTGAAGTAATTTATGGAAATTGCATGGTATATACAAATGCTCAGAAAAATGTGATAAATGGAAGTGCATTTTGTTGTCATTTCATAAATTTATCTGCTCAGTTTTGTTTTTAGGGTTTTTTATTTATTACTCATCAAACATGTTAGCAGATTTCTCCTGCACTTTTAATTTGAAGTAGTTTTTAATTCTTTTACTATATTGTGTTAAATGTAACAGATTTTTAAATTATGAATAAAATGTATTATATAGATGTGTTGATTTTTATTTCTCGCACACACGTGCGCTCAACTAAAAGACATATGTATGCATTTGAATTTTCTAATTACCGCCGATTGCGCTCTCGGTGCTTCAATTGTCTCATTAATCGTAAGTCTTGTAAAATTAAGGAAACGAAAATCCTGTATCATACACCTAATTTTTACGTATCTTAAAGGGCGTGTATATTTTTAATTCATAATACTTCTGCTATGTAACGTTGATGATTCGAACGTGTTTAAATCGAATTCGTAGATATTTTGAACTTATTCCGCGAACCTGTGAATCCAAAATTAATTATAGAACTTTAGTTTGAATCGTTGTATATTTAAAACCAAGTTTTTGGAGTCCCTTCTGTTTCAAATTAATAAAGTTTGGCTATACCAGGGTTGTCCAACCTTTTTGGGCAGCGGGCCATTTACAAAATTTTCGCGGGCAGGCGGTTTCAGCAAGTTTCGTTAAAAAAAACAAAAAAAAAAAAACCTCTTCATAGTATTTATATAAATCGAACACTACGCAGATTAAATCAAACAACAATGTCAATCAATCAACGTTTATTGGCGTAGTGATACCAACGCCGATGGTATGGCGTGATTAGATGGTGAAACGTTCGAAAGAAAATAAATATTTCTGCCTTCGGTGGGACCTGAACCCACGACCTTCCACTTGCCGGGCGGAGGCTCTACCCACTGAGCTACGAACGTATATAAAGACTATTTACTGAAGCCGGTTATTTCGCAGAATGGTGTAGTACATAGACTACTATTTAAACCAAATTGCAAAGAAACTGGTATTAAATTGATCGAAAAGCCCGTTGCAGCATATGTATTTATTTTATATAAATCGAACACTACGCAGATTAAATCAAACAACAATGTCAATCAACGTTTATTGGCGTAGTGATACTTCGTATGGCATAGTAAATATTATTTATATACATTCGTAAGGGATTAGATGTTGTCGTTCGTCCACAGGTATTTCTCCGCCCCCACACACAACCTCCATCCTTTTTTGTTCATAAGTGAATATAATATTCTAGATTCCTAAACTAACCCATGAGATGGTTATATTTTTATAACCATTCTATTGAATTAGCAAAGGTGAAAATTAATCTTTGTAGAAAACCTTTATTTTAATTCTAAACAAAACTTTTTTTTACTATAGAAGTACATCACCAAATGCAGCTGGCCCTAGAAATTGGCTGCCTGCGTGCAAGCACGCACCGCACACTCGGTAGAACCGGCCCTAGGCATTATTCACCTCTTGAGATTGGAGTGGCCAAAAGCATTCCACCGAAAAAAAATTGCACTCAATACAGAAGTCCACCAAATTTCAGACCTTATGAACGTGTTTCTAAAAGTCTCTAATGGCAAGATTTTGATCCAACGAATGTTTAAATAAGTAGGGGTTAATATTATAAGCGTAAAGTTAAAAGGTTGGTTTCGACGTGAGTTTTAGGTGAACTTAGCCATCTCTTGCCAGGAATACAAAAAAAAAATCATTGTGAAAAAGTTTTTCGGAATGTTGGCCACAACACGGCGGCTCAATATTCCCAGATTTGAGGTGGGGGTGGAGAGCAGAGCCCGAAAACACGTTTTGAGCTCTAAATTTAAAATAGCTTGCACTTCCAAACTTGACTGAAAGTTGGACTTAAAGAGGAAACTACTTAGACTGCAACGCGTCGATTTTGGTAAGAGTGGTATCTTCGTTTAGGTAAAACCAGTGGAACTACCCATCCGAATTTGTCCACTCAGGAGCTACAAGGTGATTCGTACAATCCATCCATCATACAATCATTCCACTAACAAAAATATTCCTTGAATGTTACTGTATTGAGTAATATTATACTATGTGCTTGAGGGTGCCGCAGTGTGTTAACGCGGGTTCTACTCCCAATGGCGCAAAGAACGCTTACTCAAAAGATCGCACTGTTCACTGTAGTTCGGGTATTGGTCCCCTAGGCCTTAAGAGGTTCGGAAAACAGTAGGTCCCGGCGCAGCATGACCACTGTAGTCCTTGAGCCGTAAAACTACAAACAGTGCGTTTGACTGGAGATGTGTTGATCATGAAACACTAATCATGGCAGGTACGTGTTCGCATCAAAAAGAACACTTGATTTTAAGGGGGTAAAAAACGTGGATTCCGCTGTTATTTAAAGGAAAATAAGACCACCCACTCATATACAATTCACAATTGACTATAAGTGCGCTGGGAAAGGTGGTCGTTCCCGTATTAGTTGTGACGTAGGAACATCAAGGAAACTTTTGGCCCCACGTGAAAAAACATCTGGAAGCGCTTCCTCATCCCAACGTACTAATAGCCTACTCCACTTCAGGGAAAGCAACTGAACAGTTCACGGAATTGTTTGTTTGGCTTTTTTATGGCGCAAGAGCATCTGGGCTATACTGCGCCAAACACTACTACTTCTTCCAAACACTAAAAAATTTAATAGGTGAAGAAAAGGCCCTCCCCATCTTTAACGAATGGGTAGGGCATGTAAATCCTGGAAGTTCTTCGTAAATTGGCGAAAAACGTAGAAGCCATGGTAATTCCTGCGGGTACAACGAAGTACTTCCAGCCGAGGGCGTCGTGAAGGCAAATTACTGGGGGGTGGCTTTTTTTTTTTTCAATGTTAACTCGAAGCAAATAACCACTTGGACCTTTTAATGTATTAAAAATATTGCATATATTTTTTTTCTGGGGGGGAACTGACACCTTACCCTCCCCAAACGACGCCCGTGCCTCCAGCCCCTCGATGTTGAAACTTTTCATGACTTTAAACAAAGACCGTAACCAGAATTTATTTTCGGGGAGGGGAGTCGGTCCCTAAGATCCTCCTCTGGATACGGGTATGCTATAAACTCAGTCGAAGAACTTATGACCGAGTATTCGAAAACTCACCGGCTCATACGTTATGAAAAGAACTTGACTACAAGGGAAGCTATCCTAAAATTGCATCGCTTGGTTTACAACCAAATCTCTGCTTCTGCATTTAAGACATACGCTTTCCAGAAGGCTTTAATACAAATTTCAATCCACACTTTCAGATCCGTGCAACAGACACGAACACAGAAAATTAGTAACAAACGTGAAACCAAGCTTTTTTTAAATGTGCCTTTTCGAGAAAGAGTCCTTATACTTCCAGCACTTTTACATTGAAAGGCACTTTCGCCAATGAGCAAGTGCGCAGCGAAATGTAATAAATGGACAAAATATTCTAGGTTGTATAAATTACTTACTAATCGACAAATTTGTGGTATAGCGGTTGATTTATGAGAGTGTGTGTCTAAATTCATAACATTCGATATCGATGAGTACATTTCTCTGCCATACGCACCAAAACATTGGCTTTATTAATAACAGTAGACAAACGTGAAAATTATACAAAATATTATTTCAAGAATATTTTTTTGCTTGTAAATGAAATGATTGTATGATGGACGGATTTTACTAATCGCCTTATAGCTCCTAAGTGGTTGAATTCGGACGGTTCCACTGAATTTTTTGTTTCTCCTGACAAGTGGTACCATTGGATGCATATCTATCAAAAGTTGCGCTTTGCAGTCCAAGTGGTTCCCTTTTCAGAAGCGGCAATTAAAATTTTCACAGGAATGATCCACAACTAATAAGACCGTCGCGCAATAACACAATGTGTTGCTGAGTAACAAAATACGACCAAGTCCATCTCAAACGTACGTCAAACTGAACCCTACGTTAACGCTGTAGTAACGCTTTCGCCTAGCGCACCATTATCCCGGGTTCGACTCCCGACGGACTACTTACTCACTGTAGTCCAGGACTTGGTTCCCTAACCCATAAAGGGCTCGGAAAACTAGGTCCCGGTTCATCGTGGTCCTTGCGTCGCAAAAGTGAGCGCCCATGCGGGGAGGGCTCTAGCCCCCTTCCCTAGCCGTTTAAAAATTTTATTTGCCCGAACCTGCTATGCATTTACTTTCAAAAGTTTTATAGTTACATTTTAAAATAAGGTACTTTTTAGCTCATTACTAATTGTCAAGCAGTATCAATTATTTTTGTAGCGTTTTAGTATCTTATACATTTTCAACACAATATTTAATAGACTTGAGAAATTAATAACTTCTCAAGTCGCAAACGAACGCTTATAACGTTGACTTCTACTTATAAACATAATCTTCGTAATGCTACGTCAAATTATCTTGCATAATGTCACGATAGTTCGTTTACGTTTATTTTGAAAATTTGTATTTTACCTTTCCTAAACCTATAATTTTTTCCATCGTCGTCACTGAAGCTGTATTTGTATTGCTTACTCAGGTCAGTAAAATAGTCTGAAGCACGAAAGCAATAAAATTTAGGATGTTCACTTATTTATGAAATATTGCGTGCTCAAAACCTAAGTAAATAATGTAGCTTATCTAAGCAAATAATGTAGCGGTCCAAGACACTCCGGGCTAAACGGAGGGACCCTGGTTCGAATCCAGGATGGGGAAAGCGTCTCTTTTTCTCCAAAATTACACAAGCTCTAGTTTGAGCTGTAATTAAAACGTGGGTGGCAAAAATTATAGTATAGCAGCTTATTTTTTTCGCAAACACCAAACCTTTAACTTTTTAACACTAAACCTACCACGCGCAGTCAAATGACCGTTTTTGAAATGTCGTTTAGAATTTCTTGTATACAACGTTACTGTATCACCATGTAACGTATTGACTTTTTCTATAATATACATACAACCCATTTTTCAATATTCACAACTTTCTTTATTGTTTACTTTCCAAAAAAATTTCATAGCATGTCTAGTCTACCACGAGCGGTCATTTGACCAATTCGTGTTATTTACGACTATATTCTTCGGAAAGCGCATTCCTGAAGTTGTTTTACGAGTCCACAATGTAATTGTGGATCTACAGTGTAAACAAACGCGCGATTGGAACAAATGCCTAGCTTTTTTTTGTACGAGAGTACGATCTTGCGATCCGAACAGAGAGCATCAAAATTTCACAGAGCATATAATAGAGATCATTACGTGTTATAAGTGCTAGTTTCAACAAAGTGAACAGAGCCAACAATATTTTGTGATATGATTTACATTTGAATTTTTTTTATTTATGTTCCCAATGTTTTTGTCCCGTTAGATTTATATTTTGATATTTTAGTTTTTACTTTTTACTTTATCATTTGTATATTCATCCCCAAAAATGTCAAGACATTCGAGGAATATCAATTTATTAGACAAAATAAATAATATCGACGAGGATTGTTCGGAAGATCACCAAGAAGTTTCCGATATTGATAATGATACAGCGGAAAATAATTGTGACTTATTGGACAGCGATACGGACGAAGAGAATATTTTGAATACACGAAGAGGACAAAAAAGGAAGAGATTTATAGTTAGTTCCGAAAGTGAAAATGAGGAAGAGATTGAAACTACTACGGACGGAACTGTTTGGCAAAAAATAAAAGAAGGGTCTAATCGCGGAAGAGCACCGATTTATAATATTTTCAAGGAAATATCAGGACCGACAGGATACGCTAAACGAAATATTATAAAGGGCAGAGTTGAGTCGGCATTTTCCTTGATTATTGATCATAACATAATTGAACATGTAAGAAAATATACGGAATTAGAGGCATTTGGAGTGTTGAAAACGAAACAGAATTTATCTATTGCAAAATTATATGCATTTATTGGACTTCTATATGCACGCGGCGCACGTGAGGCTAAAAATATGGATCTATCATATTTATGGAACAAGAAATGGGGTCCGTCATTTTTCTCGGCAACTATGAGCCGAAATGACTTTTCAGAAATCATGAAGTTTATTCGGTTTGACAACAGAAATCAACGAAGTCAACGCTTACGAAACGATAAGTTCGCTTTGATCTCTGAAGTTTGGTACAAATTTATCGAAAACAGTCAAAACTGTTATAAACCAGGAGCATATCTTTCTATAGATGAACAATTGTTTCCAACGAAAGCACTTTGTAGATTTACTCAATACATGCCCAATAAACCGGACAAATTTGGCATAAAATTCTGGTTGGCTTCCGATGTAAGTAGTAAGTATATAGTAAACGGCTTTCCATATTTGGGAAAAGATGAAGGGAGAGAATCATCGGTCCCACTTGGGGAGTTTGTAACTATGAAATTAGCAGAACCATATACGGGCGATGAGAGAAATGGAACTGACAATTTTTTTACAAGCGTGTCATTAGCGAGTAAACTTCAAGCAAAAAAAAACAACGCTTGTTGGAACTATTCACTGAAATAAAAGAGCTACCAAAATTAGCGAGACAGGCAAAGGATAGTATGACACGCTTCTCAACAATATTATACAAATCAAATGATTTTATTCTTACAATTTACAAAGCTAAACCCAATAAAAAAGTATTGATACTTAGTTCAATGCATTCATCCTTTGAAATTGAGAAAAGTGACACCCGTATACCAGAGACAATTAGATTTTACAATAGCACAAAATTCGGTGTAGATGTAACCAATCAAATGGCCAGAAAATATAGTGTAAAATCTAAATGTCAAAGATGGCTTTACAGGTATTTTTCAATATCTTAGATTTAGCCGGGATAAATGCTTGGATTTTATACAAAGAAACGACGGGTGAAGAAATATCGAGGCAAGAATTTTTATTTAAAAAGATTGAAATAAAAATTAAATTAAATAAAAATTGGCAGAAGAGCTTGAGACCGAATATCAGAAGGAGAGACAGCTAAGCAAATAATGTTTATCAGAAACAATAACAAATACAGCTATAGATTCATCTGGACGGAAAGCTTGTCCAATAAGATATTGTAAAGTCAATGACTAACAAAATTTGTATAAAATGTAAAAAATACGTATGTGGAAAATGTGCAATACAAAATACTGTAATTTG
Organism: Dysdera silvatica; assembly: GCA_006491805.2. Classification (NCBI taxonomy): domain Eukaryota; kingdom Metazoa; phylum Arthropoda; class Arachnida; order Araneae; family Dysderidae; genus Dysdera; species Dysdera silvatica. The sequence goes on from QLNU02014176.1 coordinate 5,049,782, forward strand.
TAAAAAATGTGCTGAAAATGCATAAATGTAAATAAAACTTTTCTAAATAGAAAAAAATATTTTGTTTACTATCCAATTGGCTAAAATCTCTTTCTATATTAAGATACATTTTTTTTTTTTTTTTGAAGCGGGCATTTGACCGCTCATGGTAGGATTTAGGTATACATGAAATGTCGGTAGGTTTAGTGTTAAATATGCAATTGCTTACCGTTCCAAGTTTTAGAGGCTCTTCAAAGCACACAAATTTTTATATGAAGCTTATAAAATTTACGTGTCAACCCAAGAACAGAGATGTAAAAATTGCGCTCTTCCCCCCCCCCCAAAAATTTTTTTACCAATTTTAAGACAAGTGTTAACTATCTCGAAATTTTTAAACTTCGTATTCATAATTATATTTTAAAGTTAACATTTAAAATAATAAAATGTAAAACAACTTTGCAAAATAAGTACATGCATTTACGTATTATGTAAACCAGTAATATAAGTTGTGCGAAGTGGTTATAAAATGAATGAAAATTATATCAGGACGGTTAGGCGATGCAAAGAAGAAACTGAATGTATTTTATATTATCTATAAATATGTATAAAACTGTCAATATATTCTGAAATGAGAAGTATCCCGTAACTGAAAAAATACGTAAACTTGAACGCTTCCTTTCTAAGTATTACGTAAGCACCTTTGGGGAGAGAGGGCATTGCTGTTGTGCTTATTTTCCTGTTAGCCCATGTTAATTTTTGCTTAGGAGGGAGAGGGGTATAAAATGGCCAAAATATTGCTTACGTAATACTTGAACACTTCCATATGTGTGGAAATCACTCGAAAACGGTGAAATTATGTGCGTCGAAATATCAACCGAACATAGGCTGTATCGTTTCGTAAAATGTTTTCTCATATAACGAAGCATCACATGATGGTGTGTAAAATAAACAAAAAAAATGGACTTCGCTGTGCAATATGGAGTTCTTTCTGTATTATCGGTGTGCCAGATCATTATCGAATAAACATTGGTGGCTTGCTGGTTTCCAAAAGTCAATAGAACTCCGTGTTATGAAGATAATGCTTGGGAATGGAGCATATACCCCCAGCTCCCTTCAAATAGTTGTTCATCAGAGAGGGGAAGTAAAAGTTCCCTCCTGGAAAACTTTTTTTTTTTTTGGATAATTATATTCTGTCCTCAGAAATGAACGTACCGCAAAGTTAACTTACGTTCTCTTGATCAACTAAAAAAAAGTTTTGTTTTTTTTTGTGTTTTTTTAACCCCGCTGGGTGCGGGCCTACCCCGAGTCACTGTACATTTATTTAATCTCAGTTTTGCTTCGGCCCTGCGGTGGCGCAGTGTGGTAACGCGTTCTCCTAGTGCGCCGCTAATCCGGGTTCGACTCCCAGCAGTGCAAAGAACGCTTACTCAGAGATCTCATAAAGATCGCACTGCTCACTGTAGTCCGGGGTTTGGTTCCCTAGGCCTTAAGAGGTTCGGATTCCTCGGAAAACAGTAGGTCCCGGCGCAGCATGACCACTGTAGTCTTTGAGCCGTAAAACCAAAAAGAAAGCGAAAGTCTTACTTCCTGGCAGTAAATATTTGTCCAGTACACTCAAAACAGCGATTATGTAGCCATTAAGCGCATCTAATTTGAAAATAATTAACAATGTACAATATATATTATACATATATATTGCAGATGAGTTCGAACTCAATTTTCGAAGCCCGAAAACTTGCAATTTGAGCCCGCCCGAAACTTCAATTTAGAAAAGTCAGTTTTCGGCTTCACTTGCACCCGTCTTATGAGCCCGGGCCCGAAACTAATATAATATATAATAGGTCACTCTAAAACGTCGGTGCTATCTCAGATGGCCCGTAGTGCAATTTGGCTATAACGTATGCAATAATTAGTTCGTTCTATGGAACACAAATGACTTGTGTCTCTAATACTTAAAATACATTTGCGGAAAATTTTTTTTTAAATAGCAAGCCGTTTATATGTAAGGCAACCCCTATTTTAATTAACGCTACTGAGAAATTTTGATACAAATGCGAATGTTGAACGATGTGTACTGTGCGTTCGCGCTCAGTTGGCGTATGATAAATATATCAATATATTAAATAATATATCCCTATATTGAAATGGGCTAACCCGTCTGCTAAGGAGTTAGCCCATTGCAGTTTAGGGAAGGCCGTCTTGGAGGAACTGGTTTTTCCCGCGCGAAAAACCAGTTTCGGCAAGACGCCCTTCCCTAAACTGCAATGGACTAACCCGTCTGCTAACGGTATCACACGCCAACTGAGCGCGAACACACAATACGTACTGAGTCTAAAACTCGTACACCTAAACATAAATAATTGTAGCCTCAATAAAATACTACTGAAATTATTTGAAAACACTTTGTGATGTTGAATAATCACATGGTACTTAAATACTACTTAACAAGCAAATTTATTAAAATCAAACAATTCTCATCATAGCCGATAATATGATAATATTAGATTATAAATTATTTTCAAAGAATGATTGATTTATCGGCGTATGGTAATGACCGAACCCATACCCTCTTAATAATCAGTCAAATGCCCTTTCCCACTGAGTTGCAGGCATCGACCCAACTTCCCTCTGCGAGCGAATGGAAATTCACTATGGAAATGTTTGCAATTAATGGGGCAGTACTTGGACTGTTTTTTAGATCAAAACGACAAGTCCAAGATGCAAACGTCCTATAGGCGAGACTAGCATTAATAGTTATTGAAGTCAAACGATTCATTATCCAATATTACCACATCATCGGTTATTATGAGAATTGGCTGATTTTGGTAAATGTCAGTGCTAGTCTCGCCTAT
>QLNU02014176.1:5052712-5099089 GCA_006491805.2 Dysdera silvatica
GTCATGCTGCGCCGGGACCTACAGTTTTCCGAGGAATCCGAACCTCTTAAGGCCTGGGGAACCAAACCCCGGACTACAGTGAGCAGTGCGATCTTTTATGAGATCTCTGAGTAAGCGTTCTTTTTGCACTGCTGGGAGTCGAACCCGGATTAGCCGCGCAATAGGAGAACGCGTTACCACACTGCGCCACCGCAGGCCAAAGACCATTTTCAAAGCTGAAGTAAAAAGTTTTGGAGAAATGGTATCTCCCTGCCTCACCCCTTTGCCAAGTTTGATAGTTTTGGTATCTTTATGTAACCGAAATTTTGCACTTGCATTTTTATACACACGTTTCACCATGTCAATGTACACATCCTCGATGTCTGCTGATAAGGTTCAAAAAAGGTCAGAGCGCTCTGTGTTGTAAAAAAAAAGCACTTTAACAAAAAATCGTTACATGCTTTAATTAATACTAACAAATTAGATTAATAATTAAAAACAATTTCAATAAACCATTTTATTTATATTTTCTCGACAGAAAACAGGACTTAACTAACCACTGCTCTTAAACTACAATCGAACCCCGCTATAGCGAACCTCAAGGGACCAAACTTTTGGTTCGCTATATCCGATGACATTACAAGTATAGGAAATCGAACGGGACCAAAAGAATCGTTCGTTATATACGGGCGTTCATTATATGCAGGAGAGGTGTATAGAACCAAAGATATATTTTTGGTGGCGTTTTTCTGAAAAGGGCCTATTACCAGTAGAGCGCAAAGATTAATTACGAGGATTACGCAAATTTTTGTACGAGAGAAAACAGGGCGTCACGTACTTTCATAAAAGGGCGAGCAGGGCGCTCCGCCCCTCTAAATAAGCCTAGAATGAACACTGTTACAGTGTCGTAGGGTGACTGCGAAAGTGAGCCATCTCCCCCTCGACTAAAAAAGTCACATTTCATATACAGTGAAACCTCCTAACAAGGGACAATTCCTCTGGTCTCAGTCCCTTTAAATAGGGACCTTAATATGTTTACCTCTGATTAAGGAGCATTCTATTTAAAAAATACTGAAGAAAGTATCCAATATGGGGGGAAAAAAAAAGATAAAAGGAATCCCTTTGTTAGTAGCATCTTTATGAGTGAAAGACAACTTTGTGATAAGGCTGTGACTTGTGAACTGTAAACTTCTGTTCGGTAGAAGGATAGGAAACGGTGGTTTAGGAAGGAATGGTTGGTGTAATCGAGTCAAAGTGGGGAAGACAAAGATTGTTTGTTCGTGGTTTTACGGCTCAAGGACTACAGTCGTCATACTGCGCCGGGACATACTTCTTTCCGAGGAATCCGAACCTCTTAAGGCCTAGCGAACCAAACCCCGCCTATACTAAGGGAAGGCGAAGAGGTGGCGGAAGAAAGGCTTGACATCAAAAACTACAATAGTGCCTTAAAATATACCACACAATTGCACAAATTAACCCTTTGCAGTCCAGGCTATTTAGCTAAAGTAATTCAAAGCCATATACTGAACGTTGCTCCAGTTGAGTGCAAAGGTTTAATGTTAAAGATTGGTGATAGTAAGGGACTCAAAAATGACCAACAAATTTAACATCCATATGGAGAAATATCCTTGTAATGTAAATGCTTCCAAACAAACCCATGTAACAGATTATTTCAAATAAATTTCTGTAAGCGCTAAACTTTCTTGTCCACTTATACACTTCGCTAAAATTTTAATTTTTTCATTACTTTTAAATACACTACACTTAAAATGCTATTATGTTAACTTATTTATACAGCATTTATAATTAATGTTAATTACTTCCTTATTATAATAAATTTCTTATACTGTATATGTATGTATCAACACACGTACCCCACGAAGGAACACCTCTATTTAAGGGACAAACGTCTGATCCCATGGGTGTCCCTTATTGGGAGGTAGCACCGTATATCCACTGGCGTACGCAAAGGGGTGTTGTAACCAAGGGCGGACACAGGGGTCATGACCCCCAAATATATTTTTTCACTGTAAAAAATTCCAACTTTCATGATAAATGAAGGGTGTTATTCCAAGACCATGGCAAATTCTGTCCTTGACCCCCCCAAAATGAAAGCCTGTGTCCGCCCCTAGTTATAATAACCCTTTGAAATGAAATTTTGTATATTTAACATAGGAATATGAGTTGTAGCTCTGTAACCCCCCACCCCCTTATGAACTTTCTGCGTACTACGCCCATGTGTGTATCATCATGATGACGATGTAAACACAAATTGTGACTTTTTTATTCGAGGGGCGGTTGGCGAACACTTGGAGATTATCCACTTTTGAAGTCACGCTACGCCACTGATGTATTAAGATATTATCTGCTTTGAAAACGGTTTAGCACCTTCGTATATACAAGAGTAAACACTTATCTTTTTATATGTCCGATGCCTACCAATCGTTTTTTCTCTTAAGACCGAAGTATACTAGAAAATAGATGAGCATTTTTTCCGAAAACGAAGAACGATTGTCTCGAAAATGAAAAATTATATATATATATATATACACACGGCAGGTGCTATTGCGTTTAATCTGAATTTCGGTTATGCGCGAAGTTCGGATAATCGGGTCCTACTAACTTCGATTATTAAGTGGGGGGAGGGAGGAACAAGATCTGTTGGAATTTCTTGCGTATCCTGGATACTCAAGTTTGCGAGGAAAACATCCATACTGTCCGTTCAAGGAAAGTAGTCCGATGGAACAGTTAGAAATAACGGGAGTTGACGTCACAAACGGCCTAGCCGATTACAGCAGAGGAGGACTTCATTTCAGAACTTGTTTTTGACGCAGACAAACGTTCGCTAAAAACCAGTTCTGAAATTGGGTCCCCCTCTACTGTAATCGGCTAGGCCGTTTGTGACGTCACCTACCGTTATTTCTAGCTGTTTCATCGGACTACTTTTCGTGACAGACAGTACATGCAAAATAATTTTGTATGAAAATTAAAATTTTCCCCACAAACCTTTTCTATATTATGTAAAAGGTTTTTACATAATATAGAAATCACTCAGTACTACTGTATTAGTCTCTGGTTTTAAATATACACTAAAATAATGCCATATGCTTGGTAACCATGGACTGCCACCATCATAATGTGTGCTCAACAGTGGGGAAGCCAGAGGTAGGATACCGGAACTCTTGAAAGAAATTCCCCCAGTGGGGGGCAAGTACCCCCCCCCCCCACACACACACACTAATTTTGAAAACCGTAGGCTTATGGTCGCGCCAAATGTGAACCATGTAAAAAAGTGAAGTGTCGATAACACTTAATCGTAAAAAAATTGCTATCATTGTGAATGTTTGACCCAACATTGTTTTGAAATATTCCTTTCCTTTATCTCATCGATGTCATTACCCGTGCTTTTGGAAGCCTATCTTTCACCTTTGCGCTGACGCAAAAATAACTAAAGGGTGATTTAAAAGCCAGAGATAAGATAAGGATAGGCCGCTCATTATCGATGGACTACGATCAATATAACTTACGCTGTCTTCTGGAACAGTTTACTGTAGCAAGATTACCGAAATGGGATTTCGTTTTTGCGTCGCAGTTTTTTTAATCCTTGGACTCGCTGTTTCGGGAAATCTCGCCGACACTCCCGCCAATTGTACTTACGATGATATCCTTGGACATTGGATGGTTCAAGAAGGGGAGCGCAGTGGAAGTGAGGGGATAAATTGCTCCAGTTTTGAAGGTAAGTTGCTAATCCAAATTCCACAAAATATGTGGGCGAAAAATCCGTTTTTATTACAAGGTTTATATCTTGTAAAAAATGTTCATTAACTTCAGAGTACATTTTTTGTTCTTTTTGTAAAAGGAAATAGGTTTACATCTAACCGTTTATGCTTATTTCCAATCTTTGAGATCTTACTGAGAACAGGGTTGATTGTAAGTCCAAACCAGAAAATTCCCTTAAAAGTTATGTAATATTTTTGGTAAGGACACTGATTTCCAAAGGAATATAAAAAATTGTAGGAAACACAACGAAAATTTTGTAATTTTTAAAAAGAAATCCCGGAAGAGGCAAGTTGAAATTCCCGGAATATAATCACCCCTGTCGGAAGAATGTCCATTTGAATTTTATAAGCAATTAAGAGGAGAAATTTTCATTTTAAAATAGAAATTCTCGACGATTTAGCTATGCCGCTGAAACACGAAGTTTTGGAGGATGAAAGGTGACTTTTCCATTTCGTATTGAATTTAAAATATAACTGAGTTTTACGGCGCAAGGGTCACGCTCCGCCGAACCTCTTAAGGCATAGGGAACCAACCCTCGAACTACGGTAAGCGTTCTGTTTTGGCACAATTGGGAGTCGAACCGGGGATAATTGCACGCCTTACTACTGAGCTACCCTAGGGCCTTAAAAAAAATGAATAATCAAATGACAGAAGTCACCTGATACACAATCGCACGCTCATGTTAAAACCCAATGTAGGCAAACAGAGATTATCACCAGTGGCGTAGAAACGGGGGCCCTCAAGCCCCTCTAATTTTTGAATCCCTACGCCTCTAGTTATCGCACATGCTTTTTCGTTACGTTTCAAACGCACAGTAGACTCATTTCTTAACCGGCCAGTGCGGGACCAGAACTCTCGCTGGATAACTACATATGTGAAAAATCGCCATCATATATATAAAAAGTTAAGAGTGTGATATATGCAATTTTTTTTTCGAATTTTCTCTTGTGTAAATGGGCGGCATTTTCCATAACCCGCCACTGTGTCCCCCCCCCATAAACACCTTTTAATTTTGACCTCACTATTTTCAGAAGCAAAACTAACCACCCTGTGCAATAAACGTTCCGTTTTTAAAACAAAAGAATTATATTTTTTTCCATAAGAATCAATGACACATTTCTAAGTAGGCACATGCTTAGGGACGGCAGCTGGGAATTTAAAAATAAATTATTAATTGAAATAACTATCCGCAAATCACCTTCATATATAGAAACAATACTATATGCGTGACTTTTTTTTTAAACAGAGCGACAATTTCCTAAATCCGTCACTGGTGGAAGATAATCCGTAATGAAACGTTAAAGTTAATGCCGTAACCTCTCATTAGCAGATACCTATGAGACAGAAAAATTTGTCCGTAAAAGAGGGATATTATCGTGAAGAAATTTTTATTGCCCGCAAAAATGGGGTGACTGTATTTAAGGAGCTTTGTGGTACAAACCAGGGTGTCTACTAAAAATAATAAATCAATTTCCTTTATCTTACAAAAGTTTTTCAATCTTCTTTACGATTAATAAAATGGTTATATAAAAAATAGCTGAAAATTCCAAAAACTATTGCCAAAGTATGACAAAAAAATATCTGGAAATCACTAAAAAAGTATTGATAAAAATAGCTGAATATAACTAAATTAGTAGGGAATCGTACGAAAATTACAATTCAAAGTACGCGTAAAATTGGAAAAGTCTGGCGTAACCGTGACCTTTTACTCATTTCTTGACCCTTCCCTGACTTCCATGACTTAGTAGACACCCTGACAAACCCTTCCTCCTTTATTGTATAATTTTGTTTCATAAAAAAATATATATATACTTTTGATAATTTACTAAACGCAAATTTAAAAAGTGTATACTTAGTTTTTCATGTTCCAAAAATTTCTCCCCTTTATTCTGACCACAAGGAATAACTGGTTAAAAAATCGCAATTTTTTGGGGCGGCACTTTTTTACCTTAGAACTTTTTCTGTATATACAGTTTTTGAAAAAAAAAAAAAATGGCTGACATCAATGTGACCCAACGTTATAAATTTAATGATTTGAAGAATAATTAATTTCCTGAAACAGCGTGCATTGAAATCACAGTGCACTTATTTTTGCCATTTTTTTGACTTACCCACTTATTCCCTGTGACCACAGAATTATATGTGCATTATTATCAAGGACACGTACAAGGGAAGGTGGAGATTGGGGTTAAATTACCCATTTGAATAATTTTATTGTCTGTAAAATCAAATTTCTTGCATAAATTTCCTATACCCTCCCCCCTTACCTTTTGAAATCTTATATGTCGCCTTATTATTACATATATGAAATCTGTAATTGCATTTTCTTTTTGTCACATATTAAAGTTATATGAAAAAACAAAATAATAGGACATTAAAAAATTAGCAGTATACGAAGGAAGGGAGGTACCCTGTGTACAGCCCTTTATTTTTTTAAAGACCCAGCTCGTAGTTCAGACCCGATCCGTTCTTCAGGTGTGGCTCGTCCTTTTCTGACTTGGAGCACAGAGACCTACCTGTACACAAGCGCCTCGGGGGAGAAGAAATAAGTTCAAGGGTAGGGAAGTTCCAGTTTGGATGGAGGGGCCTATAACGTTTTCGGAACAAGTCAGCACAGATCGGAACTCTGAAGCAGAGACCTTCACGGAATCTATTTCTTTAAGCCGGGCTCTGTTTGTAGGTCCGGCCAATAACTCAACAGTCGGCCCATAGGCCAGGCTCGTGCAGGGCTCTAACCCTGTGTCCATACTATTCACGAAATTATCTTATTCTTGTCCTCTGTAATAAGCGATTGCTTTCTGCATTTCTAACTTCGCCAATGTTCTCTTAATTCCAAAAATATCAATGTAACATTTGAAATATCACTCATTAGATGTACCATCAAAAGCAGTACATAAATCGAATAAATTTACTCTTGATAAACCAATTCTATCACAGGAATAGATTGGTTGATAGTATTTTTATGGTGCAAGGACGGCAAAGGCTATCACTAGAATACTGATATTTGTTTATAGTAGCATGGTTACTACACGACTACAATTACAGTGCCGTATTTCACAACACGCTTCAAGATGATTTTAAAATTTTACTTTAAAGCTGACTTGCTACTTAATCAAAAACACCGTGACAGAACCTTTCGTTAAGCCTCATCCATACTTCAGTTTGACGTTGAGCATCTCTAATCTGAAACTTTTTGACTGTAAACATGCCACAAATAGAAAATTTCACACCTGACCTTATGTGATGGATCATAGCCAACACTGCAGTTGCTCAACAGTTTACTCAATTATACTTAATTTCAGACATCCACATATAAGCTCAAGTTAGACAATTTTTTCATATTCACCCCTGTGGCTTTGTGTGTTGACCATTATTTGGCAATTGTGTTATCCCTGTGAAGGGTAATAATATCTTACAGTTTATTTAAGCTCCCCCAAAGGTAAAACAAGGTCCTTCCAGTCCTAAAAACATACTTTCACTGTATTAATGACATATTTCTATATACAAATATTCCAAAATGTGATTTTAGGCATTTTGAATGAGGGACACACCAATAGTATTAATTTATTACCCACAGTAATTATGACAACCTCCATTAATCCCATTGAACTGGGTTCGACTACCAATAAGCTTAGGTTGGTTATGTGTAAATAACATAGATCAGTGATTACACTAAACTGACAATCTGATCTTAGATGATACAATGAAGTTTTGGAAAGTAAAATGTACATATAAATATATCTAAAAACACCTGAATGCAGATACATCATATCTAAATCCTTGCAGCCATGTTCTGAGAAATATTTTTCATATTCAGATGTATATAATTTGAGATTTTTAAAAAATTTGAATATCTGTTTCAGTTGTAAATGTAATCAAAGTGGAACTTCAATTCCCTAACATCGCTGTAGACGAACTGGGTAATGAAGGTTACTGGACTGTCATTTACAACCAAGGATTTGAAGTCGTCATCAATTACAGACGCTACTTTGGCTTTTCAGCATATGAAAAGAAAGGCTCAAACGTCACAAGCTATTGTGATACCATTTCGACAGGCTGGAGTCATGATGTATTGGGAAAAAACTGGGCATGTTACTCTGCAAAAAAGACTGAACAGCTGCAGCCAAAAACGCATTTCGAAAAAGAACTGTAAGTTTATTTCAATTTTCCCCCATTTAATGAAATTTTGTCCAATTTCAGCATGCAGATTTTATAAGGACACTTTTAACACAGAATCAAAAATATGCCTTCATCATTGCAATTGAATCAAGACATGTAATTTTTGAAAGGAGTTTAAGAGAGAATTTTTTTTAATGTATCCATCCAAACTACAACTTCTTTACTTATGAGAATCAAACGTGGAGTCTTCCTGCACATTTGAGTAAAATCAGTGGCCCAACCCTTAAGTAGTACCTCACTGGATAACCTATGACTGCAGTCAAAATTAAGAGGACAGGCATATCATTAAAAGAAAAATGATGGGGGAAGTGCTCATTTACTAATATCACAGATTACTGAAGATTACCCAGTGCAAGCCGAATTTTTTGCTAATTTGTTTCAATATTACTCTGCCTTATGTTTATGAAAGTGGGGTAATTAGGGAGAGTTCAAGTATTATGTAATCAATATTTTGGCAATTTTAACCCCTCACTTCAGCAAAAATTAACATTGGTTAACATAGGAAAATAAGCACAACAGCAACCACCTCCCCAGGTACATAATACTTCAACTTCGTACCAAGTAATCTGTCTTTTTTTAAGTTTACAGCAGTGGTAATGGTTTCATTTCTCACTCACATTGAAGAAAAAATTCCCCAACCAATTGCGGGTACCCCACCGCAGTTGTTTTTTAAAATTTTTATGGCGCAAGAGCATCCGGGCTATACTGCATTGCACTAAGCATGGTAAAATCAAAGACTGCTGCCTGGTTGTAGGGAAAGTGGCTTCAAGTTCATGGGAGATTTAACTATTCGAAACAAGAGTTAAGATGATTTTCCCAGGTTTGACCAAAAAATCTTGTTATTCACAGACTTCCAAGGTCTATTTCAAATTCCCAGACAGTTCTAGATGTCTGAGAAACCTGTTATATTTCTGAGCACAGATTCAGATATTGCTATTAGCCAAACTCACTGTATTAGATGAACATCAGTCATTAAATCACTGGCGTTCATCAGCTCTAAGAGAGATTACAGTAATTATAATGGAAGTATATAACTAGTAATAAAATTAAACAAAATAACAATTTACACATTGAAAAGAGAGCATAAAGCCATGAATCAGAACAACGTTGCAGTGGTTTAAAAATTTATTAGAACAGAAACATGTTTTCAACCATTCTCTAAAATGGTTGAAAACACGTTTATGTTCTAATAAATTTTTAAACCACTACAACGTTGTTCTGATTCATAGTTTTTTGGATTATATCCAGTGCTAAAAACGAGCATAAAGCCATTAAATATCCCTTAGTAAAATCTCCATTAACATGTTCTTACCTTCTGAATTAATTGCTTTAAAGATCGAATTGTGTTTTTTTCCTCTCCTAAGTGCAATATTTCTCTAAATATGTTTAATACTTAGAGAATGAACACTGGCCTAAAGTTAACGTTTATATAGTGAAATTTGTATGATATTTTCCACAGTCCAGGCAGATTTCCTATTGTGCCAAAGATTATTGAATTTGCCTTTAACGATAATTTAGTGCTTTTCAAATTTTGCCCATATGTTGTGTTCCATACAGCCTTTGACAATTCATTAATACTTAAGGAAAATGTATGTACAAATGCAGCTGGTCCTAGAATCCAGAGCTGAAGTCGACCAAATATTTCTGAAGAGGAAATATGCACAATCTGCACCTATGCAATTCACTTAATGCATACAAAGCATAAATACGGAGGATTATTAGAATTTGGAGAAAGACAGGTAGTCTTTAATAATAACACCAATGAAGAAAGAATAGTGAAATCGATACGAAATGACAATGAAAACAAAGAGCTGGGGTATTCAATAAAATAATCACTCATTCCTACTGCCAGGGATGCAGTTAAATTGAAATATTACAACATTTCTACCCTACCGAATGTTCCAGATGTATATCTGAACAGCAGATGACTTAAGAAATGTGTGATGGCAGCAGTACTCTCCACACAAACTAAACGAATGTAAATATCTGATTATTTCTTTTTAATTAAATGTCATTTTTTTATTATTATTTTTTTCTAAATATTTACTGATCAAACGTTCAGTTTTACACCCACATAACCTAATTATAAATGTACTTAGTTTCACCAATACAAATGTTAATTCTGAAAGCATTGCTACATGGGGTTAGGAAGGAGGTGTAGCGGCACTTAGGTACAAATAACGTAGAACAACTTTAGTGGACCAGTATTGTATGTTAGAGAAAAGTAAAAAACCTCCTGATAACCTAAAGTAGATTGCAGCCTTTCATACAAAGTGCTAAAGAAGAGGAAGTGAGGGAAAGGGTCCTATTTGTACAATAGGCCTTTATTTTATAACCCTTTTTGTTACCATGCACAATCAAGCCATTTGTACTATTAAATTGGCCATTGACTTGGAAAGAACATGAAAAGGGAGAAGGCGGGGGATTGCTGGGATACGGCTTATCCCAGCGTTGCTTTTTTTTTTTTGAGGTAAATCTGCAGGATATACCCCATCTCACCTTTAAGCTAAGATTAAGATTATCCCCAGAAAAATTTAAAATTTCTGGGGAAAAGAAATTATTTATATATATATGAAGGGGGTTCAGATAATTTTCCCATTGTAATATACTACTTTCTGAAAAAAAATCTTTTTCAGGGGGAGAAGGGTTAAATTATAAAACCGAAATTTGAGATTTGATATGTTTAGAAAATAAAAGTATGCAAATGTGTAAATATATATTCTGTGAATGGAATTTAATATATATTTATAAAACTGTTCTTTTTTTTAAGAATTCCAATTTCGTCGTCATTCAAAATTTTCATTTTCTTGAAAAATAAGCAGTTGACTTTTTTTTTTAAAAAAGAAAAAGGAAATCGTGTGTGATAAAGCACCTGAAAATTAAATTGAAAATACAAATACTTAAATTTAATAACCATTTAAAAGAGGGCAAAAAATATGTCTGCATCTAGTGAGCGGCGACTGCACAGTGCCAAAGGAAGAGTAAAGTTCTACGCCGCCCCTACTCGAACGAGGTGGCTTCTTTGCAAAATAAAGTTGCCGTAGATCGCCGGTTTCACATTCCCTACGGAAGCTTAGCTTCTTATTCCCTCTATGTTCTTTGTCTTTATCTATCCTGTATGGGAAGAGGGCTTGCCAGGAATTTTCTGGGGGGGGGGATAGACGTTTTCTTTGTTATTAGTAAATGGAGTGGGTAGACGACAATAGAACTCAAAAGCCGTAGGAAGGGAAGGGGCACCCATGCTGTCTGTCGATTCTTTGTTCAGTCACACAAATGGCAAGTTACTTTGAATGCCAAGAAAACTGGAAGTGTAGCAAATTTGGAAAAATTTTCGTGCCAAGACAGATTGCGTAGGAAAGAAAATTTGGCACTATAAAATAAAATGGCAAAATATAATTTTGACAAACACGAAATTGAATTTCGGCGCTAGGATAAATTTAATAGTATTTCGGTACATTGGAAAATTGAACCCTTTGGTGCATTCTAGCGTAATTTTACAGAAATCGTTAAGTTTGGTGTAGATATGCACAGCAATGTCATTCCGGCGCAGTTGTTCCATTCCTGCTTCCATTTACAATATTGTGGCTTTTTCAACCTTGAAGGTGCATTTACCCAGGTTTCAGTTTAAATTAAGAACGCTTAGAAAATTATGCTACCAAATACCACTTGAAAGGATGAGGACTTTCAGAGCAGGACTCAAGAATGCTCCCGGATCATTACTATCAAGAAGCGCACGACACATGGGAAGTATGGCGAAAACTGAGCCAACAGGGGTGCGAGATATTCGCTTGCATAACTGGTTTATCCAGCCAGTTGTTTTTGTTAATTGTGAAATAAAAATAAATAAAATTGTTACTGGCATAGAAAAGTTTTATTTACACGGTGCTACGTCACTAATCACAGATGCACACGATTGGATAATTTAAACAGAGCGGCCTTAACTAATGAAAGGGATAAAAAGAGCCTACTCGGGAAATAAAAAATAGAAGTTCAAGGATTTTTCCGACCTTTGTGAAAAATCCGGCATTTTTCCTGGATGTTCAAGGCCTTGAAAGGATTTTTTAAAATTCAAGGCTTTTCCTGGTTTTCAAGGCCCCGTACAAGCCTGATTTCTATTAAACTTAAAATATCCTTGTAATTTCTTTCATCACTAGTCAAAGTTTTCCCACATATCACTGTATTTTTGACATTTTATCTTGTGTCCTGAAGTGTCTTTAACGTGAAGTTTTAGAATTTCCCATTGAAGCAAAGCTTCAATTTTCGATAAACTTTTTTTCCTTAAGTATGTTACTAAAATGGAACCAGAGGAGCTTGATTTCTTCTTGTCCGTACTCCACCAGCTCAGTTTTGCCTTCAACTGGCCAATTGCTTGGCTCAAACACTTTGAAATCTGATAAAACTGGGTCATCAATAAAGTTTTCAAGTCTTGTTCTAATAAAATTTCCGCATAATTCAATTATACATGTTGCTTCTTTTATTACTTCAACTTTTTTGATGGAGCAGCTTGCATCATGTTGACAGGAATGGATTTTTCTTGTCTGTAATTTAATTTCTGACAAATTCATGCCCTTATACATTACGTTTCCATCTGAAATGCTCAAGTCCTCAATGTTAACTAAATCTGCAAATTTTTCGAAAGCGTTTTCATTTTTCAATTTTTTAAATGTAAGTAGAATGGCTTGCATTTTTGATCTTGCACAGGTCAAGTTTGTACAATTGCTTTGGAGAATTTTACTTAAATTAGTGAAAAAAAAGCAGAAACAGCATAATTTCTAATGATTTCATATTTTTAATGGCATTTGCAGCCTTTGAACTGTATTTTTTAAACTTTGAGAAAGTGATTCTAAATGAACAATATAAATCCATAATATTTCTGAACAATAGCAGCATGCTCGTGATAATCTATCCACCAACTTTTATAGGTTTTAGTATTTTTATGTTCAGTGATTCTCCCACAGTTTGTAATTCTGACCAGTTTTTTGCAGAATATTTATAAATTACATATAAATCATTTAAAGAACCTTCAAATTTCAAGCAATAAGCTGTTTTTTCAATAACATCTTCAACAGCTAATTGTAATCTGTGTGCACAACAATGAATGCCTAAAAGATAAGGTCGAACATCCCTTTTCAATTTTTGGAAAGCTTCGTTCTTTTCTCCGAAATTGGTCGATGTACCATCAGCACAAGCCACAGATTTACTTTTAGCATCTTCCTTATCCTTTTTGCCAACAGACAGACGTTAAAGGTTTTTTGTAAATATCATCAGGGCCTGCATCGGCATAATGGGGGACAACAATGCCATTTTACGAAGAGATTGTTTAATCATGCTTGGAAAATGAGAATGGATGGAGGTATTTATGGACTGTGAATGGTAAAATTAAATTACGAAAAAATAAACAGTAATATAATAATTAAAAAGTATAGTGATCTTGATAGTTTATATCAATATCATATACAGAATTCCCTGCCATTACTACGTTTTTACTTGACTTCTGACAAACCCAAGTCTGTGCGCATGTGCAAAACAGGACAGGAGAGGCTCCTTCTCCTCTGGATAGATGTTAGTGTTGGTTTATAAGATAAACAAATCCAACTCAAGTATATTGCTAATGCGAGTCCTGTAGACCTCAGGGATGAGGAGAGGAGGGGAAGTGAGAGTCTGTTTATAGTTTGTGTTGTAAGTAAGACAGCAGATGGCTTATGCCAGCTGTGTGAGCTATTGTAGGATAAGACTTCAAGTTGAAGTGATGTTTATTATTTTCCCATTAGCAAAATTAAAAATGAGCTCTCTGGAATCATCGGCTGCTTATTTCATTCTTTAATGACTATTGAATCCGTTCTCTATTATTATCTATCTGGCAGATTATTGGAATGCTGCATCTCTGATACTGGTAATATTAGGATAAAATTTCACATTTTTTCCCAACAGTTAGTTGATCTAGCTAATTTATAGTGTGTTTCGGCATTACTATTACCCAAGCCACAACATGCTTGCATTTAGGTCCACGCACATGCGCAGAAGATGGAGCCAAGTGACTCACGGTCCTGTCACCAGACCCTCATGATTAGAGGGGAAAATTCTATTTTTAAATGCAGAGAAAGGTTAACTGAGGTTGAAGTTCATTGCTGGCTCCGTGCCAAGCGCTATTGTAGGTGAAATCAGAGATCCTTATCTCTTATCTAAGGGAGTGTTAGTTAAGGGGCATTTTCCGAGATGGGCATATTTCGCGGTGCAACAATATAAAATGCCGAGATGAAATTCAGACAATAAAAACTAATGGAAGCATTTTGTGCATTCTAGGAAAACACTTCCATTGGTTTTTTATTGTTTGAGTCAGTCCTCGACGTTTTTCATTGTTGCGCTGTAAAATATGTGCATCTAGGAAAACATGATTCTACTGGAAACGGAAAATTCTTAAAACGCAATTTTTGTTTTAGGTAATAGTGATAAAGTTAACATAGTTTTGAATAGTTAGGTGCACTGCATGCACCCAAATTAAAAATTTACATGCACGGTGCACCCGCTAATTTCAAACCCTGCCATATATGGCTATACCCTAGTGATCAAAATAAGCTAATGATTACTAACTTGTGCATAGTATAAGTGTATGTGTGTGCAACAGTGTCGTCAACCTATGGAAAATTTTGTTAAAATTTTAATGTTGTGGGAAAAAGGAAAAAAATAACAAACTACCAAACTGTGGGAAATTCCAGTGTCTGCGATACGACAGAAAAAATTTCCCACTTTTTTTTTAAAAAAAAAAAAAGTGCACACACACACACCTATAATTAGGGGAAAAAAAGTAAACTACGAAATGTAACCCGTAAGATATTATTACCCTCCTCAGGGCTAATACAATTGTCAAATAATGGTCAACAAACAAAGCTTCCAAGGTGAGTTTTTGGCGATTTTCAATCAAACGGAGTTTTTTTGTTTGCTGAACACAATGTAGCTTTTCAGGTAGCCAGTCACCTTGTACCTTTGATTAAAGTTTGTTTTCCTTATTCTAAAATAGCACAATTTGCATTAAAAATGTACAAAATCACTAATTTAGCAAAAAATGTCATTATTCAGGTCGAGACATGAACTAGTTAATGAAATAAAAGCAATTCCGTTTTCAATACTTTAGTTTCCTTGTCTTTACCTCATTCACTATAGAAAAGATATGCTCAGATTCTGCATTTAAATGTGTCGTAAGCATAGATACTTACATTATAAATATCTAAATGGGAACATGTGAAAACTTTTTTTTTTTTTGGGTAGAAAAAAAAAGAAATTTCAAGCTAACATGGAAAATTTCCTTCTGATGGGTTGGCAACACTGGTGTGGGGTCACATTTCCTTTCCACCTATATATATTTTTTTTCGGAGGGGGACAGGCAGATTGAGCACGAAGGATGAGACGTTAGACTCAAGCCAAATAATTACTCTTGTTACTATATACATACCATTTTCAATTGTTATCAATTCACACTATTGGCCTTCAAGGCAAACATATATCTGCACCTTGGAAAAACAAGGACTAATTTGCAAGCTTTCAGGAAAGTCCATTTTAGTTTTGAATCATACATATAGAATTCAATAAAATGTTATTCCAAGGAAAGCAATAAACCTTGGAAAAACATTTCTCTTTCAATGATATCCGTATGACACAAAAACTACGAAAACTTCGGGCATTCCTAAAAGCGTGCAAACTGGACATTGGCCTCTGTGTTCCAAGGTACAGATATTTACTGTGAAAGAATTATTCCCTACATTACCCCAATAATTTTTTCTGAAATTTATGATGATTTCACAATACTCTGTCTGGGAGTTTGGCTGTTCATTATTAATCAGCTTATATGTATAGCCTCATTCATCGCATGCCTACTCATTATGTATATTGCATTGACCAGTTTTTTTTATACGGAATAAAATTTAAAGTCAAATGTGCGAATATCCAAATTTATGTAAAGTTACATTGTCTACATCTGTGGAAGTGCAATTTTGAAAGGCAATGTGATACTTAAACGAGAATTACGTAGAAAATCTTTAAAAAAATATTGGCAGTGCTCTGTTGCCATGGTCTTTCTATCAGTAGTCAAGTACAATAAAAATAATACATTGGTATAAATAAAATTACAAACTTCTTTACAATTACAGCAAAATACGTTTAAAAAAATTAACCATGAAATTTCCCTTGATAATTAAAACAATGTCAAATGCATTAAAAATGGTTCTACTACACACAAAAATATAATAGCGAATCGCTTTCCATAAAAAGAAGAATTTAAGCATGGGATTCCCCTCGACCTTGTTGCTTATGCTGATATCGAAGCAGAAGCTTGTTAGCTACAGATTCTGCATACTGAAGACGGGAGGCTAGTTTCATGACGCAACCGTATTTTTCAATCAGTTTCAACTTATACACAGTGAATTTCTTCTCCTCATCAATGAATGAAACAGCACCCATGATTGGACAGATGATGACTTTTGTGTGATCATCAAAAAAGTTAATTTGAAGTGTCCCGTTATTAAACAGAAACACCATACTAGACTCAAAACGTATCCAGTCACACAAGTAGGGAAATTTGGCCATTTCATCTCCGTCCTGTGGAGCAATGTCTTCACCAGCTTTCAACAAGTTGTTGTTCATGTAGGAAGTAAAGTACTTCAAAAGTTCCATTTTCTTCTTCAACTCTGCTGGGTATTCCTCCATGGAATAGAGGTATTCTTGCCCTTGGCGTGAGGTATAGGCCAAAGTTTTGGAATTGGGGAATCTAATCAGCAGAGTGGTATCGTTAAATACAATACCTTCACTATTATCACAGAGTTGATATCCCATGCCATATTTATCAGTGTAATCCACCCATTTGCTGATCCATACAAAAGGCACCGATGCGGGATCTTGAGCTTCTTCGTTATTTCCAGTGTATAATTTGCCAGGCTCACAGCTATTAACAGCTGAAAGTTGTGCCAACAATTCCGATAAAAGTCCATTGGTTGGAGGTGAATTGTTTTGTTGGTTACTTTTCACAACGTTCTCTTTCTGGTGAACATCTCTCAGTTTGGGAGCATATGCTTGTGTTTCAACTTTTCGTCGTTGATTAGCTTCCGTCAAGGGTTTGCGACCGTCATCTAGCTCCATGAAACAGCTCTGGGACATAGCATTTATTCTTGGTTCCATTGTCAGGCAAGAAGTTGGAATTCGACGCAAAATCGGCTCTCTCGTTAAAAATCGATGCTTCAAAATGTCATCTGGCTTTGGCCGATCAGTTGGTTCAGGGTTTAGCATAGCTCGAATCAGGTTTTTGGCATCTTCATCGAGGGTCCTGGGCAACATGTATTCGTTCTTTTTTATTTTCATGTAAGTGTCCCTCAGGGTAGTGGTCTCGAAAGGAGGAACCCCAATCAAAAGAGTGTACATAATGCATCCCAGAGACCATATGTCCACTTCAAAACTATGGCCTTGTTTCTTAATGATTTCTGGAGCAATATAATTCGGGGTCCCACACAAGGTTTTCTTCCGTTCTCCAGCATGGGACAGCCGAGTTGCAAGACCAAAGTCTCCCACTTTAATTTCCATGTTGTTGTTGAGAAACAAGTTACCCAACTTCAAATCCCTATGAATGATGTTGTTGTCATGCAGATATTTACAGGCTAAGGTGATCTGATGCATAAAGTAACGCACCTCTGGGATGGTCACAGCCCTTCTTCGTTTGTGCAGTTCCATCATCGACCTCTTGCTACACAACTCCAGCATGATGTAAATATTTAAATCATCTTGAAAATAACTCTCAAACTTCACTATATATGCATGATTCAAGCTACGGTGAATAGTAATCTCCTCAGAAATCTTGGACTTGTGTTGAGGCTTGACCAAGATGGATTTCGGTACAACCTTTCCCGCACAAACAACATTGTTCTTGGTATTAGTAAATTCAAAACATCGAGCAAACCCACCTTTGCCTAGAAACTGTCCACGAACGTATTTCGTTTCAGTCTTCTGATCAAAAATAGTAAGCGGAACTTCAGTTTTCTTATCACGACTAGACATGCTCAGAAACAAACGTTTAGCAAATTCACAAAGAAACTTCTACAATTTTCCCCTTCACAAACTCAAATCAGGATCTGGAATGAAAAAAAAAAGATACATGTAATCATAAGTACATAGTAGCGACGAGTTCAGACTCAATTTTCGATGTCCGAGCCCAAAACTTTAATATAGAAAAGTCAGTTTTTAACTTCAGTTGTATCCATCTTATGAGCCTGAGCCCAAAAATAATATGAAATATAGAGCCTGTCTCATCTCTAGTACATGGTAGCATTACTAGTTATACACATAATGCAGATTTTTTTTTTTTTTTTTCTTTCTTCAAATTTCCCTGATTTTACCAGACAAGTAACAAATATTTACAACAATTTCCAGGCATAGTGTTTTTGCAAACTTAGATACAGAGGACTTGACTTTTTTTTTTTTTCGCAAGTAAAGTTCATGAACTATAATAAATAATAATCAAATTAATTTAAATTACAATATCGTCGTTTTTTTAGACATTTTAAATTCGAGTCATAATTGTAATGTTCTCCATCTACCTTGCATATTTTAATGTTTCATGCCTCACTTTAATTGTTTGGCCATCGTTACAATTCAGATTAGAAAAAGAAACTATATAAACTTTTAAAAATCATAAAATACTGCTATAATTAGTTGAGGAAGGATAAATTAATAATAATAAGAAGACATGGTTCTGACTAAATTCAATTTCAGGGCTGCCACACACATTTATGTTGAAAATAGTTGCATGGTAGCCTAAACACTTAGAAATAGTTGCCCCCCAACAAAAATTTAGTCGTTAAAGAAGTTGCCTTATGCAAAAATTTAACAAAATATGTTAATTGCATGCCTGAAAAAAAGACCTTACCTAATTCAATATACTGTACAGTCCCATTCTTACAATTAAATCAGCAGCTTAGGCACAGATGTAAGAACAAAAACAAAACATAATAGAAAAACTAATTTTTTATTATTATATCCTGTGTATATATTTCCACTTCTTAATAATTATAGCAAGTCTATTTATCACAATGGTAACCATCTAGACGCGAACTTCAGTGCCCTCAGCATCATTCAGGAACAGTTCTGGGTTCCTATCAGTGTGCCACTGAGTTATTGTTGTCGCCACTGTGAGCATTATTATGACTGCAGGAAAGTTACAAAATCATAATATCGATAACGACCTGGACATGATTTTCAATTACATTCCTCAGCATTAAACAAGAACATTTTATCAAGAAAGAAGTATTGACAATATTAATTTCATAATCTGGTCATGATGGTGGTGGGGGGGTCCCAATG
Organism: Dysdera silvatica; assembly: GCA_006491805.2. NCBI lineage: Eukaryota > Metazoa > Arthropoda > Arachnida > Araneae > Dysderidae > Dysdera > Dysdera silvatica. The sequence continues at coordinate 5,071,991 of QLNU02014176.1, forward strand.
GCAGCAGTGTGACACTATTTATCACTGTATTCATTATTGCAACACAGTATTCTGGTTTTCACTTTTCAATAGTACAACAGTTTTTGATAATTTTAATAGTTTTGGATATCAAAAAGTTTTCTAATTATTGTGCTCGTTGTTTATTGCATTCGCAATTAATATAAAATCAGACATTTCGTTACTAAAACTTCCAACTCGATATGTGGTAATTGGTAAGTAAATATGCCATATTCATAACCATCTGGACATGATCTTCAATTTTTGATTGCCCTGCAGTCAAGTAAGCTGTTGGCAAGATTTTTGGCAAGATTATTTTTTATTATCCAGTCATAACGCTTTTGACTTTAGATTTATGAAAAATGATTGAGAAACTTGCACCCAGCCTATGAAATTGGTAATAGTACCATTTAAGACCTTTTCATTTCCATTTCGGAAGTCGGACCATGAATTATGATTTGGTCAAATTGAGTCACAGTTCATTATATCAGAAATATCAAATGAAATGACCAAATTCTATCTAGTTGTCGACACATAAGCACTCGCCTGTGCTGCAGACTTATTACAGTATTCTCCAAAGAAAGAAATATATATAATACCTTAAAAACCTGTACAACAGAACAACATGTACAGTTATAAATAAATTTCAATGCTAAAGTCTTTATTACAGAACTTAACGATACCTGATAGAGTTATTAGTGATTATCCTCAATCTGTCAACATTTCAATTTCGAAAAATCTTACAATTTTTGAGGAGTAATGCATTGATGCAGAAATTGCAAACATGCTATGAATCCTGTCTATAATCGAATGGAGTACTATATTTTTTCCCTTATTAAACACTATTTATTGATAAATATAGGTTATATACATTAAACAGAACATAAAATCAAAAATAATTTCTCAAGATTAGAACATTTCTTATTTCATAATTTTCTAAGTACACTAAATCAAGATTTACATACATTTTTCTACATAAAATTTAAATACCTAAACAAAATTAAGGACCCTGGCAAATGAATTATAGGGATAATCTATGCAAGCAACTTCATTCTTATATTATTTTAATAAATAAATTTACATTAGGATACATTATAATTAAACATAATCTAAGAAGTATCATAATCATGAAACAAGTTTGAAAATGAAACGCAACTCTTTAAAAGTAATCAAGTAGTTAACAAAATTCTGTTTTAATCTTACTTGACTTTTTCAGGTTTTCCAGACTAAATCTTCATCGATTTCCAGTCGCTAATTACAGTAAACTATACACAACACATTAAAGTTTGCATAATAAAATTATGATTTAAGACTAACATTCATTAACACAAACCCCAAAACCATTTATAACTCAATTACAATAAATTTACAAATTCAAAAGCTATATTAAAAAGTGTATTTCTTTACACTAAAAACTTGAATTTAAAAATTTTGTTCAGACCTTTTTGATTTCATTAATGCATAAAGTTCCAAACTGTCTGGCAGTGGTACCAAAATTTGTCTGGTGAGTTTTATGTCACAATAATAGGCAGCGATGTCCTAACGTGTTTGTAGTCCTTGGACCTAATCACTTTTGGAGGCCCTTTTATCCAGGCCCGTAGGAAGAGGGGATAGGACAGGCCTGGCCTCCCCCTAAATATTTTGTGGCCCCAAAAAATGTTAATAAAATGGCAACTTTTTTTAATTCTGGCTCCCCCTAAGGTTCGGATGTCGCCCCTAAACTTTTGTATTGGCAGTCAATCAGAAATTTTTTTTTCCTTCATTTTCCCCCAGCCTGGGAAATTGTCTGCTGGTGGCCAATTTTGTCTGGTAGTTAGAATGCCAGAATACGGCACATTCTGCATCCATGAATTACAAAACGGATGCTTCATCTTCTATTTCATTTAAAATGTGTATGACTGTATATAAGGCAAAGGAGATTGGTATGATCAAAACCCCTTACAGATTAAATAGTTTGGCTAAAAAACACTTCTCTTTTCAAGTTTTAGTTATATATTTGGCAAACATTTTCTCCTGAAAAATATATGGACTTAATAATTTTTGGAAGGAATTCAGTCAAAAGTACAAGTTTTTCAAATTTTTCAGTAAGCAATGTGGAATGAAAAGCACAGTTCAGGAAAATTATTTTAATAAGTTATTTATTATAACAATGAATTTCAAATTTCCCTGACTTTGGCCTTTGTATTTCAAATTTCCCTGACTTTTCCAGGCTTCCCAGATCCATAGACACCCTGTCAACATTAAACAAGATAATACAAATAGACTAAGGTCAATCATTAAAATCAGTAGGTTTCAAATTTAAAATGAAATATAATTTTAATTTAACACATAAAATCTATTTATAAGTCAAATCTCCCTCGCTTGATGAAATTGAACTTCGTGGACAATACGCTCCCAACTCCAGATTTTTAAAACTGGTCGGTTTAAAAAAAGTAGCTGTTTTGTTCCTTCTATTAGAGACACGAAGGTCAGCCAAAAATCTCGTACCCTCATCACGAAATTCCAAAAAAATGCCACCATGAGCACACCTTTACTAAACGATCTGCCTTCATCGGCGAAATTGAACTACGCAGACTGTACGATCTTAGTTCCTAAACTTTGGGTGGTAGCCCAGTTTTTAAACAAAAAAATGACAAAATGCCGCCAGGAAAAGGTTTATTTCCATTACCACTTTTTACTGTATAATTACGTCGATCTGTACTCCTCGGGGGAAAAGTTCCCCCTCTCTTCTCCCCACCTCAACATCGCAAAAAGCAGTTTTGTCATTAAATTTATTTATAAAACTATCATTATTTCACCTTATAATGCACATATGCTAATCGTAAGTGCACCCCCCACCAGCGGCAGGGTTAAGTTTTAAGTATTGTGCCCTAAAATCCGTTAGCATTCCCTTCCCACCACAAATACCACGATTTTCCTATCACAAAACTTTTTCGGGGGTGGCTAGCTTAATTTAGAAATCCTGATAGGATGCCTTACCCTTCAAAATTACTTTTGTTTGTGTATGCGTGTACACACATAGGTACACAGAATAAATCTCTCTTTGAAGAACTTCTAATTACGAAAAAAAATATGTAGTTGAACTTCACTGCACGGCCACTTGTTAGCGCCTTGTAGCTAGACAGGTGAAGGGATTGATTCATTATTAGAAACACCATTGTGCCTATCAATAAAGAAAGCTTTGCCATCTCATGCGAAATTTCCCTTTCAATTAACAACGACCAGGGGGTACTTTTAGGGGACTTGTTTCTGATCCTTTCGAAAAACTATGCCCCCCACCCCTTATCGTGATGTTATGTCTGCAATCTAGTAACACTGAAAACGCTAAACTATCATGGCGACTGGAAATAAAGCGAACGCAGGGAACAGCAACCCAACAAGGAAGTTAACGCGCTTTTGACAAAACCGCATTTATTGTAAACTCCCACCAAGTTTTTTTTTTTTTACATTTTCGCTAAAATGCTAAAAGAAGAAAAATCCAGCTTAAACCCTGATTATGATGCATTAAAATTAACATAATCGAAACAGGTTTCAAGATTATAAAATCCCCACTCAAGACTATAATAAAATCCACTAACACATACCCCAAAGACATTTTCATCATCAAAACCGTAAATTTAAGAATAAAAAAATTATATTAAAAAAAAAGGAGAAGCATTTCTTTACACAAAAAAGCACATTAAATATTTACAACAGTATTTTCATTCCACTGTCTTTGAAATCATTATAAGTAAGTTTAGTTATATAACAGAAATAAAATACAGGGTACCAGGGAGGAAATTTACATACAAAAGGTTAAACACTGGTAAAATAGCAATGAAAAAGATCACCCCTTATTAGTAATTATATAACTGCAAAGCTGATGCTTCATCTTTTATTCCATTTAAAAAGCGTATATGACTATGTTTAAGAAAAAGAGTGCTATGATCATGATTGTTTGGCTTTTTGTTTTTTTTTATGGCGCAAGAGCATCTGGGCTATACTGCGCCAATGATCTGTGCTATGATCAATTAAATAATTTGGCTAAAAATATTTTTTCAAATTTTAGTTACATATTTGGCAAACACATTCCCTCCTGAAATAGCCCATATATATGGATTTCGTAATTTTTTATATATTATATTAGTTTTGGTGCAAAAAGATAATGATAAAACTGCATAGTCTGTCACACTACTGAATTTTTTTGCAATGTTGCCAAAAGTGACTGGTAACAGGCAAAGTCACCTTCCACCATGTTGGAAATGGTTTTTTTTTGGGCACAGAAATTTTCCTGAATCATTGAATGCCTTGTAGGTGGGGTGCCCAACCAAAAAAAAAAAAACGAAATTATAAACCTGAAATTAAAAATAGTTGAACCAGTAAATAGCGCAGCAGTCGGAAAAAAAAAAAAGGCGAGTGCCTATTTAGTTGTCATAGCTGGCTGTGTGGGACAGAAAAATCATTTTCATGGCATTGAGGAATACTGGACAAATTTCCAGCAAAAGAAAAAAACAAAAAAAAACATAAGGGTCAATCGTTCCAATGTAATTAAATTCACTGTAATGTACAAAACAGTGCTTACAAAAATGCAAAGCATGTACAGATAGATGGTGATACAAACACAGAAAAAATGACCGAATATGACATCAAAAAGCCGATGTACTACAATTTTTGACAAATTTCAGGAAGAGAGAACAGTGTGTCAGAAGTAAAAATCAGTGCAACAGAATTGAACATTCACTTGAAGATATAGTCCAATGGAATACATATGCATTTTTAATAACTTTTAATCTAATGTGAATACATTCCAAAACTAAAAACAAGTTTAAGGAGATCGTAATTTGTTTTTAACAACTTTTAGTGTTAAAAATATTTTTAAAAAAATTACTTGTGCTTTGAGTTGAAGTTGTATTTTTTCCTCCACACACGTAAAACTTTTAAATTATTCTTAAACGAGTCTACGCTCAAACAAAGAAATACAACTTTTACCGTATAAATATACGAAACATCATAAACGTTTAACTAACGTACATAAGACAACGAAGTTATTTTCAAGATCAACCGCGGCCAACGACTATTTAATACCAAGATTTAAAGATAAATTTTTTATATATTAACATCCTAAACACCAAATCCTTATTAACAAATAAAGTGGATCTTTCATTATAAATCAGTTAATAACTATATTAATAATAAATTCAATTAATAATTTGCTTATTTATATAACGGATTTTTCAAAATAGTACATACATTTAGGCCTAAGTCGATCACTTCAGTTAGCGAAGTAGAAATGGTCGGTGGTCATCTAAAATAATCTAAGCACGCGATAAATATTTTTATCACTACCAAGTTAATAAAAAGTTAATTAAAACTCAATAATCACTTATTGCAAGTTACTTTTTAAAACATTGACATACTACTAAAAGAGCATTGGCTCGTTAGAAATTTTGAACCGATCCCGGATTCAAAAATCGCAACTATATATTGTTGCCAGTTTCCTTCGAAGTTATTAAACAATCGTGAGATTTCTTCTTCTACGGGATTTCGGATAGGTCATTAGGAGTTTTGCTGTAATTCGTGTTTTCCAATTCATAGTTCATGCTAATTTTTCGTTTAATATTAAACATCTCAATAAAACTCTGTAAGATTGTTAAATATGTTTCTAACTACTAACCAAAAATGCTTAAATATAAAGGATCTATATTTATATTTACGACTTCAAAACGAAGGAATTTGAGAAGTACATTTTGAGGAAATTTGCCACTTAAGAGGACTTGGAGGTTTTAAACTTTAGAAAAAAACGATTTTTTAATTTTTTTATTTGAAAGTATGGACATTTTTGCGTATTTTAAGACCAACAGCTAAGTGGAAGCTCAACTAAAAGCCGAGATATGGGAAAAATAGCAACCGCTGTTTTAATAACTTTAGGAGTTAAAGGTACAATTAATTTAAATGCCCTGCCCTCAATATCCAAAATCTGTATATATATATGCTTTAGTTTTTGTAAAAAGGATTGATTTTTTGTAGCAATAATTTGATAGGGATCATAAACACATAAAACGACTGCGGAAATGAAGTAAACAACTTTCACATCCGTATTTCTATTGCATTTTGTAAACATTGGATCCAGACGGATGTTGCTCTATTTTTGCGTGGTGTATGTGACTTGCATTTTCCCAGGTGCTACGTTGTTTTCACTTTCAATTTATGTTTATTAATTTAAATGACTGAAGTTAAATCAAATTCGGTATTTCGCTAAGTAAACTAACGTGTTGTTTTTACGGAAATCAAAAGAATTTAACTGACAATTCTGAATTTACTAGTGCCTCTGCTAAAAATTTAAATTGCATTGTCCCAATCAACCAGTAAACAAGGCTGAAAGTGAGAATGACCTTCATAATGGATATGGTATTTTCGATGTGTGGGTTTATTTCCATAATACAACATTTTTATGTTATAAGCAATGTGCCAGGGACATACAAATCACTGAAGAATTGCAACATGGATCATCAAAGTTCTGTATTTGCTGTAAAGAATATGATTTCCAAAAATTCTTTCATAATTCGAAGCTTGTGCGAGCAAGATTCAGCTTTCCTGAAATATATAGACTGAGTATATGTGCTATGCGTACCCTCGGTTTGGGTTTAACGAGCCTGAAAATCTTTTGCAGAGTTATGAATCTCCCTGACCCTGTTTCAGCTAAGTCAAGTAGGTAAATATTAGCCAACATCAAAAATGCTGTTTCCATAACAGCTAAAAAGTTCATGAAAAATGCAACACAAGAAGAAAAGTGTTTGATGGCATATCTGTGAGTGTTGATGTCTCTCCAAAAACACATGGTCATTCTTCACAAATTTGCATGTACAATGTTATTGGTGCCGAGTCAAGCAAAGCCATCGATGTTGAAATTTTGTTTTCTGCTTGTAGAGGATGTTAGGACTATAAAGAATCAAAAGTTAGGTTAAATTTATCGCACCTGGTTCAAAGTGTATTATCCTAAGTGCAAGAAAAACAACACAGGATCTGCAGCAAAAACGGAAGTCGAAGGAATACTCCAAATATTTAATCGTTTTAAACAAAACAGAAATGCACAATACCTAGAGTATAGTGGTGATGATGGTGTAAATACACAACTAGTAATTAAGAAGTTACCAGTCACATGGTACGGACATGCATATTAAAAAAACTGTATGTCAATCAAGTAAAGAAAAGAATGGGGGGTAAATTTATGGGGAATAGAGCGAAGTAAAAAAGATCAGAAACTTTCAGACGGTGAATTATTGAGTGGGAAAGGCATACTTGTGAAAGAAATAATGTAAAAATGTCTGCATATTATGGGAATGGGTGACAGTATAGAACACGTTATCCACTTCTCTTTCTATTCTCTAGAAATGGTTGGAGATTGCACTAGATAGGATTGTAACGTGACATACTCTGATGTCACATGCATCTGTATGATGCAGTGACCAGGCGCCATGTTATTTGCTGAACTGTTTGTAATTTTCGTGAATCAGTGAAGGGGTTATATGGGAGATGCTTCGAGCTACGCCCTTGCTGCCCATTCATATGGGATTCTACTACTCGTAAGTCAATATAATGTTGAATCACAAAAGTACGGCAAAGTCTGGATGCCGATTTCCAGTTTTGGAAACACTGGCTAGATTTGTGTAAGTAACGCATCGTATACTAGCACCTGGAAATGTGATAAGTGGAAATAAAAAATCTGTAGCCAACATGAGAAAGCTATATGAGTAATTTTCTGTCATTCTTGCTGAGCAAACGAAGAATCCACTAATCATGTTTGCTTGAAGGACTTTCCGCAAAGAGCAATTGCGGCTAATTCACATCATAGTTTCAAACATAAAAATTCAATTCCAACTGCAGTTATGGATACAATTAAGTCTATTTTTCAAGACTTATCTCAACCTTAACTTTTTAAAAGATATGTACAAAGTACGACGCAAAATGTAAACAAAAGTTTTCTGTGATTTGGAGGAACTGTCCAGAAACTTTAGGCAAGTGGTTGCCAAATTGTTGAAATTGCGGCCTATGAAGCAGTAATTGCTTTTAACAATGATAATCAAGGTCATCGTTCAATGGTGAGAAATCTAGGTATTTTGCCTGGAATTCATGTTAGGTGTGCAAGCAAGCCAACATTGCGACAAAAGAGGTTCGTAAAATGAAACAACACTTTTCTAAAAAATTTACAAAGGACTTGCAACAAGATGATGTAATATATGCAATAGACCAATTTTAACGGTTTGTAATATTGTATATTGTTTTTAATTTGTAAACTTAACTTCAAGCGTAAATGCCTCTAAACGTAAAAATGAAATATTACGTGCATGATACCATGATTCCTATTACTTGTACCAACATGAATTTTGCCAATTTAATTTGTATAATCATTATGTGCAAAATGAGTGAAAAAGAATTAATACACTAATTAAAACAAAAAAAGTTTTACCTATAAAACCGATGGAAACAAAGGGCATAAATATTCATAACATGCCGAAAAGTAAGCCAGCATGGCAACAAAAGATACTTGTAAAATGAAACAACAACACTCTTCTTAAAAATTTTAAAAGGACATGCAACAAGAAGGTGTATATGCTGTAGACAAATTTTAATGGTTTGTAATGCAGTATATTGTTTTTAATTTATAAACTTAAACTTCAAATGCGAATATCTCAAAACATAAAATTCAGAAATCTCGCGCATGATACCATGTTTTCTATTACTTGTATCAACATGAATTTTGCCCGTTTAATTTGTGTAATCATTATGTGCAAAATGAGTGTAAAGGAAGTAATACACTTATTCAAACAAAGAAGTTATACCTCTAAAACTGATAAAAAAATTTATATTTTAGGAATTTCATCATTTAAAAATTCATATTTCATAAATATATTCATTCATAATTTTTAAAAATGGCACACTTAATCTGTAGATACAATTCTTGTGTGTGTTTTAAAACTATATTTGTTGTACTGTGCAATTTTTCAACCAGTATATCATGCGCGGCATAAACTCGCATAAGACTATGTTATTGGTGAGATATCTACTTAACCTACAAGATGTCAAAATTTTATAAGAATGACATGAATAGTTATTTTAAAAACTGCTTTCAAAACTAGTGTATTTTACTACTGTTTTTAGTACTTTCAAACCTTTAAGTCTAAAGTAAAATTGTAGTAAGTTTTATTTGAATGTTAAACTATTAATTAATAATTTAGCATCGAAAAAAAGAAGGGGGGAGTGGAGGGGACAGGGGAAGCAAAAACAGGGGCAACAGCTAGCAAACGGAGAACTCGTTGAGACACGACACAATAGACGTTCCTTCTTATCTCACATTAAGGATACAAGAATAGTTTTTGCTAAGTTTATTTTCATTAACGCTTATAATTTTATGATTGCATTTAGGTTTTGTCTACATAGTTTCTTTAAAAAAGGCCAAAGGGTGACAGTACAGAATACATACCCTAGTACTTTCTTCCTCTTGAAAAGAGTCAAAAGTAGTTGGAAATGGGCTTATGACGTTATGCACTGTGTGACGCCACACATACGGGCATCTGGACCTGCAAGGGCATTTTCATGTGTTCGTTGCAGGAAATTGTATGTGTGAACGGTTGACATATTTTTGTGTGGAATTTCGGTTGAAAGAGAAAAGAAATGTGCTGGAGTGGGTTACAAAAAAAGGATTATTTTCATCTGCATATAAGTGAGAATAGGTCCTGGGCTAGGCCTCGTTTGAATGACGCTTTCCAGTGCTGATCCCAGAAAGCATGATAGGTGAGGAGGGAGGTGGAAAGGGATGTGGAGGCCAGGTAGAGGGGTGAAGGGAGGGAGAGGGAATAAGCAGACAAGAAGGTGAAGTAGGGGGAGGGGTGAAGGAGGGGGAAACAAGGAAGTAGGGAAAACCATAGTCCGGAAATAAGAACTGTTCAATACTTACTTTGCAGAATTTGTATGACGGCGCTGGCACCCAAATAAACCAGAAAATTTGTTTCCAGCATTTATAAATGCCATAAAACCATACACATCCAACGAAGAAGCCCAATAAAGATTACCTTTTTTTTTTTCTGAACTACGCTGAATCAAGATGTCCATATTGTTTAAAATGGCATAAACAACATGGCGGCAAGTGAGTCACTGTTGCCATGTGTGTTGGAAACACTTCCCGCTAAAAAGCACTAGGGTACATGTTCTGTACTATGGCCAAAAGGGGGTTGTTTCGTGTCTACTCAATGAAATGCTGAAAACTCGCTTTTATCACATTCTGGATGGGCTTTGAAATCTACCAGTTGTTCCTTGAAGTTTGGATGGCTTTTGTAATTTGAGTTTGTTCGTATTATTTTTTAAGAGTATAAGTGAGTAAAATGAATTTGAAACTGTTGATGAAATATGAAGATAAACCTTGATATTACGTACTAATTCAGTGATTTGCAAAAGTACTAATGTAATATAGAAATTAATATTAACGATTAATTTAGTGATTGAAATATACGAAAGAGATATTAACAACGAATTGGATAATTTGAAAGTACGAAAACTAAATGTCTTCTTTCAAATACCATTTGAAGAAGTTCAGTTCGTGTACTGGCCGTGTTTTAACTTGAGACGATTGGAAACTTAGTGATTAAAGAGACTGGTGAATTTATCGTGAACTTCAGTTATAACTTGATTGTTGTAGTTGAAATTTTATTTAAATCCTATAAATTGGTTTGAACGAAAAGACTGACGAAAGATAAGTAATCTATTTCGAGCAATATAGAGTGATTGCATTTGCTTTTGGATTAAAATATAGCGATAAGAAATCGTTTAATGAAAGTTAGAGACTATACTTTGAGTGATGCAGAACTTAACTTTTATTTTGGTGCTTATTATAGTGGTATAAACTTTTAGCCCTTGGCGGAAAAGCTCAAAGTTCGTAGCATCCATCATAAAAATTTGCCTCGAGAAGAGGCTATTGAAGAAGCTAGCAAACAGCAGCAGAGATAAAAAAATAAATTGGCGAAAGAATTTTCAAAATCATCCGAGAGGATGTCGTTCTCTTACATCGGTTTTGTGTAATATTTTATTTGGAAATTTCACACTTTTCTAACAACTTAGTTTGCAAGGTTTGTCCTTACGGTCAGAGGTATCATTTTAGATAAATATTTTCAATTGAATTATACAGGATAAAGGTCTGGTACATTTAACTGTCATGATATAGGTTTTCCTGTAGGAAAGTGGGGCTAAATGCCCCCATAGTACAGCAAGATACATTGTCTTGTTCAACCCTATATTACAGCTGTCGTGAAACTACTTGACCCCTGCCCCTCTACGCCTCTGAGTAGGCTCAGTTTAAGGTTTTGTGGGGTCCTATACAATTTTTTTCTGGGCCCCTTGTGGTATAAACTCGGCCTATGTAATTACAGTAGGACCTGTATATAATGAGCATTGACATAGACAGAGTTCATAAGGTGGGTTATAGGCTCAATGGGAGTAGGGAAGGTTACAACTTCATATATTCTTATGTAGATGTACAAAATTTTATCATAGGGTTACAACCCCCCATCAACATCCCCTGTGTAGGCCAGTGATAATAAGAATCTTAGGATTAATGGAAATGCTCACTCTATCTGAATGCTCGCTAAATCCATTCTGGAATTCAAATTTTAAACTTTGAAAGTGAAGTCAATATAAATAACACATTTGCATGCAACGTACATACCAAAAAACAAAAAAGCTCTAAATGTTACGGAAATTAGCATCACGAGAGAATTACTAACCTAGTGATAAGATCTGATTGGCAATGATTTTGAAATAGAGTTGAGACTTCACCACATTGGGCCCCTAAAAAAAGCAGGCCCTAGACATTTGTCTCTTTTGTCTGTGATAATCAGGCCCTGTTTCTGAGGATGTCCACAAAACCACTACAAACAAAACAAGCCCTCTCCAAATGCATTAAGATAACCCTTTTCTATTTATGGCAAGCAGTTGAGGAGAAAGGACGTAGTAATTGCCATTAAATCAACTTTTGTAATCAACATTTTGTAAAAAAGTGGTACAATCGGATAAATTTTCTGTCTAGGACTTTTGCATGCTATATTAAATCTTTGTTATTCCTATGTATAAAATAATATTCTATTTAGATTTATGTAACGCTATTGCTTTTGTATAAATTTTTCACAGTATCATATAATTTATAAATTGTTATCCTTTAGGCTAGGTGATTTCCCGTTTTACAACTCAGAATCATTTGTGAACCAAATCAACAAGGTTCAAAATTCTTGGAAAGCTATTATATACCCTGAATATAATGGACTATATCTCAAGGATGTCATCAGACGATCGGGAGGTTTAAAGTCACGAATTCATAGGTATGTAATTATTTGCAATCATTAATATTTTATTATATCTACACTTCATGTGTTATGAAAACATTGACATGCATGCAAATTTTTGTTTTATGTTAATACACATATTTTATTTAAATATTATGATGTATCCAGATTGATCCTGTTGCATGTTGTTTATGTATGAATTATTTACAATCATCTACACATAGCAGTGGACCTTTATAAAATAAATATTAGAGATACGTGGATTTGGAGAAGGTTCTGGCAAAGATTATCTCATGTATAATTCACTATTTATCCAAATTTCTTTTGATGTATCTTTTATTAACTGATTAGTTTATTAATAATGAACAGATAAGCTCGCTTCCAAAAGTTAAGCATGCAGAAGAAAATCTGAAATGGAGAGGCTGAAATTCGCTGCAGAGGTAGATGGAAGCATGCAAATATGTTAGGTAACAGCCAATCACGGGTTCGTGTAGAGAAATATGCAAAAAAGGCAGTCGTATAAGAAGCCAGTATTGTGAAGGGTTACAGTAGTTGCATGTAAGCGCTGATAAAAGGCGTTTAGAACTTTCGTACGATTTGTTTTCAAGACAGACGTGTTTCTATGGCTTCCAGAAGATGAATGGAAGATTCTGAGAGCTGTCGTGCTGTCGGAGGCATTGAAGCAGGACAATCAATCACAGATGTTGCTGTTTTCTTCGGCGTTCATCATTTCATCCTGTCACGATTATGGAAACAATTCCGAACCAGCCAAGCAGTTGTCTGACGACCTGTGGCCGGTCCCCCAAGGGTTACGACCCCCGAGGAAGATCGATATATTGCTATTGTAGCCAAGTGGAATTGAAGAGAGATCTCCATATGTGCGACATCTATGGTTGCAATGGCCATTGGTATAACGATATCTGCCACTACTGTGCACCGAAGGCTACACATGAATGGACTGTATGTCTAATCCAGAAAGGCACGATTAAAATGGTGTCACTGACATGTCAATTGGGCTGTGTCTGATTGGTGCAACGTTATGTTCACGGATAAGTCAAGATTCGCCCTGCAACCCGATGACAAGCGTGTAAGGGTGTGGAGAGAAGTGCACACACAATCGGCCCCAGAACATCATGCATTCTGAGGTGGAAGCATCATGATCTGAGCAGGGATTTCGTTGGGATATCGCACCAACCTCCACATCTACAGACGGGATTCTCTGATGGCTGTACGGTATCGGGTTGAAGTCCTAGACCCCACTGTGAGATTGTAAACTGCAACAATTAGTTCTGCTTTCATTTTCATGGACGATAATGCGCATCCCCATAGAGCTGCCATCGTCGACAACCACCTGGAGAGTGGGAAGATTGCATGTATGGAGTGGCCGGCATGCTCGCCCGACCTTAATCCTATTGAAAATCTATGGAATGTCCTCAGCTGTGCTGTGTATGCATGTTTGATTGACAAGAAATACGGTAGGAAAGTAGCATAAACGTTTATGCATGAAACGAAACAAAGAAATACATATAGGGATGAAAACAATATTGAATTTTCATAAATTATAAGATGATGTTATACTGGAGTCATTAACAAAATAAGGTTTAAAGTCAAAACAAACAAAAACCAACATTTATAGGGTATTTGAGCACCCCTCATTTGCATACAAAGTTTACAGAGTGTGACCATGCTTTTGATGAGGTGATCATCAACCACCGCAGAATCAAGTAATCGCCATTCCTCCTATAGAGCAGTTTCCAAAGCTGTGAGAGTGGCTGGGGGTGGGGAAACATGTATACACAGCACGGCTGAGGACATTCCACAGATTTTCAATAGGATTAAGATCGGGTGAGTACGCCGGCCACTCCATACATGCAATCTCTCCACTCTCCAGGTAGTCGTCATCGACAGCAGCTCTATGATGACACGCATGTAAGAGATTAGTAAAACGGAATCATGTTTCAAATTTTGTTTGTGATGAAAAGAATGTGAAACCCACAAATTACTATAACGTAGGATTTTGCATGTGGCTAACAAGAGTGAGCAACTTGCGGATTGTAGTGCTTGTGCAACCATCTAGCCTTGCTGTCTAGTGAATACAATGGTTGTGTCTAGCATTTCTACCCATACCTAGCTCCTTACCGGCTCGCTGTTGTCATGCTGCTGCAACATAGGCGGCTGGCAGATATTCCATTTTGAATATTGGACTATTTATTGAAATGCTTGGGCCTACTGCTGTCGTTTTTGTGGCATATTCAAGCTAAATGAACCTATTCTAATAAAAATATTAAAACTATTTCTTTTCCTTATAATAAAAAACTGGTTGTTGCACAACTCTGCAACTGCTCTAAATATACTCTGCAAAATACATTTTGAAGTGGCTTTTGATGAGAGAAAGAGGCTTTGTAAACTTAAAAATTAGAAGAAAATGTTCCTACAACAATTTTTAATGATGTGATGTGATCATATTGGAAAATGCTGTATTTGTGAGGGGAGGGGGTGTAGAAATATGGGGATGGAAAAATTACATAACAGCATTCCAAGTATTATAAAGCCATTACAGATGCATTGAAAAAGGAGGGAAAATGTAGAGGAGAATGGAGAGAGAGAACCAGAATGAAAATAAATTAATATATAACAAATAAGACCAGAGCTTCAACAAGTATCCCCTCCCACACCCAAAAAAATCAGATTAAGAATGAACTAATAAGGGCTGGCAAAAAAAATACATAATTGGAAAATGAGAAAAAAAAAAAATAATAATCCTAAAAAGCATTTGAGGCTTGCATGTTCTCTTAATGTGTGGGTTAATGTAAAATATGTATGTAAATCAAATTATTTTTAATACGCCATGCATAAGCTGAAGTTGAAAACCACCTGGGCCTTCTTTTATTTGCTTGAAGTAAGGGAGCCAATTTTGATTAAATCCGGTTTTTGTGACCTTTGAAGTAATGAAATGAATAAATACAAAATTTTTAATTTGTTTATATGTGTTTAAAAAATTAAGTATATTGCATGATAATCTTGAAAGTAGCCAAATTTATAATGATCATGTATACATAAGAATTTCTATGAGTAGATTTGTCCCTATGGTATGGAGTAGTAAAGCTGTCATCTAGTCTGCAATCAAGCCACGTTCGACACCCATTGGTGCAAAAAATAAGTATTCACTGCAATCTTGAGGTTGGTTCCATAAGTCTTAGGAGGTTTAGATTCCATGGAAAAACGTAGATCCATTACCCAGTACTGGCATAGCGGTAATGCATTTGTCTATCAGGTCATTAACCTAGGTTCGACTCCCAACGGTATTGTAGAACACATGCCATTTTTTTACCCACCGTAGTCCAATGTTTGATTCTCATGATATCAGTGGTCCAGTTTCTTCTGAAAATTGTAGGTCATGGCCCAACATGACATTTGCTGTCCGTAGTAAATACAAAAAGTATAAGTGAATTCCACCAGACTTTGTGGTTTTTGTTCTGCGAATTCACCTTGTAGACAAACAGAATGGTAATTGTATAAAAATTTGTAAAATTATAAACAAATTTTTTTTAAGTGTTTATTAAGGATTTTAACTATTGTCTCTTTTCAGTCCACCAAACCCTGCACCTGTATCACGAGAGGTTTCGAAATTAGCTAGTCAACTTCCTGATAATTTTGACTGGAGAAACGTTGATGGAGTGAATTATGTCTCTGAAGTCAGAAATCAAGGTAATGGTTGTGTGCATTGCTACTCAGTATAATAGTCTCATTATCTGAACTGAGACCAAGGTCTATACAGATCAGCAAATTTTTGGATTAACTGAAACTTTTACTGTAGAATTTATTATAAGTTATAATTCAATGTGGGTTGGTGCGCACATATAACAATGGATAGGCGATAAAAAAATTTCTTTCTTTATGGGAAATTTGAATTAGTTAACACACACACAGTACTAAAATCGGGATTTTTTTTTTCTCATCATAGCTGATGTAATATTAGATAATAAATGGCTCGCAAAGAAACGAATGACTTCACGGTGCCTAGTGGGAACTGAACCAACGACCTCTCGGTATCCGCAGTGGCGGATTTAACAAAAGGCTCAGTAGGCTGAAGCATATAGTGGCACATCTTCAATGAAAAGTTTGTAATGGAAGGAATTTTTTTTGTGACGATTAATTTTGATTTGTTACGTTGTAGTCTCACAAGCGTTTTGTGATTGGGCACATGGCGTATAGGATATCGCTTACTGTACAACCCTTGTGCCTGTTTACCATTGCATCAGGTGCATATCTTTTGCTGCGTTTATAAACTGTTCCATCTTGTGCGTGATCGACACCTTAAATACTGCGATGGGGTTGACCCACCTCTTTTAACCCCTGCTATGTCGTCTGCACCCCCCTATCGACATGGCTGCGTTTCTAAGCATGTAATTTTGTTACAGATACATTGTAGTATTGTTGGATGCTGTATGTACTACCATCCAGGGCTCGAATTGTACTAGAGCAAACCGGGACGGTGTTTTTGTTTGTGAAAATTTTCATTTTAATCCCTGCTAGCACCCTCTCACGCTTAGGTCATAAATTCTCGAATTGCATTAATTTGGCCATGGCGAGTTGTTTTGGACCGTAGTAAGTGGTGGAACTTATTTTAATGATTCTAGGCTGGGACAGTAAGTTCTCCAAATTTTGTTACATGATCGACTAATGTGGATGCAAATAATAGCAGCCCTATAGTTCCAGAACGGCTCATTTTCGGACATTGGTTCACTGGACCAAAGTTGTTTCTTTTGATCTCCTTCACCTATTACACATGCTTGACAATTCCCAATTGCCTCCAGTATGGTAGACCAATCGTTTTCCATACCTTTTATGACTAAACGGCAACACTACTCAGGGCTTGGGTAGGGACTTTCCGACTTTTTTTATCTCTGCTGCATTATTTGGGCAATCGCTTAAATCATGTGGCAAAAAAATTTTCTCTGTGTGTAATTAACTACGTAATAACTATGTGGATGTAAATAATACTTTCACTGTACAGCCAAATCGGATCCTTTGCAGACATGGGGATTTCGGCTAATATGGTTTATTTGATGTCTCCTACAACCCCTTAACATGTTGGCCATGAATTCAGGGGCACGCTGTATAAGGATGTAAGATATTAACAAACAGTTATTTCGACACTGGCGTAAGGTTTAAAAACACGACGTTTCGGGAGCCAACTGCTCCCTTTGTCAAGTGAAGGCAGAAATTCTGCCGTCACTTGACAACGTCGTGTTTTTAAACCTTTCGCCAGTGTCGAAATAACTGTTTGTTATGGAATCTCCTGGTGAAACTCTATTGTTTCGATGTAAGATATTATTACCCTTCTCAGGGATAACACAATTGCCAAATAACGGTCAACATAGAGCCACCGGTGCAAGTGTTTTTTGTTTGTTTTTTTGTGAGAGTTTTCTTGGGGGGATTTATTATACAATAATTAAGTCCACATAAAGCCACCGGGACAAGTTTTTTTTGTGGGTTTTCAGGGGAGGAATTTATTATACAGTTTAATTGTATAATAAATTCCCCCACAAAAGCTCGCAAAAAACTCACCCTGGTGGCTTTGTGTGTTGATCGTTGTTTGGCAGTTGAGTTATACCTGCGAAGGGTGATAATACCTTATATATGTGGAAGAAAAGAGCGTTGTTCCTCTCCTGGTTGGTATAGCAGCCAAGACACTCCAGGCTCAACGGATGGACTCTGATTCGAATCCAGAATGGGGACGGCGTCTCTTTTTTTTCCTAAACAAAAAAGCTCTAGTTTGAGCTTATTTACAGGTAGGTGTCAAAAAAAAATTATTGTATAATAAATTCCCCCACAAAAACTCACAAAAAAACTCACCCCGGTGGCTTTGTGTGTTGACCATTATTTGGCAATTGTGTTATCCCTGTGAAGGATAATATCTTAGTCTCACCTTGTTTGGCACAGAATAACCCTTGCTGTTCTTGTTCCATAAAAGTACAATCAACCAACTCCTCAAACTAAATTGCGGTACAACATGATCTAAGCTGTGTTTGTGACATAAAACACAAATGAAACAGCCATTTCCTTGTAGAAATTGAATAAATTTAAGCATTTTCAAATAAATATTCCATGAATGAAAAGCATGTATTACTGTAGATCTAGATACCTCCATGCCTCAATGGTTAAAATCTTAAGTTTAGTTTGTTAGGTTTGAATCCCTGTAAGTTTGTTTTATGAAACTATAGCAGGGTTTTTTGGGGGGTGGGATGGGGGTGCTCATGTTGAGTGATGAATTCCATTTGTAATGTCATTGCACAATTCAGATAAGCTGGAATTTGGATTAGTGACACTAGAATATGACTAAAAAGAAGCATCGAACTAGCTGTCTGGTTGTTAAATTGCATTTCTTTCTTATATCACATAGGGAGTTGTGGCAGTTGCTATGCGTTTTCTTCAATGGCTATGCTGGAGGCCAGGTTAAGAATAATAACCAGAAACCAAGTTCAACAAGTCTTTTCAACGCAAGACATCGTCAGCTGCTCTGAATACTCTCAAGGTTAGATATGACCTCAAATTTTCTTTAAATATAAATTTTGTTACACTGAAAGATTATGGTGTGCAGCAGTATAAGTTACTTTTTTTAATTAATGAACTGTGTAATTATATTTCATGTTTAAAAAGGTTGCGAAGGTGGTTTTCCCTATTTGATTGCTGGGAAATATTCTCAAGATTTTGGCGTTGTCCCTGAAGAGTGTAATCCATACACAGGAAAGGATAGCCCATGTAAGGAAAAGCCTTGCAAACGTTACTATGTTGCAGACTTCAAGTACATTGGAGGATTTTATGGCGGGTAAGAATTAATTTAAATAATAATTAAAACTGCCAAGACACCCAGCAGCAACATGATGTAAACAAACTCTGCTCATGAGATATTGGTCCAAAAAAGAGGTAAACACTTTTAATAGTAAAATTATGCTTATAATATAAGAATTGGAATTATTGAGCTACATATTATACAATAATTTTTGCCACCCACGTTTATTTAGCTCAAACTAGAGCTTTTTTTATATTTGGAGAAAAAGAGGCGCCGTCCTCATCCTGGATTCGAACCAATTCCCCGCATTGAGCACGCGGTGTCTTGACCTACTAGACGAATGAGGACAAGAACAAACGCATTTTTCTCCGTATATGAGGATGTAAGATATTATTACCCTTCACAAAGCTACATATTGATACCGGTTTGCTATCATGAAATGGACAATTTACGACTACATACAGTAGGTACGACAACATACATGAGGTGTGGCTGAACGTTAAAAGGTGCAGGAAGGGAGTTGGAGGTTTTGAACTTTTGGATTGTACCAGGAATTTAAGATGTGAAGCTGGTTGATTTCACTTTGATACTGGTCTACAAAAGTGAAATTAAGAATATCAAAACCAAATTTGCATACGCAGATTCCTAAAATGAAGTATTGCCGTTCACAAAAAGCACCGAGAAGGAATTAAATTGCCAGTTTAGCTGTGATGCCATTAGAAATAGAATGAAGCTAAACGGTAAATGAGAAATTATTGGTAAATAACATTAGAAACCGTAGTAGTGATTGGAGCCAAATTATATTGACTTCTGTTATATACCTGTCAAAATACATGTTAAAAGAAGTGAACTCAATATACACAGTTAATGGGTTGAAGTAAAATAATATTTATAATGTAATGACAAATAAGTCATAACTTATAACTACAAATAAAGATAGATCAGAAAGATATGAATTAAGAAGTAGAAAGAAGAGTCAGATGAACAGCAACATGGAGAGTGATGATCAGACCCGTCGGTCTGTCATTTTAACTGAATTAAGAGAACTTAAAGAAGAATTGACAAGGAGGGAAGAGACTAGAGTCTCTTTTATAATGAACTCAAAAAGGGCCAAATGAAAACGTCGTTGTAAATATTTAATTAATGCAAGTTTTTAGTGTAAAGAAATGCATTTTTAATAGATTTTTTGTGTTTGTAAATTCACTGTAATTGAGTTATAAATGGCTTTTGGGTTCGTGTTAGGGATGTTATGGTCTTGAAACTTATTTTGTTTACACAAATTTTAATGCGTTGTGTGTTGTTTACTGTAATTAGTGACTGGAAATCGATTAAGACTTGGTCTGGAAAACCTGGAAAGGTTGGGGAAGTGTGAGAATTTGAGTAGACACCCTGTTGTTAGGAATACTTGCACGTTGTTTCAAGAGGGGGGGGTACATGCATATATTGCTCTTCAGCAATGCACCTAATTTACTCATAAAAAATCTTTTTGCAGGAAGTAAAAGAGATAGCTTTTGCTGAAAATTCTTTACTCTTTTACTGATGACTACTTTCTCAGGTTGGCATCTCTGTATACTCTGTGTACTCATTGACAAACAAACAAAAAAAAATGTGCCAAGAAGGAATTGGCTGCAACTTTACATACATGAAGATAATCTTGGTTTATGTAAGTGATTACAATATTAGAGCAAAGGAATGAATTTATTGGAAAAAAAATTGTGCATTCAAAGGCAGTTTCAGTACCTTGTTGGATTGTTGGACCACCTCTTGCATGGATACAAGACAAGATACGGTTGAGTATGGAGGCATACAGGTTCCATATGGTATCTTGTGACACATTTGTCCACTGTTACAATTGGGGCTCTAAATCCTGTACGCTCGTAGGCTGGTTCCATAAATGCTTGATTAGCGATAAATCTAGTGACTGTGCAGGCCAAGGAATTGTGTAAACCTGATGAAAGTATTCCTGCGAAATCCTTGCTGTGTGAGAGAGCATTATCTTGCTGGAAAATGCCTGTTGGAAGCCCTTCCTTTAGAGTCAACACATGTGGCAGCAGAATGTCCTGTACATGTCACTGAGCTGTTAGTGTCCTTTGTATCACTACTAGGAATGACCATCTGTCATATGTGATGGCTCCCCAAACCATTATTCCAGCATTTGGGGCTGTATGTTTCTCCACAGCAAAGGTGCAATTGAAGCATTCACTACATGCCCTCCATACTCAAACACGACAATTGTCAGAGTCCCTCCCCCCAAAAAAGAAAAGGGAAAACCTGGATTCGTCAGGTAAAGACAACAAGGTTCCAGTCACAATTGAAGTCCACGTTTCTTCTCGTTCACAATGCCACTGAAAATGGTGACTAGCTGTCAATGGCAGAACCCATAATGTGTATCGTGCCATCAAACGACCTTTTGATAAGCACATGAAAATGGTTCTGACAGACACAGGAATCTGTAATGTAGGTGCCACCTGTGTCTGTATGGTGGATAGCAAAACTGTCAGATCTTATTCTTTTTGGCAGATCAAACGATCCTCTCTACTGGTGGGCGGGGTCTGTCTGAGGCATCCAGATTCTGTTTACCGTGTGTGTGTGTGTATACATACCCTCACTTAACCACTGTTCCCAACACTTTCTCACAGCTAGGTCGGAACAGCTTATATGGCTGACAATTTTTTGCAATGTCCATCCTGCTTCTCTCAGTCCAATGATGCATCCTATTTCAAAGTCTGTTAACTCGTCAACAGGTTTTTGACTTTGTCATAGAGGCATGTCGTTAACGATCAACGACCAAGGAAAAATGTACATTACATAAATCCAGCCCATGAGAGCCTTTTTATAGTGGAATAGAGGTAGCACAGTTGCAACCTCTGGTGGTAGAACCAAGTGTCCAATCATGCCCGAATTCTAATCATTTACATAACTGCCCGAGATAAAACTGCATGCCAAGTTTGCAGCTGTCATTTCTGTCTGGGTTCGTTATTTTTTTATATAAATGAGTGTATACAGGGCCTATCAGGAGGGGATGCTGCCCTGAGCCTGAACTTGTTAACTCAACGTACGTTAGATGTAAGGCTACTAAAATATTAGTTGCCCTAGGTGTCGCATTTTATCTGAATGGCCCTGAGTGTATATTTTAATATCTCATTTATAAGAAAATGAATATATCACTCAAATTAGAGCAGATTTATTTAAATATATCTTATGTACTTAACATGGAATAATAATTTACCTTTTAAACATATTCCTCATCATGTAATTGATTGAATTAAAAGTAATTTCATGCATAAAAATGTCTTGTGTCAGTGGCGGAGAGAAGGAGGCTCCAGGAGACTCAACACTGACACTGGATAGCAAAACACATTGTTCTATTTAATGCCATATCACACGATCCATTATAAAGATACATGGTCCCTCACTTTTTTTTTTAATTGCTCTGCCCGTGTCTTTGCCCTCCTTTAAGCAAGTATCATACCTTCCTCCTCCCTAAGGGTCATGCCCCCCCCAGTTTGAGAACCTCTGATTTAAGTAATAAAATTTAAAGTTTTCAACAAGTATATGAAATAAATTGTAATTTATGACGTGGTTAATTAAGTGAACCCAGGATCAAGTACGTCCCTAATAGGGCTCATATACTGATACAGCATGACATCCCTGTAAACCTTGCTGGTAACAGTATGGCTGTCAAATACAGAAGTGTACTTGAGACTGAGATGATACCACTCAAAACAAGAATTCTTCTGCCTCCATAATACTCACGTTTGACGATGTGTGTAGGGTTCTAACACATCCCCAGGGCTCACCAGATGTACATATGTTCAGAATCACTGTATAGGCTAAAAAGAACTTGTCAGTTAACAGTTCATTGCTCCATTTTTGTGAGCTTTGAGCAAAGTGTTCTGTGTGCCATTTTCTGCAGTCCTTCATATGCTGTAGAGTTAAGGGAAATGCATATGGTAGACCACTTTATATACAGGCTGAAGTCATGTAGCCTTTGATAAATCATTTGCCTGGATACAGTGATCCCTGAGGCTGTCAGCAGGTCTCTAAGCACTGCATCTGCTGTGCTGTTTGGGTGGCATCGGCCATTTATGGCCATATACTAATCCTATCGTACAATTATTACACATGTGCAACCTTGATTGCCACTGATTATTTTTTTTATCTTCGCTAGTTTGAAACCATCTCCAAAGCCTGCAGATGACACTTGGGTCAATGTTGTGTTATACAATAATTTCTGCCACCCACGTATTAATTAGCTCAAACTAGAGCTTATTCGTTTTGGAGAAAAAGAGACGCTTTCCCCATCCTGGATTCGAACCAGGGTCCCTCCGTTTAGCCCGGAGTGTCTTGGACCGCTAGACGAATGAGGACAGGAAACAACGCTCTCTTTCTCCGTATGTAAAGATGTTAAGGTATTATTACCCTCCGCAGGGATAACACAATTGCCAAATATGGTCAACACAAGAAAGCCTCCGGGGCGAGATTTTTGTGAGTTTTCGTGGGGGAATTTATTATACTATAATTTTTTTTTTCCCACCAAAGTCCACAAAAATCTCGCCCCGGAGGCTTTCTTGTGTTGACCATATTTGGCAATTGTGTTATCCCTGCGGAGGGTAATAATACCTTAACAATGTTGTGTTCTTGGACACATGTCTAAGTATAGTCAGCCTCTACTCTCCTGATGATCCTAACATCATTAATATGGCTTCTTTATGCTATATTTATGGTATTACAGTAGTTTTATGATGTGGAAAGGCAATGACATTTTCGAATGCAATACACTAATGACTCCTTCAAATTCCAACTACCGGAATTGACTTAAAATAGTTTTATATCAATTCTCTGATCGCTAATTTTGCTGGAACTTCCATTATTCTTGTTAGGGCTGTTAGATATTGTTGTTAGTCACTTTTATTTCATTGTAACTATGGTAAATATACATACTGGTGAATTCCTTAACTTATTGACATAAGTATATATATAAGGTGTGACCAATAAGTAAGATGAATAATGAAATAAGTCTTACATTGAGTAGGCCTGACATGGAAACTGTTTACAATTCTTCAAAATAGTCCCCATCGAGTACTATGCACCTCTAACAATGTGTGTTCAAATCACCGAAAGCTCTTGAAAACTCCCACCTCTGGTGCAGCTTTCAATTCCTGTGTCACAGCAGCTTGAATGTGCATAATGTCTGTAAATCTTTGCCCTTTTAGAGCCACTTTAAGTTTATGGAAAAGGAAAAAGTCCGGTGGTGGAAGGCCTGGGGAATACGGGGGATGCAACAGTTCAGTAACCTGATGTTCAGCCAGACACTGTTTTACAAGCATGGCGGTAGGCAGCCGTGTATTATCGTGCAAGAGAAACCAAGAGCCAGGTTGCTTCAGATGTGGTCATACACAACGAATACGAGCCAAAAGTCGTTTGAGCACCTTACAGTAAAACTCACCTTTGACAGTTTCCCTCAGGAAGAAATTCATTGTGAATTATGCCTTGACAGTCAAAAACGGTTATCAGCAGTGTCTTTATTCTTGACTTTTCGAAACTAATTATTTTCTGTTTTGGGGAGTTGGGTCCGCACCACTCCATACTTTGGCGTTTTGTCTCCGGATCATACTGGAAACACATAGTGGTTTCATCCCCGGTTACGATTGTTTTCATGAACTGCATATTTTCGTCCACTGTGTTGATGAAGTTCCCACAACATTCCGTTCGTTGCTATTTTCGTTCCTCTGTTAAGTGATGAAGAACAAATCACGAACAAACTTTGCATTTTCTCAAATCCTGTGTCACGATTTTCCGAACAGTTTCCTCGAGGGTTATCCAATTCGTTTGACAGCATCTTGATGGTTAATCGCCAATCTCACTGCAACAGTTCACATACTCTCTCTCTCAATGTTTGTCCCTGTTCTTGTGGTGGTGGGCCACTCACTCCAATGCTCGGCTTTCACGCTCATCATTAAACTTTTTAAACCATGCCTACAGTCTTCAAAGTCACAGTTTCATCTCCATACACCTGCTTCAGAATTGCATGGCTTTCACCTGCTGATTTACCCAATTTGTACAGGAATTTCAAATTGGTCTCTGCTCCATGACACGACACAAAACAAAACCACCACACAGACAAAAGTCGATAATAAATTTATCAAGACTCACAAAAGCACGCACTATATTAACTGAATATTACGGAATACGACGAAGGTGTCGCTGATAATTGGGTTGTTCCCATTTTCGATTTGAGGGGTGATTCACCCTACTTATTGGTCACACTTTGTATATATATGCTGGATGTTTCAGAATAGCTGTTACCATAATTACCTCTTTTACTAGTGGGCATATAAAAACTTCCAAAGGGGAAAAAAAAGTTATTGTATTATGTAAGGAGGTTGAATGTTATTTATTAAGTGGGGGTGGTGCATATATAAAAATATGAAATTTAACTTTTTATGTTTGCCCTGTACCAAAAAATTTCCAATTACAAAAATATTGCCTTATATATTTAGTCAAATGAACAAGATTTCATGTTTCTATGTGGAATGGTCGATATGTCATATGTTTAAAATTCTGTATTTGATTGCCGAGTCATGGAGTTATTAATATTTCTCATTAAAAATTTCATGGTTTTATGGTGGTGCAAATTCTTTTCGAAAGGTTTAATTAGACCGGTAGAGTCAATTAAATTTGCATTTTTCCACTGTCACTCTCCACTGGCCTTATTTATCATAAATCAAAAATTGTGAGATTTTTATATTATTTGTAAATTTGGGAAAATGAAGGAAATTGAAATGCCCCATGCCTCACCTTGTTTGGCGCAGAATTACCCTTGTGCTATAAAAATAGAACCAACTGAAAATGTCTTGCCTCGTTTTGTTAAGGGAAATATATGATAAAATTTATGTACATTTAATTTTTTTGCATATTAAAGTCATTGTATTTTTTACTTCCTTATAGATGCAATGAAGAATTAATGAGATTAGAATTGGTTAAGAATGGTCCAATTGCAGTTTCTTTTGAAGTCTACCCTGATTTTGCAAACTACCATGGCGGTATTTATCATCATACAGGACTCAGAGATGGATTCAATCCTTTCTTGATTACGAATCATGCCGTTTTGGCAGTTGGCTATGGTGTAGATAACAGTACTGGTGAAAAATACTGGATTGTAAAGAACAGTTGGGGAGAGCAATGGGGAGAAAATGGCTACTTTCGAATCCTTCGTGGCACCGATGAATGCAATATTGAAAGTATTGCAGTTGCCACTTTTCCTATACCATAAAAACGTTTTTATAATGTAAACGTTTTAAACAAAAAATTATTAAAATCGAACAATAATTAAAATATGTATGTTTTGCCTTTGCATTGTGGAGCTTGAAATATTTTATGTCATCAGTTGATAAACTATGGAACTAGGTGCTTTTGACTTTAAACTTAATAATAACTACAAAACGTTATTTCATGCTATTCAATAAAATTCAAAGTGGCGTCTTTTAAATATTTCATCTAAACTTTGAAAAATTGTTGTTTTTGTTTCATTTAAGTAAATAATAAATGAGTTTTATGATAAAAATAAGAGAAAAGTACAGTTTAGCTGATTTAACAATACCTGTTTTAAAGATATCCTCGATTTAATAATGGTTATTATCAGTCCGGACTGAGTTACATTGAGTCCAGTACATATTTTTCATGATTTAGTGATAACTTTTCGTAATTAGCCTATAACTGCAAGTAGAATTTCAACTAGAAAATCAACTGTGATAAAAAAAAATCAACAATTGAGTTCACTCAATTGAAGCAAATGTGGGTTTACAGTATTTAAAGAAGTATCTACTGTGTTT
Source organism: Dysdera silvatica (assembly GCA_006491805.2). NCBI lineage: Eukaryota > Metazoa > Arthropoda > Arachnida > Araneae > Dysderidae > Dysdera > Dysdera silvatica. The sequence goes on from QLNU02014176.1 coordinate 5,098,927, forward strand.
TAATGCCAACGACGATCTTTTCAATGTATTTAGAAAATTGAAAACACAATGTTAAAATGCCAACTCCCAAGAAAAACTAAAACAAATGTCAAAGATTTCTTTCTGAAGTAGTACTGAAGTACATACTTGTGCCTCATATTTTTTGAAGTTAACGTCAAGATCA
>QLNU02014176.1:5099189-5110302 GCA_006491805.2 Dysdera silvatica
CCTGGAGCGATTTCTGTGGCCACACAAACACACATACACCCGACAGCTTGGTTTGGAGGAGAATCAAAGGAACCTCAGCTACCCTCACTCAAACTGACCTATAGTATGCCCTTATTTGCGAAATAGGCTCTCAGAAGAGGGCGGCGGAGTCGCTTCTACAACACTTTAACCCTTTAACCGGCACGCTAACAACATCCAAGATTCAGACCCGCTTGAACCCCATTACTTTCAACCTAAATACTCGCCCTCTTCCTTAAAGATCAATCTGAATCTCGCCTTGGTTGAACTTCAATTTTCCATCAAAAGGAGCAATATAAGTAGTATAGTCGCCGTCCCAGATGGTATCCCAAATAATGCTACATTGTTACCACCTAAGGGTCTTCCAGCTCTCTCACAATTCAACAACATATGGAACCGTCACCTATTTCCAGACGAGTGGAAAAGTTCACACATTATTCCCATCATCAAACCCTCCAAACCACCTAATGCTGTCTCTTCATATAGACCAATATCACTTACCTCCTGCTCCCTGGAAATCTTTGAGCAGATGATTTGTAATCGCTTGCAGCAATTTCTAAATATCAATAAAATACTGCCTGACAGGGTTCTTTAGAAACAGAGGCTCCGATTGGAATCTGGTTGATCTGTCCTCTTCTCTACATAGCAGCATTAATCTCGGCCTACACTCTGCTATCCTATTTGTAGATCTTGAAGTAGCCTTTGACTCCTCATCACACTCTGCTATATTACAAAAATTAAATTTCATAGGTATTGATGGAAACATGTTTGCGTTCATCAGATCTTTCCTCACGGACCGACATATTCAAGTCAAGCTCAGTAAAACTCTTTCTTCAAAGGCTTTGTCCCGAAGAGGAGTCCCACAAAGAGGAGTCTTAAGTCCTCTCCTTTTCTACATTCTTCTAGCAGATCTACTTAAGCACCTTATCACCAGAAATAAATATATCCATCTTTGCCGATGATATTGCCATTTGGTACTCATCTCTCGGCGTGACCACTCTACAGACAGCACTTTAAGAAGCTGCTAATGCTCTCTTGTCCTTCTGCAAAAAATGGGAACTGATTGTCTCACCTGAAAAAACAGTTTCCATGCCAATTGTTAAAAGAACAAACATCTCGAACCAGGTTTCAATAGTCATGAACGGAACCATCATTGATAATGTCACGCACCATTGATTTCTCGGAGTTATCTTTGACAATAAATTGAACTGGAAAACTTATATTAACAATATCAAAACCTTCCCAAATAACAGGCTTAACATGCTAAAGTGTTTGGCGAATAGATCTTGGTGAGCCTCGCCTAAAAGATTTCTTCACTTTTACAAATCTTTTCTGCTATCAAAAATGCTCTATGGATCCTCAGCTTTTATCTTCTGAAATAGAACACTTGCCTTTACTCTTGAAAAACTTCTATCCAAAGCAATCCGCATTTGCTTCAGAGTTCCATCACACACTCATTTGGCGTCCCTGAAAGAGGAAGCAGCCATCACCACCATTAAAGAACAGCAGCCCTCCACGCTCATACCTCTTTTCACCAAGATCATATACTTCGCGACTTTTCATAAGATTTATTCACGCCTACACTCGAGACTTGACGCTTCAGATTACCCAACGTTCTTCAGAAATTCTTCACTACTAACTAATATTCCTTGCCAAACTTCCTTTGTCGCTCTTTCATACTGGCTATTAGAACTTCCCAAAGTCATTACCACAATTCATGGAATACTTCTCGCGATTCTGCAAGTTCAAACATGATGCGAATGAGCATCTTTGATGCAATTCAAGCAATGCAACTTTTGAATCTGCAGATTTTCACTGATGGCTCTTTCGATGTACAGCAAAAACGTGTGGAGCTGCAGTTTATATTCTGTCAAAAAATATCTCTATGAAATTCCATCTTCAAGAATGTTTCTCTTCCACCGACGTCGAATTAATTGGACTTTATGGAGCTATCTGTTGGGTTTCGAAGAGCAGTGATAGACCGTCTGTCATCTTCTGCAACTCCAAATTAGCTCTTTACAGCCGTCACACACATCCCCTAAAATGGATCTGCACCCCAATTGTACAGAACATCATTTTTTTAGCCAGTAAATGTAAACGCAGCGGCCAACAGATATCTTTCTGCTGAATACCTGGACATGGAGGGCAGTCGGGCAATAACACCTCTGATCTTCTCGCCCGTAGTGCTCTTCACTCACAAGATAGGCGCAGTATAGCCCAGGTGCTCTTGCGCCATAAAAAATCCAAACAAACAAACATTCACAAAATAATTGCAGAAAACCAATCCAACATGGGCTTTGCCTTTCCAGTTTAACTTGTCGTGTTTCACTTACTAATGGCATCATCGTGCCCTATTTTCAGTGAAGAATAAGCCTGATTTCCTGCCTGATAAAGTACCACGCCACGTAAGTGTTCGCTTCCATCGATATAGATTAGGTATGTTCTTCACAAACCAATTTTTTCATTCCATTAGAACAGCGTCTTCTCTTTGCCAACAGTGCACGGATAAAGATTTGGATACAGCTGATCACTTAATAGTTTATTGTGCTGCCTATCCTTTGTTAAGAAAGAAATCCTTCCAAGAGCTTCAAAAACTTGGACTCAAAACGCCTCCAACCATACAAGACCTCCTCTCTACTCATCGATCTGCTCCAGTTTGCTAAGGGTGGTTCTTGCTATTTGTTGCTAACTCTCTCAAAAAACTGGACACTTTATCTAGCTCCTCCTTTAACTTTCTTCATTCACTGTTCTTTACCACGTTTTAAACTTTAGCACGTGTAGCAACTGAGTTAGGTGTTACATATGTGTGCGTTTGCAAACTATGATCCTGTATTGAACGTCGTTCTCATGCTACTTCCTTTAGCATTTAACTCCAATGTTTCTCTATATATATTGTATGTATTTGCACTTGTCAAATGTGAAGGTTTCATACCTTCTTGTACTTAACCACAGTCGTCTGTGAAATAGTTCATTCCCTGTTTATAATGTATGATCTCATACATGCCTGATGTAGAAGAGCCTTGCCTTGGGGTACTTAACTGCTGTCGTCTAGACATCTGTTGGGTCTTTACCAGTTTCAAGTTCGATTGTTTATCATCCGTACATCACCTGTTACTCTTCTAGAGTATTCATCTCCTCTTCTGTAAATACAGTGCCGCTACCTCGGCCAACTTTTCCGAAATTTATACATACACACAAACAACACAACACAACAACCGAATGTAACCAGAGCCATATATAGAGAGAGTTCGATCACAGGAAGTGTATGGCACCATTTTCGCTCAATCCCGCTCCTCGTTCAGAACAACATTACACTGTTGCATTTGCTATAATCGGCGTATTTTTCAGTTTCAAAACGGATTAAAGAATATTACATTTTTCGAGAAAACCGCTACGTTCGGTTAGACTCCTGTTGCATGCATAGCCTTGCAATGCCAATGTACAGTTTAACGAAAACTGTTAAAGAATAAGTTAATTTCTTTCCATTTTTTTTACAATTGAATTGGTAACGCAAGTAACAAAGAAATTCATACAACTGTTGACGACGCCTGAAAAGTCTTACCGAGTATAATCGAACAGCCAAAGGCAGCTTTTCAATTATCATCGGCTAGACTCTTGTCACAGTCACACTCGCTTCTCCCACCCAAGTTACCCGAGCACAATACCGAATCAAGAAAAAAAAATTGTTTTCCCTTTTATGACGTACGTGTCATTTCCCCATTTTTTGCGGAACACTAGGGTTCCCGTGAACCCTGGTTTGGAAACGCTGTTGTAGACCACCAACAACTATTGCTGGAGACGATTGAATTTCGTGGCATGGATTTGTCATGAAATACCGACCTACTATATTCGTGGCAGATGCAAAATAATATATAAAAATAAATAAATGAATAATAAAATAATAATAAATAAATAATAAAATAATAATAATAATAATAAAATAAATAATAATAATAATAATAAAATAATAATAATAAATAAATCATAAAATAAATAAAATAAAATATAATATAAAAATTATATAAAGGGAAGTCATGAATTAACTTATATCTCGACGAACTTCTAGCAACAGGTTGCATAACATGAGCAAAAGTTGTAATAGAGAAAGCGAAAACTTAGGTTAACGCCAGTTCAGTGAAAGAAATGGTTTACGCCAGCCAAGAAAACAATTTTCTGGACTATGTCTGACGGTAAATATTTGATTTTACGAGTTTTTTTTTTTATCCTAATCGTGAATGGAAAATAATCCGGCTAGAAACTGACAGATTCACTCAAAACTGTATGAAGCAAGAAGTTCTTAGAAATCACTATGAAATATGTGCATGTCTTGGGTATTGTGGTATCGCTGATTTCGTTTCGTGTAATAAGATTGCTAATTTGCAACGTTAATAAGCATTTAGCAATAGTATTTCCTGGTTTGCGTCCACCTAGATTAAAAAGAATATGTAATCTTCCGGTAAGGTTACGCGAAGCCGCATATTCTGCAAGTTTCACCACTCCTTAGCTCCTTTAAATCTGGTTTAAGTTTTGGGATTGGGTACTAAATTTCCAGATCTCAAGTCAGTCGACAATATATAACGTGAACGTGCATATATGAATGCCGTGTTGATCGGCAATCCACTCCCCCCCTCGGCCGCCGCGGCGGCTGATTGCGCTGTTCAAGCGTCCTGTCTGGGATCACAGCGCCGCCACCTTCGGCGGCCACCAGTCCCCCCCCCCCCTTGCAAAAGAGACACACACAGTCGACAATATACGACGTTTGCTCAAGAAAAGGGTGCGAAAGTGTATGCCTCGAGAAAAAGAGCTGCTGAAGACGGTTCTTCAAGTGGGGTGGGCAAATATTCCACGTGTATTCAGCAAAAGGAGTATCCATGAAGTGGAGATTGTATTCCAAAACTGGATGCGGGTAATTTTATTATCATCAAGTTTTGGGAGGAGTGATGTTTCTAGGCGAATGTTTGAATGTCTATTACAGCGTTTGCACTTTTTTTTTGGGGTAAACTGCCGCTTAAGTAAAGTATTTTGTCAATAAAGAGATTTCTTTACAAAGCCAATGAATCTGCTTTCTTACCGTTAATGACAACCATAGATATAGAGTGCGCACAAATTTTGCTACGGATATAATTTATCTATTTCCCACTTCCAAGATTCAAGATTGCAATGTCCTTCCTATAATTTTAATTTCATACAAAGAAAAGGCGAGGAAAGTTACTCTGCACTATTTAATGTTTTTTAGGTGTTTTGTTTGGTATATTCTTATATAAGTTGAATAAATTTATTTTTTATTCTTTCCTATGGCAACACACTATTTCGCGGCCTTTAATGTGCTTTGTGGCTGAGAAAAGTCCTTATATTTATTATACGATTAAGTTATTTTAGAAAATTTCCAATTAGAAAAAATATTTTTACTTATTTGATAAGAGATTATTTTAAGAATTATGCGTAAATTCATTGTATTTGTTGCAGTTGTTGCAGTTTTTGGTAAGAATTTTCTTTAGTTTCGGTTTGCACGTTGTTCTGTCGTTGGTATAATTAAAAGTTTAAACGTTAACTAATTGATATAACGGCGTGGTGGCAAGCATAGACATAATCTGGCAGGTGCAGTTGGAGCCAGCTATGATGTCTAACAGAAGATTTGGTGTTTACTTGTTATTAAAAGGTTAATTTTTGTACAAAAGATGTTAGGTACAAATTAACACCTGTTTTTGGCATTCAAATTTTGAACATATGTTTTGTTCCGTTGTAGAGTACGTTTTTACATGACAGTTGTAATCTCATGATTTTTTAAGTTTTCCAAAATTAAGTATTGTGTACATTTTTTTAATAAAAATATGAATTTGAAATTCAATCCGTGGATGTATGTCAAGGACAGTAAACAGGGATATCAGAAAGTGTTTGAAAAGCTGAGTGGGTAAAAATGTACGAAAATCTATTTTTGTAAATTTTAAACAGGAAAAATGAGCTCAAATTAATCATACTAAATTTGGTTTAGGGTTATTCCATGTCAAGTGATCCAATGGAAAAACTTTACCCCTTGGATTTTTTTTCAAACTTGGCTCATTAGATGTACACCCAGAGATAGTGAAAAATCTAAATTTTCAGATTTTGAACTGCAGTATTTTTTAAGTTATAGGTCTCTGAAATCCGGAAAAAAAGCACGATTTTCTGTTTACGTGCAGTTACAAAAACTATTACTAATCAAGCTAGAAATGAGATAGATGAAATAAAAATAATGTTGTAGATTATAAGCTTTCATATGATATCCGTGACTAGTTTTGAGCAGTTTGGTATTTCAATGTCCTGTGATGGACTTTTTGACCTTCAATTTCTCAAAAAGCGTTATTTTTAAAATTTTTAAAAAAATCACACATAAATTTGCACATATTAGCATCATTTATGGAAAGTTTCATCTTGGGACAGGAATGGGATTATTATGTAATGTATAATTATATTTTAGAAAGATGCTTCATTCGTTTTAATGTGGTTGATTGATGATCTGCTTTGTAGCTGTATATAGACTTTATATTTTATACATTACCCTGGAGATACAAGCAGGGCCGGATTAAGACCACAGTGGGCCCTAGGGCACACAAGAAAAATATGGGGCTACTACCCCTCCCCCACCCTATATTGCATGGACAAAGTTCACTCCACCAGACACAATAATGCACTGAAACTTTTAAAATTGTATTCTGATATTTTATACTGTGAGTAAATGAACGGGCTACTCGTAAACTTATACTTTGTGCGCACAGGCTAAACGGAGGGACCCTGGTTCGAATCCAGGATGGGGAAAGCGTCTTTTTCTCAAACAAAACAAAACAAAAAGCATAAGCAAAATACATACGTGGGTGGCAAAAATTATTGTATAATAAATTCCCCCACGAAAAACTCACAAAAATCTCGCCCCGGAGGCTTTTCTGTGTTGACCATTATTTGGCAATTGTGTTATCCCTGTGAAGGGTAATAATATCTTACAAATAATCAGTAATAAAACATTTGCAAGAAAATGTATTTAATAGAAAGAATCATTGAAATTTAAGCACATGCAAATTTTTGTTTCGTTACAAAATTATAGGTCATGAACATTTTTCTTAAGTTGTAAACAAGCGTTTGTTTTTTTCTTTCATTTGAGTACTGCTTTACTGAAATTTATTGAACCATTTATTTTTACCATTATTATTTTGTTCAATTGTTCAACTTTCAGTATTTCTTTTATCAGTCCATATTAATTTTATCTGAGAGATCCTTTCCACTTCTGCATTTGATATTGTTAAGGAACCAAAAAGTAATGTTCATTTTCGTTTGTAGGTTGGGATGTGTTTTGCCAACAGCTGTTGCTATTTTTTTTTTAAACTGAATAGATGTTTTATAATGACACATCATTTTTATTAATAATACTACGGCATTTCAAGTTCCTATACTCTCTGGATACGTAATATCGCAGTCATAGCTTTAATAGCAGCCTAGAAAAATGATGGGGGCTCCAGAACCCTCCGATACGGCCCTGACGTGATATTTCAAGTGCCCTCATGTACACTCGCTGAATATGGAATATCGTAGTTCTAACTTTAACAGTGGCCTAGAAAAAGGACGGCGGACTCTGGGATCCCGATATGGCCCTGACACGTGACATTTCATGTGCACTCACGTACACTCTCTGAATATGGAATATCGTAGTTCTAACTTTAACAGTGGCCTAGAAAAAGGACGGCGGACTCTGGGATCCCGATATGGCCCTGACACGTGACATTTCAAGTGCCCTCACGTACACTCTCTGAATATGGAATATCGTAGTCTTAGTTTTGATAGCTGCCTAGAAAAAAGATGGAAGCTCTGGGTCCTCCCCCCCGATATAGCCTTGATTTATGATATTTCATGTACACTCCCTGAATATGGAATATCGTAGTCCTAGCTTTAATAGCTGCCTAGAAACAGGATGGGGGCTCCCGGCCTTCCGATACGGCTAGGGTAACGGTACTTACACACGTACCAGAAGTATACCATTTACCAGTAATGTTATTCATGGTACAGTTCGGAATAACTGTATTTCCAAAATTCCAGAAATGTAATACCATTTTATTAGTAATGTTATTCTTCGGCATACGGTCACAATAACAGCACGTTACAGTATCGAAAGTCCTATACCATCAGTCAGTAACGTTATAAGTCAGTGATAATAACTTTATACTCCCATACGATTTCCGTTTGGTATTTTCATAGTAACGTCACGCTGTACCCTTTTGTTATTATGTTCATGTACCATAAAGAAAAACGGTACCCGAAAAACACTCATTTTGGTAAGTTATGAATCTGCAGCCTAGAAAAGGGATTAGGGATGTTCCATGCCCCTTTCCCGATACTTCCTTGACGGCTTATTCGGTTAATTTCAAGTTTCTAATTTGACGAGATACGTCGTTTCCTCAATTCTTACAGCACCCCCCAGGGAAACATTCAGAAGTATTTAGTCTGTGGGTATGCGCAGTGTATTGTTTTGGACGATGCAATTCAAGTTTTCAAGGTCTTGTTCAACTTCCACGTCCAGTTCCAACTGAGGAGGGGATGAACTCTCCTTAAGTTGACGACATAGGAACTGAAAATTTGCGATGAAAAGTAAAAGGTACTGTTTTTCACTCAGATGTCGGTGAGAGGAGTCGTTTCCGGGAATCCAGTCATGTTCAAAGGGATCACACAGTGTGCTTTCTTGCCATTTTAAGGGCAAAAAAGACAGCAATTTTTCATTTTTAAGACATGTAGGGTGGGGTTTTTGCTTTCAAGGGTGGACAGGGTGCAGTACCCTTCAAAAAATGCCTAGGATGAACACTGCATTTACAAATGGACAACATGTTTGTATTGTACTGATTCAACCCTTTTAATATTCAGGCAACTTCTTGACAGTCTAACGATATTAAGTTGGGGAGTGTGGGATATGACAGTTGAGTATCCGCTAATTCAGGTATTGTCTGAAGCATGCATCCTAACGTCCAGCATTTTTTCTGGCGATGTTCCAAAAAATAAGCGATGCTGGAATCTGTACACTACGATAAGCTTGTGTGCAGCTCCAGTGTGCAGAAACGGCCCGATGTACAATTCTTGGACCGATTTTAAGAGTATAGCATGAGTTTTGGCGACAAGGATGTAATATGCACTCCCAGAATTACTAGTATATTGACCATAAAAAAGATGCAAACGTTATTCACATAATGTATGTGATGTTCCATCTTGTATTGTGACATACTAATTGCTCACCATATAAAAATGTGATTACTTTTGTTATTATAGCAACATCTTTAACTTTTTTGAAACTCTATCTTGATTTTAACATTTTTTAGAAGTAACTCAAGCTTCACCAAGTACTTGCAATCCACTGTCTTGTTTAATTTCTATAAATGCTTTGTTCAAATCGGATCACGCTCAGACTCTATGCTTGTAAGTTGAATGTTAATTGTCATTTTTATCGTTTTATTCAATATTTTAAATGCATTTCTGAAATTATTTGTATTTTATTACTTTGTCTTTATGAAGCACAATTTTGTATTTAAAATTATATTTATTTTTTAACAAATACTATTTTTTATCAATTTCATAAAAATAGATATAATTACAGAATATATACACTTGTCAATTTTTCCATCATGGAGATCACATGTGAGTGTTCAGGTCTGTCACGATGGAAAGATGGGAGTTTTCTTGAAGTTAAGAAAATCAGAAATTTGGAACTGTGGGAAAAGTGTAAAATTGTCATTTATTGGTCGATGGACCATTTGTATACTGGAGGACTGCACCTTAAACTCTTGAATCAATTTAGTTTTAAAAAAAGGGGGTGGCGAATGGAGATTACTTGAAAACGAAAAACCTTAAATTTGAAATTGTGAGGAAAAATGTTGTTGAAACATTATTGGTATTTATTGGCCATCAGGCTAATTAATATGTTGGCATTGAAAAGAGAAGTGGGAGAGGGAAGCTCGAGATTTTCTGTAGGATAGCACCGATAATGGTTGAAAAAAGTCTCTAAATCTCTGAAAATACTGAGCGATGCATGTTCTGTAGTAGTCTAAAATCGTTCATGATCTACTTTTTTTGGGGGTGCAAATGCGGAAAGACTATTGTTCAGTTGTATATATATATATATATCTCATAATTGATCTTGTTGCAAATGAAATTACTGTGAAACCTCAATGTCTTGTTCTCGTTTCTATCGTTTTCCCACATATATATATCATTCGCTGTTTTTGGTCCCAGAATTTTCCATATACAAATTGCACTGATATTTCACGATTCTATTGTTCCCTTATTTATCATTTGATAAATCGCTGTCTTTCTGGAATATTTTCCCCCACATGAATTTTTCTTTTCTTTCTCAGAAATGTCGGGAGAATTCGTTGGTTTGTAAAGGATTTTAAGTGCCAACACCGTAAAAGCATCTCCCATCATATCAAACAATTCTGTTATTCTGAAGTGAGGACCCTATAGAAATGTTACGTTGTGTGCAACTTACGAATTTGGGGAAACAACGAATTTACGATTATTGTTATTACAACCTACTTCACTAACTTAATTGTTTACAAAGGATGCTGTGACATTTAAACGAATAGAAAGTCCCTGACCATACGTATTAACTTAAGAGTTAAATATAGCATAAACTGGAAAGGGGGTAAAAAAAATTCCCCCCAAAAGTAGGTAGAAAAAATATGATTTTGCTTCTGTTCTAAACTGGGAGACATTCATCACTCTTACCCTCCCACTAGATTATGCCTCTGTCCATTGTCTGTATTTTACAGAAAAATTTCCTGTTCTTTCATTCAATAATACAGAAGATGAAGCTGTTGATGCTTTACAAACAGAATTCAGTGAGTTCCAGGCTTTCGAAGTTCCACAAACTGTGAGTAATGAAGGTAGCATTGATGCACAATGGGCAGCCATAGGTAGAATAAAAAATGATACTTGTGAATTAAAATTTAAACGACTTTCTCAGGTTATGCTGTCAATACTTACGATCCCTCACAGTAATGCAGCATGCGAGAGTGTCTTCAGTCAAGTGAAGAAAATTAGAACTGACTTCAGGTCAACCATGTCTGATGACACATTAGAAAAT
>QLNU02014176.1:5120288-5155046 GCA_006491805.2 Dysdera silvatica
GAGCAGTTTGCTCTCGAAGTGTCGTGTTTAAACTTTATGCCAGTGTTTGAATAACTGTTGTTGTTCAATCTCCTAGTGAAACGTTGTATTAATTTGTTAAAATTAATTACCTCCTTCAAAGCTGTCAAACATTTTAATAAACGATACTAAAATGCTACAAAAATAATTGATACTGCTTGACAATTAGTAATGAGCTAAAAAGTACCTTATTTTAAAACCTACTTGTAAAACCTTTGAAACTAAATGCATAGCAGAATTAGGCAAATAAAATTTTTAAACAACGGCTGAGGGGGGGCGGGGTCAAGCCCCTTCTTCCCCCATATCGGAGACCATGTAACCACGTGAACAAACAAACATCATAATTGTAGCTGCTCTTATGCCACAGATCGCCAGAAAATCTAATTTTTTTGCCCTATCTTGTTTTCACATAATGTAGTGTTTTCTAATGGAAGGTAGGTAGTTCTTTTTTATATACTAACTCAATGCCCTTATTTTAACCTTGCTCTTATTCGTCATCACACTCTGACCTTTTAAACGACCATGCTAACCACACACATATATTTAACTTTTTACAGAGAACTGGTTTTTACAGTAGTCTTCGATTTTACCATGTTTGGCGCAGTATAGCCCAGATGCTCTTGCGCCATAAAAATCCAAACAAACGAACATCTTTTGCGTATAACAAAGGGTACTTCTTTATGTCCTTTGACAATCGTTGATCCAAGAAACGATTGCTCATTTTATTGCATGCATTATTTCTGATATAGGGATATAAGGCGTGATTTACAGCCTCATCGTCATCTTCACGAAATCATTATTTCTGGCCTTGAAGCTTCGCCGCGAAGTCTTCTGCAGTAAGTTCCCGGTATGACGTAAAAGGAAGCAGATAAAACACAGCCTTTTATGAGACCGTTTTGAGGTTCTTTTCTTTGAAGAAGATTAATGTATTTTAAAAAAACCCTAGAAATCCATTTTTAGACGTTCGGTTCTGCATATACGTCTATGTTGTTCCTTGCATTTTATTTTACCAATATACGAGTAGTAGAACTTCTCTTTATTTCTTTATTATTTTGCTGTTCGAATATTGAAATCAAAATCAATGAACCAGCAGCAACAACTCAAATCTCAAATATTTCTTATACTCGTGAACATCGAGGTCGAGCTTTTTTTTCCCAGCACTAGCAGCCATTTTCTCAAAAAAAATTCACTTGAGCCTTTCTCAAAAGTCCAATAATGAAAAAAAAAAGGTTTGGTATTAAAGTAACGAAAATTTTATTGATTTAAACTTGTTTGCCTTACAAATATATTCTTAACTACCAGACGCATTATGCAACTCATGTTTTACATGTGTTTCGAAGTTTGATTTCATTTAACCAACAACAATCATTTTTTAGCATTTATAAACACCTTTAACATTTAATTATTCCCTTCATTATATATATTTTCCGCAATTTTTTGAACTTTTGCGCAAAAAATTTGCACAATTATAAACAGATAAAAGATAGACACAAATGCAAATTAGCGGCTGTATATAAATTGGAAGATACGAATAAATTGACATTAATGCAGATAAATAAACACTAACGCAAATAGAGAGATACTAATGTAAATAGACAGACACTAATGCAAATAGACAGAGATTAGTGTAAATATATAGACAGTAACTCAACTATATTGGCACAAATAAATTAATGCAAATGAAAATATACAGATTTAAATAAGCTGACACAAATGCAAACAGACAGAAACTAATTATCACAAGTACAAATAGATAGACGCGAAAGAATTGGCATAAATGCAGATGAACACAAATAAGATGACGCACTCATAAATGCAAATAAACATAAATGAATTGGCATAATCATAAACGTAAACAAACCCAAATAAATTGACATAATCCTGGAAAAATGAACACAAATAAATTGACATAATCATGGACAAATGGACATAAATAAATTGACGCAAATGCATGCAAATACATTGACACAAATACAAATAATACAAATACATATTGGCATAAATTCTAATAAACACAAAAGCAAATAGAGAAACACAAATAAAGCGAGAACAAATACATAAGCTGCTCTGAAATCTAAAAATTGGGTTAAATGACATTCGAAGAAAACATTTTGTAACTTGCATTGAAATAAAAAATAACAATATTCACGTGGCATTAGTTTTTAAATTCCAGTTCATTTGAGAAAAAAATCTCTGAGCAAGCCATGTTGCAAAGCATCGTGTTGGCACAAAATGTTTCGATCAAAATAAGCCACTTTTGCAAATTCCAAATTCAATTTTACTGGATTTGAAAGAGCAGTTTAAGAAGTATCTCTTTCGCATATTTGATGTCCCACGAGGTATTGTCAGAACAGCATGCAAAATTTTGTAGCGGTTTGTAAAGAATATATTCGATTTGCATGGCACTCCAACTCGATATTAGTCAAACGTTTGACACTACAGCTACAATTTTTGCATATATGCAAAACGTGAAATGATTTCTATAGCCCTTTTTTAATAAATTGCGGAGTCAGTTAGGTTGCTGAAAAACAACGTTTTATGGAATCTATCTTCAATAGTTCGAAGTCTCTAGGGGCGAATACGGGTTGATTTTGAACCCAGGCAGCCTGGCGCAGATTGCTTTTTGGCACCCCCTTCTCCGGCGAAAACAGGAGATTTTCACAGATGCACAGTGAGCCATATAGCCTACGCGATAAAAGTGGCCAAAAGTCTCTGAAAGAAATTCTCTAAAGATGTCTCTAAAAATTTCTCTAAACTTGTCTTTTTTTAGAGAGATTTTCCTTTTTTGGTCGATTAAAAAAAATTGAACTTAACTTCAATTTTGGCGCCCTCATCCAAATGGGGCCCCGGGCGGTGGCCCGGGTCCCTTAGCTTTTAAGCTGCTTCTGGAAGCCCCCACTAAGACGTCATCTGTTGGTTTGGTACGCCTGAAATGACTTTTGAATTTGTAAAAAATTTAAGTTTGAAATAAATTTAAATCGAGGAAGCCATTGACCTTGAAATATAGAACTAAACTAGATTATTAGCATTCCAATTAAATTGAAAATATCATTACTATAAATCTAGCTTTGTAACCGTAATATATATGTTACGGTGAAAGACCGAAATCTGGCGAATGTCGACAGTCTCCAGTGAATGTCAACATTCACATAGTCGCTTGGTGTATGTCCGAAATATTTGCTAAATATCATTATTTCTGACTTACACCGGTCAATGTCGATATTCACCAGGCGCTGACGGTGAATGTTGAATAAAATTATTTTTTTTCTACTTTTAAGATCATTTCAGAATCATACTGTATTATCAAAACATATTATGACATATGTCAAAATAGGAGAAAACTTACGTAACAGCACATATAAATAAACTGTTGAACCTTAAAACGAACAGTACATTCTAATTCTAACTGAGAAAAGAAAATAATACCAATAATAAACTTACTTAATTATATGATTAACGGTACTCAATCTTATTTATTGCAATGACTTAAACTGTTATGACACTTTAAATTGCACAAGAATCCCTTGCTTTTACAACTTCATTTAGTTGTGGAACACTTAGTTTTGCAATTACAGTGTGTATAACTGTGCCCTCCACTTCTCGAATTAGCTGCAGCTGGTTCTCTCAGCGCCATTTCTTGAGAAATCTCATCTATGGAAAGTAACTTCTCTTTATAAATTACAAGCAGATTGTGGGTATAAAGTTGCTCGAGAGTACCATTTTTGTTTGTTAATTTATAAAAGTCAGAGTCGTCTGTTCCAACAACAACCGCCAACGCGTTTCGGGCATCTATACGACCACGGTCGACATCAGGGACTTGTATTCGCTCGGTATCACCAACTTGAGCAGGAGGAAATTTTCTTTTTGAGGTTCGTAACGTTTTCGTTGCTTGCAGTAGAAGATCCTCTTTGGCAGCCGCTCTTTTCGTAGAAATAAACTTGTGTTGTTCAGTCAGGGCTGGATATGAAGATGTGGTAGGTTGAAGCTCCTCTTCAATATTTTCCTTTGGAATATGGTTTTCGATATGGTCACTGCTCAAATTTTCTTCAAAAGTATTAACAATTTCTTCAAGCGGTTCTTCGGTTTCGATATTTGCGATTTGCTCTCCAGGCAAAGATGACGATGCTATGCCTCCTTTTTGGTTTAATGCCACACACGGCTTCATAAGGACTTTGGCGTATTCCTTCGCGGTATGCTGTATTCTTGGCAAATTGAACAAAGGGCAAACCATCTGACCATTTATTTGTATCGTTATCGTTCATCCATTCAGCTAACATGTTCTGTATATCCTGATTAGCTCTTTCAAGTGAGCCTTGTGTTTGACTATGGCGAGGCTTTCCGTGAACTATCCTAACATCTTTCCACATAGCGCATAGTTCGGATATGGTTCGATTACTGAATTCCTATCATTATCTGAATGCTATATGGCTGGGGCACCAAATGTTAAAAATATTTGAAGGTGAGGTGTATTTTAAAGTTTTTTTAAGTATTTTAGAGTATTTTCTTGAGAAAAAAATATTGTCTTCTCGTTTACTCGCAATTAGCACATGCAACGTTTAAAAAAAAAATATATATCATGGTTTCCTGCAGTAGCCATTCAATATATAAATTTGCGTATTCGATAAAATAAAAATTAAGCAAACGTTGCACACACCAGCAAACCTTGCATCAGACTGACAAACAGCAGAGTGTTCGAGAGTCTAACAAATGAATGCCACCTGACCTCAATCGCGGCAGAACAAAAGATTTGGAGTTTTTGTCGCCTCTGTCTTCTTGTTTCAACATTCACCAGAACTTATCTATGCTTGTCGACATACACCGGCGATATTCCGAATGTCTAAGAATATAGCCAAATATTCGGTTTTTCACCAACGAAATTGGAAAATGTCAACGTTCTCCAATTTTGGTGTTTCACAGTAACATATATATTGTCAAATCATTTCCAACTATAGGTGCACCGTCTAAGTTTTCTATTGTTACACTACGAGGTACGGAACTGTACAATGTACGTCCGTTCTTCTTTTCCACCTAATCACCACTTCCTGTCTTACTCTCTGGACATTGTGAAGTCTTTTTCTACAATGATGTCATTGGTCGAGATTGCTCATATGGTCACTCACGATTGGGCAGTGTGACCCTTCTCCCTGTTCAACGTATGTCTCACATAAACATTCTATAGTGTCAATTTTGATATTATGGGAAAAAGTTACTGCTATTTCACATGTCCATATCTGAACTACTTCCTTTAGACACTATTTCACCAGGAAAACCCACAAGTTTCACGTTCACATCCCCTTCCATTATCCTTGATCTAGGGTTTAAGCTGGCTCAAAACATGCTGTCGCAAAAATGCTGTCGGAAATGCTGTCAAAAATGTGTCGGAAAAATGTTGTAGCAAAATGCTAAAAAATATTAGTTGCTTTCGTTGCTCGAAAAACCCTATCCATGAAATTATTTACATCAACGATGCTTAACAGGTGCTGTTAAGAATTTTGAAGAGGAAACAAAAAGGAACAAGAAAAGATCGCTGAAGTGCAAAACGGATATTCTGGAATCGAGGAATCCTGTTTTCAGAGAATAAACTGTGGTTAAAAATGCCTGTCGCATTTTCGCGATGGGCAATAATTTTTTCTTCGCATTTTCGAGCAACTCATCGCATTTTGCGAAAAACGAGACTGCAGCTTAAACCCTGGCTTGCTCATTACAGTTCCCTAAGCAAAAGTTGTTTAGATTTTCTCGGGAAAACTACGGATCCTGACACGTGACCTTAGCTGTTGTTGTGCTGTAACACACAAACAAGGATGAAGATAGTCAACAAGTTTGTCTTCTTAGATGCGGCCTGTGCTAGAGTTCTTAGTGGGAAGGGGTATCAAGAGACCTATTTATGTCTATGTACATAGCTCTTGTTTGGTTTGTGCTCCACATGCACCTTTCTGTCGACATGTTGCAATTTGAATATTGACTCATTAGTAAAGCTTGGATTCTACGCAATTGCATATTTTAGCTCTTTTTAGCATCAGCACATAAAAACTGAATTTGCAGAATAACTGTGTACTTTAAGGGTTTTAGTAATTTTGTATATTATTATTCCTTTATTGGAAAAATTTCCGGACAACGCTAAACTTTCCTCTTACTCCTTACCTGAGCAGAAAGACGAAGGAATTTGGAAACGTACATGTTTAATAACGGTCCTAGGGCACAAAAAAGGGGGTCACTCTGAAATATCACATTTAAATATTCCGAAACATGTATTTTGTATCACGTAAGGCAAGTTTAAGATAACGAACATAAGCATTTGTTGAATATAATAAGTAAATTTACAACAAAACGTTAAATATTAAAATTTATTTGTCTTGGAAAAAAATTTATTAATAGCTTGTTGGTGATCTTCAGTCACCAGTCCTAGTCCTCCTTCAAAATGTATTTTTAATTGCGAGATTAAGTTTGCTATTTTTCCATTGTTACATTTAAAGGACCTGCGTGTTAGTCGAGTAAATGGTAATACATTTGAACTGCGATAGTTTTCTGTTGATAATTGTTTATTGGTTTTGCACTGTGTATCACTATGTCATTTGTTATCAAAGTCCTTGTTAAGCATTAGTCAATTGAATCAGTGAATCTGAGTCAATTTCCACTCTTTGTTAGCGGGAGCGAAAATTCTCCTTAGCTCTTATCCTGTTGAGAGAAACACTGCGAAGGTCAAGGTTTAATTGTCCATACGAATTTTATCTGTACGGAGGTTCTGGTATAATGGAATAAATCATGAAAATGGTGTTCACTCCCATATTTGAGGGTGACCGCTAAACAGGAGTTTAAAATACATTATTATAAATCAGTTTCTGCCAGAGTTTCACTGTACAAGCAACCTTCCTCCCCATTTGAGGCAACATGCACAAGTTTTGTGTTTTTTTCGTATTCAGTTTTTATTATGTTACATTCACTGTATTAAGTAGTACATATTGGATGTAAAAATGTTTAAAAATATAATTCAGAGTTAAATGATTTTTTTTTTCCCAAATAGTGCATTCGACGTATTCTTAGATTGCGTCAACGTTATGATTGACAAAAATTGTGGCGAAGCAGTTTCCTATATCTCCATGCCCATAAGTCAAAAGATTCGTCAGGCATTTCATGCAGAGTGTACGAGATACACAACACCGGCCTCAACAACTGAAAATGTTGGTTCACGACAGGTTCTGACACCACATACTCCTGAAGTGTCGGAGCTCTCACAGAATTTAGAAAACAATAACACAAATAAAAGTGCCCGTAAATATGATGATTTGCAAGATCAGTTCATTATTATCCATTATGGATCCTTTGATCTTAGTGGATCAGATCATAAAAGGATCGCTGTGGTTTTCTTTTTCTTGCCTGTGTTTCTGGCGTTTGCTTCAGTTTTTCAGCAGTGATTACTAGTTTTTCTGACACAGAAACTAAAGGTGTTACATTATCTCACTTATAATTAAGGTTGTTATAAAACGGGACCATTTACTTTTTAGTGTAGCAGAATATAGATTTCTGCTATCGTCCACCCTGTGTTTGTTTTTTGTTCATGAGTGAAATGGTGCGTTATTGTAATCTTGCGAGTTGTCCTCGTGTGTATATCAAGAAAGTAGATGAATGGCATTGGCCTTATTGTAAGCTCGCAGTGCGGAAATGTGATGAAAGTTGCATTTTACCCTTATTGGAGTATGGAACATGTTTTTTATGTGTTCCTGTATCATATTTAATCTAGTTCCTACCTAGTCTTGTTTCTAGTTCGATTTTTAATTTTTTTTTCCATGCTTTTGTTATTAACGTGCATGCTTTTTTTGTTTTAATCGAAATTTTGTATGGTTTTGTTAATTCTTTATATGCGCATACGTTTGCAGTTTGTGCAAAAGGTACAGTATTATTTTTGGTTTGACTTGACGAGAGCTTGTATAGGATAGTTTCTTTGAGTAACATTAATATATGATGTTAAGGAAGTCTTCCTTTGATCTCATTGGTCCTTTTTCGGACATTGAGTATTCTGAAAATTTATTTAATTGCTTGCTGGGTGATGCAAAAGACCATAAAGTGGTTCTTTAAATGTTGTTGTTATTGCTTATAAAACACTTTATGTATTGGTTATCAACATGTAGGCTTTAATTCTTTTATATACAATTTGAATCTTTAATGTATTGTGTGTTTGAGCCATTTTGATGGAAATTTAAAAATTGCAGCTATTTTTTTTTGGGGGTTGGGGAGGAGCGATGAGAAGGCATTTACATTTTCTTCCTTCAACTTGGGTTTAAGTTTTTTTTTAAATTCATTAAGGAATTTTAGGGCATGAAAATTGGCATTTGACCAACCATAATTGGATTTTCAATATGAAAACAAGAAGGGGTCGGGGGAATGAGATAGAGGAAGTAAAATATGTATATGGAAATTAAGGTAAAAAGTTTATAAGGAAACAAAGAGAGGTGAAAGGTAAATACCAAAAATAACAGCCTAGAAGTCATAGTGAAAAAGAAGCAAAAGGGGCCTAAAAAAGGGAAAATGAAGTAGAAGTGGAAAGAAAGAACAAAGAAGAATACATAAATTTTATATGATGGGGGGGGGAAAAGTTCTGAGAACCACTGTTCTGTGTCATGTGAAGCTGATTTGTATACTGCTACTCACTGTATTGGTCCATTGATGTCCCAAGTCCAAGTTTCGACATGAGAGAAGGGGCGCCTAACATAAAATGTTTAATCCTCTAGTTGATTGGAGAGAGTTGGGGTTGAGGGTTGGAAAAAACAAATGCGGAATTAACGATTTTTGAGTAAATTAGGATTGTAGGTTGAGTTGGGGTGAAACTTGGTTGGCTAAAGTTGAAATTAAAATTTAGTAAGCCGAAAACAAGTATTGGAATTTCCAGTATCCGGCTAGGTGTACCAAAAGGAGAGAAAAATTTAGAAAAATTTTGAAGTCTGGACGAGGTAAAGGAGAAAAATGAGGTCGAATTGTCTAATAGGAAAATTTGTCAGGGACAGCCAATCACAGCAGAGAGCGTATGATGTCATGAAGGCAACACGGCAGAGGAACCGATCGAGAAAGTGGACGGAGTCTAGGTTGTCGGAGCTGATTGGATGTAATTGGCAGAAACGAGATGGGCTTTTTTGAGGTCCCAATCCAGCAGAGGGATATACTCCTTGGCTTTGGAGTTGATCTTGTTTCGAAAAGTTTTCCACCATTCTTTACAAGCCGTGACTTCACTCCAATGTTTCTGTAAACGGCGTCTGGAAAGGTCGTAAAGTCGGGATCCATGTACCTTATAAAGTTCCAGAATTTCAGTATCTCGGCTGGTTCAGTCGTCGTTCTGGCAGCAGAAGATGTAGGAATGAATGTCTTCAATGTCATCAGAAAGTTCTTTGTGGTCATAGTAGGTTGTCTTGTCGGAGAAGACACCCAAGGGAAGCTCCATGGCCAATGCCTGGACTTACTCGAAATTGCGTTCTTTCGTAATTTTCTGAAGGGCGATAGGTGGGGTACTCCCTGGAAGGTCGAGTCGAATAGAAGATGTATTTTTGGATGCACGATTCCTCTTCTTAGGCGTGGGCTGAGGCAGTGTTGTTGTATTGCCTTCGGGGTCTGGCAAAACGGTTCGAGAAGAAGGTGGGGTGGAGTTGAACAGCTCGGGAAGAGGTTGGAGTGGCAGGGGACGGCGTAACTCCTTCAGATGGTTGAGTTGGAGGGGCGGCATGGGTGGAACAATTGCTTTGAGATGTCCAGGACCGTTGCAGAAAAAGCAATTGCGGGTGATACCCGGGTAGTTGTTGAAGCCACTACATCATTTTTCCCAGATGAGATCGGATTTGGGTTGACCGAACTGACGGAGGTGGTCGAGGAGTTTGGAGTCTGGAAACTGAAATGGCAGATTTTTCATGCGGACCCAACAACCGCAATCGGATTCCAGGAAGACATGGAAGGAGACATGGTCAGTGGTTAGGCCAGAATCAATCAGCTTGTCACAAGCAAAAGGGAAGTCAACGTGATTTCAAATCTGGAAACGCTGGCTGAAGGCAACGGAGACCGCCAGGATCGCCGATGACACGAAAAATGGCTTCAAAGATGTCGGAAGGATCAGGCCGTGTGGTCCCAAAGTTGACCCGAACGGAAAGCATGCGGTTCAGCGGAGAGGGCATAATGAGAGCGTATAGAGGACGACTTAGCTCACCGAGATCAGAACTCGGAATCTCCTCCATTGATGTAGACTGATATTTTACTGAGCTGGTTAATTATGTGGACCCTCTGAAGAGCCAGATCATCTGCATTCAAAGTATTGCAGCTGAATTTTTTTTCCAACAAGGGATTCTTCATCAGTATGGGGATTGTTATACCTTTATTGTGGTGATCAACCCCCCCCCTAAAAAACAAACCCCATTTGAATTAAAAAAGTTAATGGCAATATATACATAGCTCATTCTAACGGGATAGTTTAATATATAAACCTTTGCTAATGTATATTTTAATAGCATTTTTTTTTTCAAGCTATGTAACATCAGAGGTAATGTGTTTATCTACGATATCAAAAATTCAGGTTTGATTTCTGCTTGTAGAACTGTGTGTACCATTTTTTTTCCCTATGGATTTTTATATTCTTCTGTGTGAGTCTCTGAGGTACCTTAAGGTATCTCAGAGTAAGCTAGTCTGAAGGTACCTTGAAAAAATTTTGTCCTGTGTTTATAAAACATTGACAAACTTTTTTTTTTCCTACGCCCGTCTGTCAGTGTCAGTTATTTTAAGTATATTGGTGTCTGGCAGTTTTACACTCCTAACTGAAGGCAAAACATTGTCAGTGGTCCTGCACAGTGTGGTAACGCGTTCGCCTAGTACGCCGTTAATCCGGGTTCGACTCCCAACAGTGCAAAGAACGCTTACTCAGAGATCTCATAAAGATCGCACTGCTCACTGTAGTCCGGGGTTTGGTTCCCTAGGCCTTAAGAGGTTCGGATTCCTCGGAAAACAGTAGGTCCCGGCGCAGCATGACCACTGTAGTCTTTGAGCCGTAAAACAAACAAACATTGTTAGTTGTTTCACCATAGGGGTGTCATGCAAGCGATTTGACACCACACCAGAATATACGTTTATGTACGGTCAAGCTTACTTGGGTAGTCAAACTCAGTGAGCAAGAAGGCAGTGATTATACCCATTGGGGCACAACATGAAGAAGTCAAAGTGAAAGTTCTATTTATTTTCCTTTTAATTCTCACAATTTTCAAAATTTTACGATCATTTATTTTTATTTTAAATGGAAAACTGTGACAATTACATATCCAACATTAGCTCAATGTGTATTTAAAGTGGTTGTATGACATGTTAACTATGAGTTTAATTTGCATTTATTTTTTTAAGTAACAGTTATGTATTGTTATTCTGAGTGTGTGTGTGTGCGCCATTCAAGTTTTATCTTTTTTTACTTGTGATAGAACTACACCCCCATTTCAAAATCATATCAGTGGGGCTCGAATTTCCTTCATTAAGAGGGAGGTTATTCAGGATGTGAATATAAGAATGATTTATTTTTGCACATTTTGTCTGTTTCTGAAACTAGAACCACTTTATATGATCTATAGTGAAAAGCAAGTGACGGTTCCTTTGTAGGAAAGTTAAAGATTGCTGTTACAAGTTTATTCCTAACCATAGTCATTTCTATAACCATAGTTATTTTAACACCGGTGTAACGTTTAACACACAACGTTTCTAGAGCCGACTACTCCCTTCATTAAATGAAGACGGAAAATTCTGTCTTCACTTGATAAAGGGAGAAGTTGACTCTCGAAGTGTCATGTTTTAAACCTTATGCCAGTGTTGAAATAACTGTTGCTATGCAATCTCCTGCTAAAACTTTGCATTGTTTTGATAGTTATCCCCACCCCCCTTTATTTATGAGTCAGACTGTCAAATTGTGAGTTGAACTGAAATAACAGACAAATGTGCCAAAATAAAATCATTATTTTCCTAGTGCCTTACTATAATGCTTTGGCATTGCAGCTGTATATGTGTATTACACTGATTCTTGTACATTAAATCCCTAAAATTTCTGACAAATTTACTAATATCTCCCCTCTTTTATGTAAAAGAAAAAAAAACAACTTCTCCCATGAGGAGTTATACTGTACTATGTACGATGGCTTTTTTTTTTTATACATATGCAAAAGAAGTGTATCATGTAATCCAAATTAATTAGTTGAGCATTTGCATTTTAAATTAATGTGCAGGTCCAGTGTGTTGCACAAAAGATCTAATATATTTTTGTTATTATTTATGTGCTTCCATTTTTTTAATTTGGAATTTTTACTTCCGTGTTTTTTTAAGTGTTGTAGTTGTGTATAAAGAACAAGAGATGGTTTCTTTTTAGCTTATTTGAGTTGAATTTGGTTCAGTTATTATTGGTAACTGTTACTAATTGGTTAAAATTTGCTCAACAAACGACATTTGAAAGACTAGTTATCATTTGTTTCTGATTATTAAACTTTGATTTGTATTTTAATATGGGTGGGTGGGGGGAGGGGTGGGAAAACAGCTCTAAATGTATAATAGAACTGGTTTAAAATTCTATAGACGCCTAAAATGGACATCTACAATTTTTAATTTTTTTTTAATTTGCCTCAAGCATTTATAAGGTGAGCATATTTGTTAAGAGAATAGAAGCAAGAAATATACCAGTGTGCCCATAAATTTCAATGTCTTATTGTACGTATGAGGGCATCCCAACTTAAATGCTCGGTGTAATTAAAAAGATTTTTTTTTGTCTTCCATTTGCCCTCTATTCTTCGCTAACTTCATCATACGTTTAATGTCAATTTTTTTTTTTTATAATTATAATATTAGTTTTAGCTACGCTGCACATATATATATATGTATAATGTGTGTGTGTGTGAAACTTTGTCATTCATGATGAAACTTAAATATGTAAAAATTCAATGTAGGAAATGAGTGATGTTTTAAAAATTGCTCCAGGTGTGACAACTTACTTTAATTAAAAGTATCCACAAAGTTTTCATCAAGCAAGGTTTTCCCCTATGGCTTGCAAAGGTTCGTTTTTCAAAGAAGAGTGCTATATGCTTTAAGATCTATTGAACCCATCAACATTGAATTCATCTTTCTGGAATCATGGCTTGTAAGATATATGGCTAACTCTGGAACTGCCATAAACATGCTTTGTGCCCACGCTCTTCTATTTTTCGAAGCTTTTGAGTGTAAAATTATTTAGTCCTTGCATATATGTGAGCTTAGTTGGTAGTAGGGAGAGAGAGAGGTATTTACTTCCTTAAGAATAAAAGAATTATATGTTTGCTGTCTTAGATTTTGATTTGTAGGCAGTTCGATGCATCTGTAGGGGTATAGCTTTGACACAGTAAGGGCAATAAATTTTTGTGTTAAAATGATGCAATAGCTATGAGACTATAATTTTAAAATGGACTGTTTTTTCATTCCTAATGAGCTCTGCTGTATATAAGTACATCACAGTGCAGAGGTCATGCTAAGCAATCTGAACTGTTCTGAATAAAATATTGCACTGCCCAGGGCAGTGGTTCCCAACTGGTGGTCCACGAGATGGGTCATTATTTAAAAAAGAATTGAAAGAAAAAATGAAATTATTTATTAAATATTAAAATTAATTATAAAAATGAAATTGATGGTATATTTGTAGTATTTTACAATCTGACGGAACTTCAGAAAACGGTTCGTATTAAAAGTAATTCGTCTTAACGAGATTTGACTGTATTATCATTAAATTTTGTTTTTTCTCTTTATCCTTTTTTTCTTCCAAAGAACGATTTTACAGACACGTTTCCCCCCCCCAAAAAGCGACTCGGCTCATTTTTTTTATTAAGGTCTTGCAGTCTTCTAAGTGGTCCGTGAGTTCAGTTGAAATAGAAAAGTGGTCTGCGAGTCCAATTGAAGTGGAAAAGTGGTCCGCGGCTTAAATTGAGTTGGGAACCACAGGTCTAAGGTCATGGAAAAATTGTCGCATATTAAAACAAAATTTTGTAATTTTAGCTCAATTAGTGGATGAAAATATTGTAATCAAGATTCCTGTTGTAACAAAACCAAGCACAGGAAGTCCATGGAGTACCGACATTGTTTGTTATATTTCTATTCAAGGAAGTAGGTTGTTGTGGCAAGGGCTTCTTTAGAGAGGTCAGTGGGAGAATTAGTTATAATGAGTGAATTTTTTTTTTTTATATAGTAAAATAATTTAAATTAAGGAATGTGTTGGAAAGAAGTTATTAGTAGGAATTAGGTTTGGAGTGGGGAGTGGGTTGAAATCTGCGGGTGATCTGTTGCAAAATATATAAATATCATTTTGAGTACTTCACCGAATATTTATATAAAATATTAAGTAGTACTTTCAAATTTATGAATTCATATGGATGCACCCTCCAAACAAATAAATGAAAAAGGTTCATAAAATTGATATTTCATAAATTGGAATTAACGTTTTTTCTATGGAATACTCATCAGTATAAATGCAATGGTCTGTAAAAATCAGGGTTGGCTTTCTGCTGGCAGGAACAGGTTTTAACTGGCAGAAAGTGGTAAAAACTAATAAAGGTACTTATAAAACTTTTTTTTTTGTAACTCTATTTTAGGCAAACCGACATAAAGTAAAATACATTAAGATGTGATGAAAACAAAACGAAGGGTAATATAATCACGGTGAATATAGCATAGAAGATATTATTGTGAATTTGAGCATAATACAGTTATAGTAGTTTGTATTGGCAGTCACAATATTAAGATATTATATAGTATAAATATATTTTCCTTCCCTGCCTTTCCCCGATTCTTTCCATTCCCTTTTTTGAGAATATGTACTAAATAAATAGCTGCTGAAATTAAGATCTGCCTGGGCAGTAAAGATGGAGATCTGACAAGCTCTCGCTGCCCAGTACCCACCATTCCTACAAACACCGCAAGGTAGGGCTATTGAAGTAAAAAAAAAAAAAAAATTAGTCAATGAAAGATTACAAATATATATTTTCATTACAACAATTAAGTATATCACTAAGCTTTTATTAATTATTTTAATAATTAAGGCATTTTAAAATAATTATAAAAACTGTCGAGTAAATCAAAGTTCTGTCACAAAAAACATTTTTTAAAGCCTACACTTTATTTAACTTATTTATCTTATTAGACCTTTGGCTTTAAAAAAGCAACAACATTTGCAGATAGGCTGTAAAGAAAACCTTACTGGTTTATGACCAATCGGATAAGTGTTTGTGTTGTGCAGTGGTGATGTGTTCACCTAACGTGTGGTTATCCTATGTTTTACTCCCATCTGTGCCAAAAAAGGAACGCTTACCACCTAACTGCTCACTGTAGTCCGAAGGGTTGGTTCCCTAGTTTTTAAGAGGCTCGAATTCCTGGGAAAACTAGGTCCCAATGCAGCATGACCTTTGCTGTCCTTGGTCATAAAAACTCAAAAGTTGGATAAGCTGTATTATAGCATATGAACCACACTGTTTTAAGTCTGTTGTAAATTGTTTATCTGTTTAAAAGCATTTCAGCATTAATTGCAGACGTTGCTTGGCTTAAGGACTGCCGAAACGCTGTAAAGCCACAAATACCCAGCAGTATAAGGTGGTGAAAAGTTAGGTAGATTGCCTGGAATCATTCATAAAGAATCATCCATGTTACTTGCAGATCATGAAAATGATATGGATGATAAAGGAGCTGTTCAAGTCATAAATAATCAGATGATTAATAAAGATGTAAAAAGACTTGTTGCAGCTTTTAAAACCTAACATTGTTGCTCTATATAAAATGTGAAAAGATGACTGTTCTATTGCTCGTGAAATTTTATTGACTCTGATATATGATGATAATCTCACAAAAATGTGAAGAAAGGTGAAAAGTAGATTTAATGAGGTAATAACTCAACATCATATGCTAGCTTATATTTCTTCATCCAAAGTACCTGGGGTCGAAATTGTCATATGAGCAGGAAGGAAATACTTCTAATGCATTTAATTTGAAGTGCCTTTCTCTCTCACTGCCTGCAGTGGATTCGCGTGTTGTACCACACATGGTTCATTGTGTGCAACCGGTGACATCTGTATGCACCAGTCAATTGTGTGGACCATGGGAAGGGCAATAATATCCAACTTCCAGTGCACAACACTGGATAATCTCGTGAATCGGACCAGTCCCATACCTATCTCAATGGACAAGGGACACGTTTAATCCATGTTGTCCTTACGTTCAGCCTGATCCACCCGAGCACACCTCGAAAATGCAACAAAGCTCTTTCTCCATGTAAACCAAATTTTGTGCCGTACATTGTAGCTTTTCAAGAAAAATAGCTCCATTTTCTGAAACATTACTTCAATAAAATCTTGGAAACTTCTGCAGCTAGTATGTATCCGTCTAATTTTATGAAAACAATTATAAATGAAGATTTATAACCACTTAGTCACTTTTTAGAAAATACTGATAGTAAAGTTAAATATACCTGTATGTGTTCCCAACAAAATCGCTGCCCCTTGTGTATGGCCCATACCTCCATCTTCAATTGATTCAACCCCCAGAAACAGGCTGTACTTAAATTATAACTGTTCAGAGGTTACTTCAAGTTGTCAGTCCTGTTCCTACGTGAGACATTGTAAGTTTTGGAACATGAAGTATACAAAAGTTTCAGACACACACAAACGCTGGGTAGTTCATAATATCGAAAGCTTAAAAATGCCAAAATGAAAATACCCGTTCCTATGAGGAAATTATCATTTTAGAAGGAAAAGCCACGTGTCACAGTTGTACTGGTAATTACACACCAGAGCAGGTTTTGCATAAACTAATAAAAAAACATCGTTGATTTCCGAAAAAGATGCATAACCAAATTGCACCATTATTTGTTTTTATTGTGTTAATTTTAATTTGTGGTTTACTGTAAAGAAATGTGTTTTTCATATCGAAACACACAACTTTGTAATATAGATTTTCTGTATTTATTTAATCCGGTTTTGGCAATTTCATTTAATTCATGTTCTGTAGAACTAGAATTTTGTGGTTTATCTGTGATTAGATTAGTGTTAATTTTTTGTTTTGAAGGTATTTGTGTTTTTTTCTCTATGGTTGTATTAAAGTTTTTGTTCAGTTGAACTACTTCATTTTTGCTCCTTAATCCTCTAGAGGTTCATAATCTTTTATGTATTATCGAGAGTTGGCCTTGTACTTCTAAGATACTGAATTCAAGGACTTGTACATTGGGGACAGGTGTGTTAGTCAAACAAGACATTCCTTTAATCGATATTTGGCTATTATTGATTTCAGTTCAGTTTTCTGGCTATATATATGTGCAAGATAAACGACAATGCAAAGCAAACTTCGTTTTAAGCATACTCATTTAAGTATCACAAGCTTATCTTTAAGTATATTCATTTTGCATGTATGAAAACATATCTTACTGATGAAAGTAGTTTAATGTAACTGTAAAGTATAATGAATAGCATTTTGCATTTTATCGAATTGAAAAATATAATTATGATCGAGTTCAAAGCCTATTTATTTAAGAAAGAAAGCCTTGGTTGCACTTATGTAATTCGCTTCTGTAATTTTTGTGGGTCTCAATAAAGGAAACATATTACTTTAAAAAAGTATAAAGGATGCAGTTTATACCAGCGTCAGTTTTGATCAACTAAAAATGCTGTATTTTAAAAAGAATAAAATAAAAAACCAAGTCAAATAAAAAACCTGTGAAATACTGTTCCAAATTTAAAGTTTGCAACCTATATTATCATTTCTGTATTTTCTTTTAACTTGTGTTCTTTTCTCTGATTATTTTATAAGGCCAATGATTGTTCTAAAAAATCTTTCAAACTTACATATATATATTTTTAAGGTTGCAGGGGATTTTATTTTTTTATTTATTATTATTACAGTAGACCATTGATTATCCGAATACCGATCAACCAAAACATTGGTTAACTGAAAGCATTCCAGTCGTCAAATTCAGATTTTCGCGCCATGTAGTTCCACTAACGGTGGGAACATGAAAAAGCTATTCAGCAAGTGCACACCGAAATTAACTTGAAGGATGTTGTGTACATGGCAGCAGAAGCTTTAGTTACTGGCAAGGACACTACACCAGCCAAAAATTTGGAATAAGCTCTCTTCATCAGATGAGTCTATCATTGCACTTGAAGAGCCATCAAACAGCCAGTTTGTATCAGGACTTGCTGGGCTGATTGAAGAATATTCAGGATTTAAAGAATGTGACCAGGAAAACATTCAAGACTGGCTCGAATGTGCTGGCGATGACCCTGGCTATCAAATATTGATGGACGATGAAATCATTGCCAGTGTCATCGACATTCAAGACCCTTGCGATGACAACCATCTAGTGAGGAAGCTTTTCACTGCATTGAGACGGCTATGAAGTGGTTAGAACAAGAAGAACAATGTGATGCTGCCCAATTGCTGTCTTGAAAACTTGTGCGAGGTTTATTTGCAAAAAGCCGAATCTCAGCTCAGCAGCAAAAGAAAATTTTAGGCTTCTTTTCCTAAACTGTAGGCCTACTTTAATGCACTACTTTATGTAAGGTATGTATTTGTAAAACATGTGATGTAAAATATATAAAAGTTTTGTGTTTTATATCACTGTCTCTTTATTTCATATTGCTCCTATGGCAGTGGAAATTTTTTTAAACGACGATTAGAGATGGCCCACCTTTGAAGTCGTTCTATGGCACTGTATATTTGGATATATTGTACTCCATGGAAAAGAGCTGCTAAGATTGAATAAAATGTGTTAGTTTAGCATTTATTTGCACTGGTATGATAAAAGTTTTATTATACCTTTTTTTCAGTTCGTATTTATAAAGCGGTGAAGATATATGAAATTTAGTCAGTAATTGCATATTTACACGTCAATGATTACGTGAAAAGTTAAAACGTATTAGATTTAAATAAAATGATGTATAAAAAATATGTAATGTATAATTTTTAAGTTTCAATAAAGTTGATTTTGCACATTTTTGATCACTGTCCTTGTATCGTTTCCATATATTAAATATTTTGTAGCATAGTGTATCTATTGTCCCTTTGTGGACATGTGAAAACCTCAACAAAGCAGCATTTATAAAATGTAGAATTGGTAAAGTTCTAAGTGACCCAATTTCAAAAATATGAATTATTTACAGAGATCTCCGCATTCCTATGCCGAGCCACGTTAATTTAAAGTTTTCGTTATAAATTACTGCAGAACTCTTAAACGTCGGGCTGCTCAATTTTTTTTTTTTATCAAAGTCGCTTCAAAAATTGCATATATTTTTATTACATATTTCAAATCTACATGTATTTCAGAGTTAAAATATGTAGCACATTTTTGTAACCAAAGATGAGAGATGAAAGATGGAAAAATTGCATACCCGAGAAAATCGCGGGATGAGCAAATTTTGTTACTTTCATGTTGCCCGTGGAAATCGCGGGATAAGCAGTCAGAGGGTTAAGCCGCGTCGCCTCGTGTCAAACCAGATTTTTTTTATCTGCCCCGAAACAGACTTTTGTGCACCAAATTCTTACTTTCGTATATCTGACGTTCTTTTATCACTCCAATATTCATTCCTCCTATGGTTGACCACGCCCTCTATAATTTCTTTTCATGGTGTTAGATTGAATTGACCAAGCATGTGTCGACCAGTTGAGTCATACTTTTTGATGTGTCCCGTTGGGCGGTGGTTCGTACTGCCCTTAAAAATGCTTAATTTTATATAAAAAAAAAATTTTGATTAAAAACCATTATTACCTTAAAAACCATTATTTTCGTTCAGTATCTGCGAAAAGCTCTTAATTTTGTCCTTCCTATACTCTCGGCATTTTCTCATAAAAGTGTTTTTTTTTTTGTTTTAATGAAGGGGGTTTGGTTTCTTAAGTCTTAAGAAGTTCGGAGTCCTCTGAAAAACAGGTGCCTTAAAACTGGTACATTTTCTTTCGCTGCTGCCATTCTTCCCACGGCATGAATTAATATAATAAACACAAACATTTAATTCTCAGAAGTACATCGTTGATGTATCAGCAGCCTTTGCCCGGCTCTCTCCCAATGGCTTCACACATGCGCATCGAAGCCCCCCCCCCAACTCTTAGCCAAGTGCAAAAATGGCGTTCGACATATGAATGTATATATGCCAACTTGTACAGTTTGGCCGTACAATGTATGGATGAGCTGTAAAATCGTACTTTTTTTTTTAAAAAACGAAAAATCTTCACAGGTTCTCAATGCAGGCAACGCTAAATTTTCGGCTGGCGTCAGGTGGGAAACCCTGGGAGGAGCCATTCAGTTCGTAGGACCCATTGTTTGAGAACATTTTGATCGTTGCTGTTATACAGGGTGGCGAATCCCTATATGGTTAGTGAGATTAAAACGTTCTTAGGGAGAGTTCAAGTATTACGTAAGCACTTTGGGGAGTTTTTCTTATTTTCCAATGTTAATTTTGCTTACTGGGGTGTT
Organism: Dysdera silvatica; assembly: GCA_006491805.2. NCBI lineage: Eukaryota > Metazoa > Arthropoda > Arachnida > Araneae > Dysderidae > Dysdera > Dysdera silvatica. The sequence continues at coordinate 5,140,771 of QLNU02014176.1, forward strand.
GAAATATGTGGAAATAGCCTGATGGCCGAATTTATTGTTTGGGTGAATTGTTATATTGAATCAGTCTGAGGTCCTCAAGCCTGTTATATTCATCATAGATATTTACTTAGGACCTTTCTTTGTGTGGTCATGTATTGTCACAACGACTGTTCCAAGAAGAATAAATAAAGTATTATTATTAAAATATTGCTTATGTAATACTTGAACTCTCCCTTATCTATTGGATGCCGCAACATAGTGTGATTAGTGCAATTAAAAAGTTCTTAACTAAGGTCACGTGATGTAGGTGGCGTCTCTCAGCTGGCTCCGTTTGACGCCGGCCTCCATTCCTCAATCGGTTCTCCTAAAACTTTATAGGTGAAGCAGGGGCTTACCCAGGATTCATAAACTGGGGAGGGGGGGAGGGTGTTCAAGATGTTTAGAGGGGTGTGGACTAGATTTCATTAATTTATTTTCATTAAACACATTATGTGTTCTAGATTTTTAGGGGGTGCATCAAAAAATCTGGAGAGGGGTGTGTATGTGTACAAATCCCTGAAATGAAGCAATTTGTGAAAGTGTCAGTAAACATACATGATTCACAAATTTTCATTTTAGGATGTCGTTTATCTCGTGCTGGGGTATGCAATTAAATAGCGTATTTCAACGATTATTTGTATTATTGGAAGCAATTTTTTTTTTGTATTCTTGAAAGGAAATGGTTTGAATGTAGATACTGATCAGCTGCAATCAGAATGTGAATTTCAAATAACTAAAGTCAGTGGCATAGCGTAGGGCATGCCACTGGGGCAAATGCCTCAGGTGCCACATTCTTAAGGGAGCAAAATTTCAATATTGGACTTGTAGAAGGGAGTGCTAATGGGCGTTAGCGGGCGCAATACTTAACTCGCCCCAGACGCTGGCAACCAACGTTACGCCGCTGACTAAAGTGCCAGTGAGTGTAAAAAAAGACTTAACGCTTCGTAGTTTGCCTTATGAAGTAATTAAAAAAGAAAGGATTAATCAAAAATAGGCTATTCTTCGCCAATTGGCATCAGCTGATTGCGCATTAAAATACAGCAGAATTTCTAGTAGCATGCTGCGTATTTTAACAATACCTCACAGCAATGCAGAATGTGAAAAAATATTCAACAGTGTATGAAAAACCAGAACAGAATTTTTGATCTCTTTGTCCAATAAAATCTTGACAGACATTTTGATAACTAAAAATATACAAAAAGGACATAAGGTCCCTGACAACGGTTTTAAGGTTGCATGCTTTTATTACATTGTATATTTTTTGAGTGTATATAAATTAGTTTTTTTTTTTCACTGGAATGGAAATGTTACATTTTATATTAATCTGTTCTCTTATTTTATTCTTATCAAACCTCATTTAACTCTCTTAAAGACTTTTATTCTTTTTATATGCATTATTCATCTTACGTATGCATTTGCTATTTTTGCACTGCATTTACACAGTTGCCAACTTTCTGAAATAGCTTTCAGTAATCACGTAGCATACCTGCACATGCGAACGCGCGTGAGGAGATTGTCTTAAAAAATTTAATTAAAATTAAAAATATTTTACTTCCACAACAGGTTATGTTTAGACTGACATGAAAGAGTTATAGTGACAATTCTAAATTTAGGCTTTTTATGAAATCAAATATACGATACAATAAATAAGCTTGCTTTTATTAAGCAGCAGACACTCTACTGGCTATTTCTCCATAAGTGAAAGTCTTGTTGCTTCTTTTGCAAAAATCAGCTACTGTTCGGTGAGCTTTTTTATTATAGCATACTTGAGATTTTGAGAAGTCTCTTGGCTTTTCAATAAGGAGAAAACTCCTTTCAATAAGGCGTTTTCGTACTCCGGCCTGGTCTAAATTCTGTTTGATTCTTTCGAATGACACTAAATATTCTCTTTGTAGTGACATTGCTATGTGGGATCAGCAATATATACAGCATTAATTTTGATAAAAAGCTCCATATTTCTTTACTCCAAAAAAAGTCTCATCTCAGAAATTTTATGCCATGTTACATCCATTCTTGAACACTCATCTATACTTTCAAATCGATTTGAAATGAAAATTTCTAATTTCCAAAACTATAAAAATACCTTTCCCAGTGTTATCTGTTGACTCCACGATTGAGAGTAACACTGGGTTACTTTTCTCTTCATTATAAAATGATACCACTATGGGTATAATTTTACGTCATCACAGTCTGTGCTGCCATCTGTTGCTAAAGAAAACGGGCTTTTTTTCAATGAACTTACCGCTAGGCCTGAGCGATGTATTGATACATCGTGAAAAATATGCATGTCACACCGGTTTCATAATTCTCAAATCGGCGATATATTGTGATTTCATGGTGTTACCCACCTAGCGGCACACGAGCGGTTTGCCAATGTTTCTTTGTGCGCATACACGGTTTTAAGATCTGACGGTGTGAAACCGTCCCGGCCAAGTGATGAGACGATATCGTAAATCCGCGCATGCGCACAAAACATCGGAATCGACGGTGTGACCTGACAAACCGCTCGTGCGGTGTCCGCCAATTACTGACGGTGTGAAACCATGGGCACGGCGTTTATATTGGCGCGTCAGTGCAAAAGCAGATGGTTCATGGGTTTCTTCATATGCAGGCATGATTTTCTAGCATGTGACTTTACTTTTCAATGCCGTGATATTAGAATGTGCTGTAGTAGTGGCGGATTCACAGAGTGGGAGATCAGAATTAGGAAAATTTCCCTTTCCAAATCATAAAAAGGCAGTGGAAATCGGTTGCATCGAGCGCCGATTATAATGACGGAATTTTTACAAAAAGCCTGATTTCTGATTTTATTTTAATTGCCCGTTAATTCTGGAATCCAAAAAGGCTTGTTCCGAGGCTGGCACATTTCCCATGAGCTTTGGAAGAAACGAGTTCTGGCAGGCGCAACTGTGAGGAATAAAGGCGTGACTTTAGCTCTTCCTATGACGGAAAGATATTGCCGTGAAGTTACAGTTCAGGGGCCGTGTAAAAATTGCGAAACAAAAAAAATCTTCGTAAAAGTAATAATGACTGAAAATTCCTACATTTACCATAACTTTCGACACAGTTTCCGTAATGACTGAAAACTTGTCATTTTCCATAATCATTATGGACAATCCGTAATAGTTGGCAGCTATGTATATATATCATCATATTCAACCATTATCTATCCACTGCTGGATGAAGGTCTCTCCAAATGCTTTCCACACAAGTCTATCCTGAGCAATTCGCTTCCACGTCACCCCAACCTGTTTTCTTATTTCATCCACCCATCTAGTTTGAGGACGTTTTCTAGGTCTTCGGTGGTCTCTTGGAATCCAGTTCAGAATTGTAGGGGAGGGATTTTTTTTTTAAATTAGATTTTCATTTGTTTCCAAATATGGTAGTATTTGTATACATACATATTCAAGGCGCCATCACCCAATTAAACTACAACGGCTCCAACATCGATAACCCACATCTTGCCATTCCAATCCTCGTTCCCTGTTTTCGAGGATCAACATTGGTGTTCGAAGATTAGATTGTGCCAGCCTTAATGTTTGGAATACTCTTAACTATCAACATTTATTTACTACGCTCTTATCCACTTTACAAATTTTATATACTTGAATATCTACTTGATCAATTAGAGCCTTCATAGTTTCGCTGTATACTGTGCCTGTTCTGCATGTTGCTTGCTTGTCACGACCTTGTCGATTGCGAGCGTTTAGCCTCCCCCATCATGTATAATATTATTTCTGAGCCGCAACGCCTTCTTACTCACTGCATCCACCTTTTTTCCATTGTTATTTGAATGTTTCCCATTTATATACAGTGAAAATCGTTTATAACGACGCCGGTTATAACGACCAACCGCATATAACGACGGAATTTTTACAAGAAGTTTGGTTTGCTATTCTACTCCATACTAAATATATCGGTTATAACGACATCGTATATAACAACGAAACCTGATATAACGACGGCGATTTTGTAGTCTACGTAGATTCTAAGTAGGGAAATTCGTATCGGATATAACGACGCGACTTGACAGTCATAAATCGGAACCACGTGGGTTAGTTATTAAAATTTAAGGTTAGTTATCAAAATTTAAGCGTTATTTTAATCTTGTTTATTTACAAATGTCCGAGAAATTTTTATTACTGCTAAACCTGAATATTGAAGATAATTAACTTAAATCTTTTTTTATTTATTAATTGAACATTACGAGGTAGCATTCTTCAGGTGTCAATGCTATTTTCTCAGCCTAGGGATCATAAAACCAGCACTGTTCGGAAGTCATTGGTATAATATAATAAATATTTTTAATACATTTGTTTTCCATATTATATATTTTACATAGTATTTTCTACAATTTTTTAATTTAGGAAATTAAAAAAAATGCATTTAGTGTGGTTAAGTATATACACCGTAATTAAATTCATTATAATTAAATATATTTTTATTTAATTTTTTAAACCAAAAGTTTAATACTATTTATCATTAAAATTATTTATAAAATCCTAAAGTGTGTTACTGTACTATGATTTTAAAAAGATATCGTTTATAACGACTATCGGTTATAACGACCGAATTTGCACGGTCCCTTGGAGGTCGTTATAACCGACTTTTCATAATATCGTATTTACGATTTTCACTGTATATGTATCTATATATAGTAAAAAAAAAAGTTTTCCTCGCCCATTCTTGGCGGAAACAGGCTTTGGGACGGGCAGAGCGCCATGTTCCCAAGCCTCTTTTTACATCACTTCTTAATGTGCCATGTCTAGAAACTTCCTGACAATGTGACACGTGTTTAGGATTGTGGCTTTTTGTATTTCAATGTAGGTGTTTGGGTCAATGTTGAGTATCTCCAAATTCGTCGCAAGCGTTTTTGGTACTATCCCTGTTGCTGAGATGACTAACGGGATGATGAGGATCTTTTCCATACCCCATATATCTCGTACTTCATGTCTGAGATCTTGGTACTTGGTGATTTTCGTTGTGTAGGTTGTCTGTATGTTATTGGTGTTGGGTACTGCTATGTCGATTAAGTACGTGGTCTTATTCGATTTATCGACGAGGGTTATGTCCAGGGGTCGATTATGAATATTGCCCCCCCTCCCTCCCGACGTATGTATTGAACATACATCTAAAAAATGTATGCACCCTTATTCCCATTTAAAAATGTAGGTAAAAATATGCTTTTTTGGTCCCATTTCCATGTCGACGTCGGATATCAAAGGATGCACTTTTGTTGTAATGCTTTTGATTTGGTATAAAAATCTTCCATTATTGAAGTTGGATTTTTATTAAAAGGATAAATGGCACGTGGTCAATTTAATTCTTAGTTATAAATATTCATTTTACATGCTTACTAATTTAGGTATACACTACATTACTCAGGTTCCAACCAACCCAGTAAAAAACACAAAAAATCGTGCTGAATTCAAAATGATTAATATGAAGATATATATATATATATATATTATAACTTCAGGTTTACAACCAAAAGGTATATATTTCTCTTAATAGATGCTATTACAACTTCATTTCTAATCACATGTTATCACTATAATAGGCATGCTTGTCATTTCTTTTAATGCAATTTCAACATTGGAACATTTTTTTTTAATTCTACGAGAATTAAAAAAAAAAAAAAAAAATTACAATTAACGGGAAATGTCTTTTTCAGCCTTTGCCATAGGTTTTGTTCTCGAAACATAATTTAAGGATATAAATATAATATATGGGGGATACCAAGATAGAGAAATGGAAATTTACAAGAAAGAGAAAATTAGTAAAAACTTATATGTTAGTAAGATTGAATGACCATCAGATCCATCTCTCCACACTTAGACTTCCACAAGTCCCTTTTAACCTCTTATCAGCTAAGAGTTGCCAAAACAAAAATTCGTCTCATAGACTTGAAGTTTTTCGCAAAAAAACTCTTCTCTGTGTCAAGCACGACGCCAACGCCCATATAGTATCTCCAAATTATTATTAATATTGGCTGTGAACGAGGCTATTTCACTCCCTTCAAGAGGAATGCAGCCAATGTTTGCGAGTACATATGCAGAGTGCACGTGCAAGTGACTTTCCTGCAATTTTAAACTATTTGGTGTTGATATAGATATATATATATTCCCCAGGAATTTTTCGCCTGGTTACTTCTGCAGTTGTGTATAGAAGTCTGTCTTCTGGATGGTTCGGTATGGAGAATTTATTACTTGCAGATGGTTTTGGCCAGGGGGGAGTGAAGAAAAGGGAAGTTTTATGTGCCGTTGGTATAAATATTTCAAGCGGGCATGGGCGCCGTTAGCGGGGGACCAGTCCCCCACCCCAATGTTGGTATTAGGGTTCCATATCCTCCTCCAATTTCAAACAAAATGCCTTTTAATGGTATATTGACACCCCCAATATTTTCATGACATCGGCGCCGGTGGAAGCGGGTATGGCGTTTTAGATACAAAAAGAACAAGATTATTAGATTTACTAAAGGTTAGGCTTTCTTGCATCGCGTCTTGCTATTGGTTAGTAAAATGACGTTACCATCGGGACGAAACGAAAACGTTCCGTTTACTCTCATACAACCTCATGAACAGTTAGATAGCGTAAAGGAACTCAATAGTTTTTTAAATGAACTTACGTGATATTTTATTTGGAGAAATGATTATTTAAGATATTATTTATAATTTTGACATCAAATTTTCTGCTTAATTAATATTTTCTCAAATTGTAAACACGATACAACATGCAATTTTAGGTATGCACAAGGTTATTCAAAACGATTTACCGTGTATATATATATTTATATACAGTAGCGGACATAGAATTTTTTTTTGGGAAGAGATACGAATTTTTCGGGGGTGGTATTTTTTTTTATTTGTGGAGAATCATAATGCTAATGAACCTTTTTTAAAATAGTTGCATTACTTAATATTTTTTTGTTCGATTTCTTGGGAGGGGAGTGTACCCCTAAACACTCCCTTTGTCGGCCACTGTATATATATATATATATATATATTTTTTTTTACTTTTCTACAGTTATTATACCATTATACATATTTTACAATCATCACTTCACAAATAACAAGTCCTAAATCGAAATTTACATGCAACTAATTTATATAGGGTACATTTACATAAACTACACAGTTAGCTTAAAAATTTCTAAGGAACAAATGCAGGATTTATTAGCCTACACACCCTTTATAATGATGGGCTAATGTTTATATTATTCACACATATTACCAAAAAATGTCTTCTTCATATTTTTCTTTTCACCACAAAAAAAAAATAAAATATCTTAAATGTTATTGAATATCAGAACGTTGAAATTGTATTTAATAATGTTGTAGATTTTTAAATTTAGCGGGTTTCAATTAACATTAATTCGCAACTCTCTAATTCGCAACTCTCTAATTCGCAATTGTCTAATCCGCAACTCTCCTATCCGTAATTCGCTAATCCGAAACTCGCTAATTCACAACTCTATAATCCGAAATTCGATATTTCATCACTCGCTAATCCGACACGCTCTATTCCGGTACTCTCTAATTCGTAATTCGATAATCCGTAACTCTCTAAACCGCAATTCGCTAAGCCGAAACTCGATGATCCGTCACTCTCTACCTTAAAAGGTAGGAGGCTGCAATGCTAATAATTATATTATTGATACAACTACAATAAAGTGGCAACAACAGCCTCCTACCTTTATTAAGGCGTAACGAAAAAAATGTGACGAAATAAAAAGTAACGTTTTTTTCTAATTGACCTCCGTAAAAATATTTTCAATGTTAATATTTAAACAAAATTTTATAAATAAAGTACGAAATACTTCGAATGAACTTACATTTCTATAATAATATTCTCGATATATATACGTATAGGCAGTGGCGATTCTAGACTGGGGCCAGGGTGGCGCTATCTCCCCAAATATGTTTGTTTGGATTTTTATGGCGCAAGAGCATCTGGGCTATACTGCGCCAAACATGGTAAAATCAAAGACTGTAGTAAAAACCAGTACTTTTTAAAAATTTAAAAACATGCGTATGCGTATGGTCAGCATGGTCATTTAAAATGTCGGATAGCCCCCAAATATAATCGGATTTTATAATATTGCCTATTATGCACGGACGCTGCCGGGCAGAATTTGTGCCCCCAAATATTTTTATCTAAAACCGTTACTGCGCATATGTATTGTCTGTCTAAATATTGGGAAAAGACCGTAACGTTAGTAACATTAAATCTGTCATTTTTACATTCGGTGATCTGAACTTTGCTTATGTTTAAAGGCAGAGAAAATGAATGATAAATAATATTCATTCCTTTCGTTTTCCGACTATAGCCTCCACAAGTGGCCACGGCACAGTTAGGCATTGTTATTGTAACGTGATGGAAAAATTTAATAAAGTGATGATAAAAACGTAACAACTTGAAGGAAAACCCTTTTGTAAAAAAGAAAAAAAAAATTTGATAATGGTAAAAAAATATCTCAAAAACAATTTGGATAAACCTAAACAGAACACTGGGATGCACAGATACAGCAAGACGCAAATGTAAACAATGTTGGTGTCCCGATGGTGACGTCATGCGCAGAAGTTAAGAAACTGAACTGCGCAGCCAACGTTGCCCCCCACCCACTGAGAGAGAAAGAGGGTAGATAAGGGGAAGTAAATTTCCTAACCGGGCTGCTAATACTAAGTTAGAGGATAGTTTGAAGTGAGGATTAGAAATTGCTAACATTTTAGGAAACAGGTGTTATTTAAATAAATCGAACACTATGCAGATTAAATTAAACAACAATATAAATCAACGTTTATTGGCGTAGTGATACCAGCGCCGATGTTATGGCGTGATTAGATGGTGAAACGTTCGAAAGAAAATAAATATTTCTGCGTTCGGTGGGACCTGAACCCACGACCTTCCACTTGCCGGGCGGAGGCTCTACCCACTGAGCTACGAACGACAATATATAATCTCTTTACGAACGTATATATACTGTTGCCAGTTATTTCGCAGAATGGTGTAGTACATGGACTACTTTTTAAACCAAATTAAGAAAGGACCGGTATTAAATTGATCGAAATGCCCATTGGAGCATATATATTTTTTAAATAAATCGAACACTACGCAGATTAAATTAAACAACAATATAAATCAACGTTTATTGGCGTAGTGATACCAGCGCCGATGTTATGGCGTGATTAGATGGTGAAACGTTCGAAAGAAAATAAATATTTCTGCCTTCGGTGGGACCTGAACCCACGACCTTCCACTTGCCGGGCGGAGGCTCTACCCTCTGAGCATCCGGGATCGCGGAGCTCACGCCCGGGCCCAGTGAGCCCTTGCCATAATCTGGCCCTTGTTATGTCAGGACGGTTTTGTCTGTTATGATTGCTCTATCCCAGTAAAGCTTGTGTGTTTCGTTCTCATGCACGGTCTCTGGCTCATATTTGTAGTACGGGCATTTTTCTGTCAGAAAGCCAGCATTCGCTGCCAATTTCTGGTGGACTATTTTCGCTACTTGATCGTGTCTATGTTTGTAGTCTGACTGCGCAAGGATCTTGCATCCTGCCATCACGTGTTGGATTGTCTCCGATGCCGCATGACAGTGTCTGCATTTGTCGCTTTCTATGTCTTTTCTCTGGATGAATTTCTGATTGCGATATATATGCAAAAAAGGAAAAGTAGATAATGTAAATATAAATCAATGTAGAAAATCAAGGTGTAGAAAATCAAGGTGTAGAAAATCAAGGTGTAAAAAATCGCAGAAAATCGCGTAGAAAGCAAGGTGAATGAAGATTATTAATAGGTAGGTGCAAATATATGAGCAATACCAATATTCGCACAGCCACATCTGCATACTATATAAAATAAAATAATAGAGGACTATGCACTAAAATTTGCATATACAATATAGGTGTAAATGTATGTACATCATACCACAGTTACAAAATATACATTCATGTGTAGTTAAAGTATAAATGAATAGACAAGTTTACGATTAATAATAACGGGCTAGTGACGAGAGTGAAGATTGAAATTATATGACGGTATATTGTACGTAAGTAATGAAATGTACATGTACTTACAAGGATACGTTGGGCCTGTCGCTTTGAGTTCACGACCTTGTGCTTTGACATTTTGAGAAAGAGAGAGAGAGAGTGGGGGGGAGGGTGTTATTGGCGGAATCATTTAGGATTGGTGACAGTTTGGCGCCAAACGAAAGGGAGGTAAAAGAATTAGCTATAGCTGAAGTTAAAAAGAGTGAGGAAAATAGCTAAAAGGAAAAATGAAGATAAAAGGGGAAGAGGTTATGAAAATGTAAGGGAAAAATTATTAGCCAAGCATATGGCACGCCTTTATGTTAAAATTTTTACTACGTTTAAGGTTAGCGAGGATGACTTTAAGGTAGCGAAGGCAGAAATTTGTGGGAAAATTGTTGTTTTTTAATGAAGTAAAGAAACATATGAGACTGTTGGTAGTATCGTTAATATTGTTACATATTTTGGAAATGCGAACACAATGTGTAATCAAAATATTTCGTTGAACACCTATAGAGATATTGCTGTTCCATTTAGTGAGGAAGTTCACCTTGAAATTAAAACAACTACGTTTATCAAATATGGTGCAATTGACGTGGTCTTTAATAATGGTAATATTCAAATCGAGGAAGTTTGAAGTTTGCTTTGGTGCTGTCCTCTGACGTCTTTTTCGGTATAAGCTCTTCGGGATATGTATCAAGGTGTTTAGCACTGAAACTGTGGTTATCGAAAGTTATGATGTCATCTATGTATCTGAATGCGTTGCACAAAACATCACTATTATTTTTTTCATAATGGTGTAGGAATAGATCCGCTAAAATAGAAGAGAAGTTACTTCCTTGTGGAATGCCGCGTATTTGTTTGTAGAAGTGCCTGCCATCAGAAATGTAGTTGTTGAAAATGCAGAAGTTAACAATGTTGTTCCAATGATTTTCATCAATGTTCAGGTGGTGTGAAAAATTATGATAATACTCGTTGAGGACGTATTTTAACTTTTCCAATGGAATACTGGTGAAGAGGTTTTCAAAATCGTATGTGTTGATTGCAGAAATATTGTTGTTGTTAATATAGTTGATGACAGGTGTATTGTTCTTGACAAAAATGGTGTTTTCTTTATTCTTATGGATTTCTTGTAATATCTTTCTTAGTAGTTGAAAGAAGATGCTATTGGCATTATGGTTATAGCAGTTAACGCATGAGGTAACGAAACGGAATTTAGTGGGATTTTTGTGGAATTTGACAGTGGCGAACACATATGGAAAAACTGTATTATGATGCGGTGCTTTAAGTAGTTTATTAAATGCAATGTTGCGCTTCATTATGGTGGATGAGTTGTCTTTACATAACTTATAAGTAAAGGAGTTGTTAAGTTCGTTTAGAATTAGATCATGGTAGAATTTTTTGCATACGATAGCATAGTTTCCTTTAGCTTTGTCAACACTGGTGATGATAAAAGATTTTTTGAGCTCCATGATGTCTTTGTGAATGGTGCGAGAGTTGATATTTGAGTAATTGTTTGATCGAAGACCCAAAATTCTTTTTCGAGCTCGTGTGACTATGTTACTAATCCATTCAGAAAAACATTCCCTTACATTTTCGTAACCTCTTCCCCTTTTATCTTCATTATTCCTTTTAGCTACTTTCCTCACCCCTTTTAACTTCTGCTACAGCTAATTCTTTAGCCTCCCTGTTGTTTAGCGCCGAACTGTCACCATTACTAAATGATTCTGCCAATAACACCCTCTGCCCCCCTCTCTCTCCCTTTCTTTCAAATGTCAAAACACAAGATCATGAACTCGAAGCGACAGGCCCAACGTATCCTTGTAAGTACATGTATATTTCATTATATATTTATGTATTTGAATATTTCTTGCTAACAGTAATGATCTGTAGGGTGATGTCGGGAGCAGAATGCCTTTGAGCCGTTTGACAGTGTTTTTCGGGGTTTTAGTCGAACGGTTTATTGGCGTTTCAGAAACATTGTCTTGAAGATCTTATATATTGTGTCCGGCATGCGTGTATAACTGTTCCCTTGAAAAAGATTGTACATGCATGCCTAGGTTCAATATATTGTCATATAATTTCAATTTTTCACTCTCGTCACTAGCCCGTTATTATTAATCGTAAATTTGTCTATTCATTTATACTTTCACTATACATGAATGTATATTTTGTAATTGTGGTATCTGTAATTGTGGTATCTGTAATTGTGGTATGATGTGCATACATTTACACCTATATTGTATATACACATTTTAGTGCATAGGCCTTTATTATTTTATTTCATTTTATATAGTATGCAGATGTGGCTGTGTGAATATTGGTATTGCTCATATATTTGCACCTACTTATTAATAATTTTCATTTACTTGCTTGATTTTCTTGATTTTCTATATTTTGATTTATATTTACATTATCTACTATTTCCTATTTATATATTTTTATCATATTGATTGCTGCTGCTTCATGCGCGCTCTTCATTGATAAACTTGTTTGTATTTTTATTTTACTGCTTACTATTGTTTTTTATTTGCTTTCATTTCTCACCAATCTATTTGCTTGATTTTCTACATTTTCATTTATATTTACATTATCTACTATTTTCCCATATATATATATATATATATTTTTTTTTCATCGACCTGTATTCGCAGATAATTCTGATATAGTCTTTGTTCATCATTATATATTTTCTAATTTGTGTTTATTGCATGTTTCATTATTGTATATTGTAAATATTGCATAGTTTCCCTGAATTTTTAAATATATAAATATTTAACAGTTTTAAGACATAATTTGGGATCGTTTCTATGTAAATATTTGCGAGTTGACTCAATTTGACGTCAGTTTCTAACCATGTGTGCTTCTGATTACTTCGTTTGGCAAGATAAACAGGTGTTGCGACATCAACGGTTTCTCATAGTTAAGATTAAATGGAACTCTTTAAAATGTGTTGCCGTCATTTCCCATTTTAGAGGCAATTCAAAACCATATTCAAAAATGAAATTATCCTTGATTGCGGTGGTAGTGATTTGTGGTGTTTTGGCAGCGGTAAGTTTATGTTTGTCATACTATTAAATAATCCTCGTATTTAGCGCAACATCTTTTCGAATTCTCATTTTTTATCGCGTCCTTTAATTTGCTGTGGCAGTAATCAAAGTTCGCTGGATAATCAAGCATTCCAGGAAATTGTTTAGATATAAGACAAATTAAATGATCATTGTTAATTTGACTTTGATTGAATCTTTGTTAGATTGTAATTGTAATAATCTATATACATATCGTTTTCTAAAATTTAATTTTTTCAATCCCATTGAAATGGCAGAAAATTCAAACTTGTGTAGAAATTATATCGTTGAATGAAATTATGTATAGTTTAATAAAGTAATAGTGCCGATTGGTTTGAAGTAGGCAATGATGGTGAGTTGGAGAGGGGGGAGAGAATCCACGTAAATAAATTAAACAAAATTATCGAGCTTCTAGCCTATAATTTTTATATATTGTAGTTATTATGAAATTCAATTCAAAACTTTGAACTGAATTCAAAAGATTCAACCGAGTTCAAAAAATTGAAACAGTTTCAAAATTTTGAAAAGATTTCAGTATAAATGATTTTAATACAAAGCATTTATGGAAGACCTTTATCTTACCCTTTTTATTGTCGACAGATAGACAAAAATAATAGCGGGTTCAATATCTATTGAAATCTGCTAATAGCTTTGAATGCTTTCATTTAGCAATACTTAACTTGTATTCCGCGGACCCCTTACCCCTGGTGCTAGCGATGACCTAAGGGGTCCGCGAAGGCTTTGAAAGAAATCTTAACCTGATTTCACTTATCGTAAAAATAATCGTAGGAAACCGTAGAATACCGTAGAGCCGGAACACAAAATTAAACTTTTAAATAAATTCTACGCTCTGTTTACAATGCTTGTAATTGGAATGCAGTACCAGCATTCTCATTAATAAAATAATTCGAGGTTTAATATGGTTATTATTGTACTTTGCATTTTGAATATAATCACTTTAATAAGCATATCGCATTAAGAAATATGCGCATTTATCCATTTCTTAATTCTTTCTAAATTTGAAGATCTGAAGATTTAGGGTCCGCGACATCTAAATGTATTCAATGGGGATCCTTGCGAAAAAAAGGGTTAAAAACTATTACAACTTAAAGGTCGTGCCCCTGGGGTGGGGGTGAGGATGCTAAACATTTTATTTGGAAAA
>QLNU02014176.1:5161650-5176142 GCA_006491805.2 Dysdera silvatica
ATATGGCCACCGAAATAGCTATTAATAGCGTATTAAAACTTTTTAAATGCGATAATTTGTTGTGATTACTCTCTATTTATTAATAAGCATTTAATATTATAACAAACTTATAAATAAATGCTCAATATTAGAGTAAAAATGTAAATAAGTATTATAATTTGCATCACACGTTGCATTCTTATTTCAAAAACTTGCATGTACCAAAAAATTAGAGAACCGAATTCTTACGTTAGCGCAATGGCGGATCCACGGGGGGGATTAGGTAAATCTGCCCCCAAATCCATAGAAATGCGGTGAAAATCGGTTATAACGAGCGCCTATTATGACTACCAACCGCATATAACGACGTAACTTTTTCAAGCAATTTAAATTCCTATTTTATTTTTAAATTGCTCGTCCAAAAAAGACGCGCTCGCTAAAAGCAGTTAAATTGTATTGCGCTTAATCATTATACCAAACAAAATCCATATTTTCCTCGCTATATCCGTAAACTCTTTAAATGCCAGGCTCGTTACAAGCGGGTCCTGCTGCTGCATTTTGCGTCCCCAAAAAAAACCCACCTTCTCTTGATCCACCTTTACGTAAACATGAGGATGAGGTGGGGGACAGGCATTTGCTTTTTTTTCTTATCGGAGGAGGGATATAAAATGACCAAAAATGTGCTTACGTTATACTTAAACGGACCCTCATGCCCGGATAGCTCTCCAATCACCCATCCTCAAACGCAAGAGAAAAGATGAAAAGGAAAACAGCACTCTCGAAATGTATTTCTAAGGGCAAAAATATGTGTGCAACACTATATTTCTGGACACACAAGTCACCAGTGCTCTTCCTTATGCCGTTGCTCTCTTGAATTCACGATACTTCACAAAGCGCTTTCATGAATTCATAACACCATTTCAGTTGTGTCCTTTTAAGTCAGCGCAGCATGATCTTTGATAGCCTTGCGCCATAAAAACACAAACGAATTTGATTATTTAAGTTTTAAAATAACGTGACCTATTAGATTAATGTATTAGAGATTAATATATGATCTGCTAGATTAATTACTAGAAATTTATATATGACCTGCTATATCAATGCATGTATTAGATTAATACACGATTAGAATAAAATATAATTTAAAATAAAAATGACAAACCATGTCCTATGATATCTTATTTTAAAACAACAGCATTTAGTTTCAACTATATCACGTTTATATGCATATCATTGGTGTAATTAGGAGTTAGGGGTGTGACTTAGCCCAGAAAAAGTCTAACGCTCTCTTAAAAAATGAAAATGACAAACGAATGCTATGTACGGAGCATTGGGGGGGGGGCATATCCCCCCTAGACTTCGGGGCTAGTTACGCCAATGATATATATGCATTAACTTTTTCAATTGAAAAATATGTAGAAATTGCCAAAAGAAAAATTGTTGAATGTTTACATCAAAGAAGAAATTTTTTTCTTTGAAGCCACAACGAAGACCGTCTTGACATGGGCAAACAAAGGCATACGTTTTGTTCATATTCACATCATCAATGTTCATGTCACACAGACCATCTAAATGTAATTAACATAATGTATCAAAACATACACAAATATGACAATTAAATAAACATCACTCGTATTGCTATGACAGTAATAGCGACAATTACTTTAATGTAATTTAAAGCGACTTCAGGAAGAATTCAAGTATTACGTAAACACCTTTAGGGGAGTCTTTGTTGTGTGCTTATTTTCCTATGTTAGCCAATGTTAATTTTTGCTTACCAGGGGAGGGGGGTATAAAATGGCCAAAATATTGCTTATGTAATACTTGAAGGCCCCCTTATTACTAATTAAAATTAATTAATTTTCTAAAAACAATAAAAGTATTTTATATTGCACTTATGCAGCGAATCAATAATTCGATTACTTTATCTGCGATAGCTTTAACAATCCTTTGATCGGAATTTATTGCGATCTGGAAACAGGTTATCCTATAAACTAGGTAGCCATATAGCTTGCACCTACTCCAATGTCAATAAGATGTTTGTTTTTTGGTTTTACGGCTCAAAGACTACAGTGGTCATGCTGCGCCGGGACCTACTGTTTTCCGAGGAATCCGAACCTCTTAAGGCCTGGGGAACCAAACCCCGGACTACAGTGAGCAGTGCGATCTTTATGAGATCTCTGAGTAAGCGTTCTTTTTGCACTGCTGGGAGTCGAACCCGGATTAGCGGCGCACTAGGAGAACGCGCCGCAAGGCTAATATCAACAAGAGTTCTTAATTCGTGTTTTTATCTTGCTATGTATATAAATGTTGTCTGCATGTTAATCATGCCAGCTTATTAAGGAAACATTAAATACATAAAGTTTACGTTTTATTATTGCGTCATATTAGTATTTTTCAAGTTATGAATGCGGGGGAACTTCGTTTATCATGGCATTGTACCACCCACATTAGAGGGAGGTAGGGTCCAGAGTATCGAAGTTACGTATAGACCAAGTAGTCTCACTCTAGGGCTCCGTGGCTTCCACATAGTCCTTAAAAGGGCCTGGTATTATTGAGGTTTAAGCGTCATCTTAATCTTGTTTAGTCAAGTCCATCTTTGATTCCTTACGAAAAAAAAAAGGCCATGCGACGTTGTATATTGGCCAAGTTTTGACAATTGCGTTGTTTCTACAAAGTTAATAATATCCTGCAAACAAACACGCTTAAAAATTATATGTTAAGAAACCTTTACTTTCTTAGCTTACCCATCTCCACTCTTTTTGCACAGTAATTTCCGAAGGAGAGCCATCCCCCTAACATGCTATCCACGCAGTTTTGTAAGCAACATTCGTCTTTTGCACAGTCTGCTGTTGATTCACATTCTCGAAATCCCATGCCATTGCAAGTGTGGCCAATAACCTAGCAAAAAAACAGTTTATGAGCAATGGATTTAACTAAAGTACAAATCTAGTTAATTATAGGTATATTGCTGAGTGAATGCAAAATAACCAAAAGCCTAACAAGAGGATTCGCTTTAGGGAAAGAAGGTATGAGAAATATTTGTAATTGAATATTTTATTATTTTATTTTTGAATTATTTTATTTTATTTTTGAATTATTTTATTTTATTTTGAATTATTTTATTTATTTTGAATTATTTTATTTTATTTTTGAATTATTTTATTTATTTTTTAAATTATTTTACTTTAACTTTGAATTGAATATTTTAAAATATTATTATTTTATCTCCATCTCTCTCAACACCAAATTTTCTGTTTCTAAAGTACGGTACTCTGTGCAGTCCTTATAAACAGGAGATTTAAACAACACACAGTGCTCATACTGCCCTCATTCCTGATACATCTAAAGTAAGCAAAAAAGTATTTGCACACTTACATTATGTCGCATAAATAGGAGTGAAAAACAAATACTACGTAATGTTTTTAATCATTGGATTACTTTTACAATAAGCATCCATACGTGAATTTATTTTTTTAATAATTGCACAAAATAAATTTATAAAAAAAATAACAACCTGTTTTTTCATGCCGAAAAAGAATATACTCACTTAATAGAAAAACAAGAAAAAGAAATTTTCAAAGACAAAAATGTTACTAGTGCTTAGTATGCATGCCTTTTGTTTTAATTAAAGGTCGTAATTGCCTGAACATTAATGTTGCTCATTTTTTAGTTGTTTCTACACTGCTTTTCATATGTTCTTACCTAAACGTTTGCCTAAACATGGTTTTGCTGGAAATTTTTATTTTTCTTTACTTGAAAATCTAAAAAATGTCATAAGTTCTGAATAGGATTGAGGTCTAGAGATTATGAGGAGTATATTCAGTTAATTTTTTTTCATTTTACAGTTACCACAACCTTGCTTCATGTACAGAATGGTCGTCATCGTTGTCCTGTTTAAAACAGACTGAATCCTAATTTCAGTGTACTGTCCAATAAATGACCTCGCAACATCTTAATAAAATGTCTAGCATTTACATTACCTTCAATAAAGGCTATATTGTCAAATCTATTTGGAGCCATACACTCCCAAATCAGTCGATGGACATCACTGTGTTTTACAATTGGTCTTAAGTGCTTTGTTTCAAGGGAAGTATTTGTCTTTTACCCCACATATTTTTTCCATCCAAACAGATAACATTAAACTTACTTTCTCCGAAAAAATATCATTTTTTTCTGAAACTCTGCAAGTCTCTTGACTTACGCTTTAGCAAACTCAAGTCTTCCGCCTTTTTCTTTCACTTATGTAGTTTTGTTCTTGGGTCTTCAGGCTCAGAATAGGTGCATCGTGAAGAATTTTGAAACAGTCTTAGAAATGACTATTGTTCGATACTTCAAAAGCATCAATAGCCAATTATCGACTATATACGGAGAGGGCCTTCTATGCTTAGCGATGATGTTCCTCCTGCTTGCATTTTAGCTACTTATATTTATATTTTTAGGTTTATATTTTTATGAATTTATTTCTTGCAATCGTGAAAAAATAAGTGCACATATGGACGCTTGTGTAAAAATAACCAATGATTAAAAAATTTCGTAGTAGTTGTTTTCCACACTTATTCACGCGACATAATGCAAGTGCGGAAATACTTTTATGTTCACTGTATGCGCAGTAGCTTTGCAATTCAAGAATTATAGGGGCCTCAAGTATCTTTAAAGACGACCATGTGATGTGGCCCCAGAGAAAACGATGCGTTTTGATAGCCAATAGGGAGGGGTCTTTTCTACACCTGTGTCTATACACAGTGGCGTAGAAAAGCAAAGGATCGCATAAATGTGATCCTTTACAAAAGCAAAGGATTACATAAGTGTGATCCTTTACAAAAGCAAAGGATGACGTAATGAGTACATGATTTATTACACTGGGTGCGCAACGCCACGGTTTTGGGTTAGACTAAGGCACTGAACAATTTGGATTCAGAAAAGGACGTTCCAAGGCAGTAGAGCTCATATTCATCATGCTCGTTATGATCGAACTCATATCCATCATGCTCGTTAAAACCTAATTTATATCCATCATGCTCGTTATAACCGAACTCATTCCTTCATGCTCGTTATAATCGAAATCATATCCATCATGCTCGTTAAAGCTCGTTATCTAGGAGCCAAAGTTTTAAATGTGAGGAGTAATGCTTCTGCATTTGTTCGATTAACGTAAGACTTTTTAATTCTTCAAACGTGTGGGTCTCATTCCCTTTTATGAATTCACTAAATGAAGATTCTAATCGCCACAGAAGTTGCGTATAATTCTCATTGCCTTCTCTTTTTGTGTTTCTGAATTTGTGTAAATGTTGTGCTGGGGAAATCATGAATGCATTTAATATTGATTTTTTCACTTTCTCATAGTTTTTTTAATCCTCTTCTGACAATCTCGAAAATGCACTCAGGGCCTTCCCTTCCATAAACGGGATTAATTGACTAACATAATTTGTATCTTCTACATGGTATAACTTGCACATTCGCTCAAATGAGAGTAGAATCGCTTCTATATCTGCCTTATCCGACAGCATGCTTATTTTAATCGCGGGTGGCCTGATTCCCGTGGTTTGAATGCCTGATGACTGGTTTGTTGCATGTCGTGAGTTTCAAACCTTTATCGTCTAGCTCAGTGTTTTTCAAACTCTGGTCGTTCACGAACCACTTTGAGTGCTCCTTTGCCGATCGAGAACTACCGGGATGGAGGGGAGACCTTTCCCTATATAAAAATAAACCATATATCGTTTGAAACCAAGGCTGCCAACTCTGGTTTATAATATTAAATTCGACTGACCACCGTCAGTGTAACCTAAATAGATACATTTTGTGCATCATTAAAATCGCCCAGTATCAGGTTGTTATGTCCCTATACTTAAATATCTGCGAGATGATTACTTTTATGTATTTCATTGCTCATGTCAAATTTATATTCGCTGCAGACGGACAGTTCTGGAAGTCGTAATGCTAAAAACAGTGGGTTATCTCCCAATAAGGGACACTCACGGGACTGGATATTTTGTCCCTTAGACAGAGATGGCCCTTCTTCGGAGGTACATGTATTGATACGTACATATACAGTCAAAGGGACTGGAGACCAGAGAATACGTCCCATAAATAGAGGTGTCCCTTACGGGAGGTAATATAGTATTACCTTCTCATAAGGGACACCCACGGGACCGGACATTTTATCCTTTAAATAAAGGTGTCTTTTGTGGTAAGTAAGACTGTGTGTATCATTTCATTAATTTTTCTTCTTCTTCTGAATTTCTCTAAAGATCTTACGGACCACTCGATAGATCGCCACGGACCACGCTTTGAAAAAGTTAGTCCAGACACTCAAACCTCAGAATACGGATTGGCAAGAAAATCGGCAAACGTACTGTTCGTTCATCCTTGTCGAGAGAGTTTGGGGTCCGTATTGCAAGGGTCCACTCCATTTTGGCTGGAAACTTGATTCGACCTTTCATTACACACGCTTTCAGGCATTGTTACCCATTGATGTACAGCAACGGGTAACATTCTGTGAAAATTTGTTGCAACGTCATCCTGGTTTCATTAACAGAGTATTATGGTCTGACGAATCATGTTTCCATGAATCGGGCATATTTAATATCCACAATAGCCACATATGGTCGTTGAATAACCCTCATGCTGTACACGTAAGTAGAACACAAAGACGATTTAGTATGAACGTCTGGGCTGGAATTCTGGGCATCACTCTCGTAAGGCCATACATTCTTTCTGACCGTTTAAATTGCGAAAACTACCTAATATTTTTGAGAGAAGTCCTCCCTCGGTTATTGCGTAATAGTGTTTTCTCAAGAGCGTCAGGGACGAATGTGATTTCAACACGACGGTTGCCCAGCCCATTATGATGCAAACGTTCGACAACATCTGAACATGCAATTTTCTCAAAAATGGATTGGAAAGCGTGGACCTATAGCATGGTCACCAAGATTCCCTCGATTTGACTCACATAGACTTTTTCTTTTGGGTTACTTAAAAGAAAAAAATTATCGTACCCCGCCAACGGGTCCCGAAGACCTGATTGCGAAATTTCACGCGGCAATAGCGACGATTGATTGCGACATGTTACGTCGGGTATAGCGGGAAATCGAGAAACGTGCATTCTATTGCCTTAAGAACAATGGTGGCCATTTTGAGCAATCATTTCGCTGATATGATACATATCCATTATCATCATATTATCGTAACATATTATAATTAATATTATAATATCATTACTATTATATTATCATGAATTTTATCATCACTATTATTATTATTATACAGTTTCAATGATAATGTAATGGACGTTTCATAATTTAGAGAAATACTACACAAATTTTCTTTATTTTGAACTTCATGAATAAAGTAATTTCTGCAAGACGCACGGTTTTAGCTTTTACTTTTCGTTGATAAAGCATAGGAATCATTAATTGTAGATACCTTTTCTCATTTATTTCGAATTGTTGGCGAGTATAGCCCAGATGCTGTTGCGCCATACAAATCCAAACATATTTCAAGTTGATAGATGAATTCAAATATCTATACAAGTTGTGTCAATTTCGTTATCAGTTTAATCCTGACTGGTTTCCCATGGGACGGGGGAGGGGCAACCGCCTCCCCCTAAGAATTTCCGAATAATTATGTTTGTTTGGTTTTTTTTTTCAGAATCGGCACTTTTTTATGAGAAGTACAGAGTACTCTTGCATACTTCTCTCTTTTTTTCAAGCAAAAAATAGATCAGTAGTTCTCGAAACGTCGCAGATACCTTAGGTCATCATACTTTGGTCAACATTATTTGCCCATTCTGCATTCGATCAGTGACAAAGCCTTTGTTACCTTAGCAAGAGGTTCTGCCGTTTTACTTACGTTTTCTTCAACTTACACTCTAGCGCTTCATGGTCAATGTGAATCAGTTCATGTAAGAGAATCTTTGGTGAAAATATCCACACCGCGCTTCATATTAGTCAGTACGTACAAATGACGTACGTTTAGCATTTGACGTTAAAATCGATGACGTAAAAATTATATTATGTCTATCTGTTCTTGCAAAATTGCTCATATTAAAATTGCTAGGAGCAAGACAGTAGCCAAGAAATTTTTCAATGAAGGAACTACACGCTTATTTATTTTTTTTCTTTTGGAGGATAGCTACATGTTAATATATATGTGTGTGTGTGTGTGTGTGTGTGTGTGTGTGTGTGTGTGTGTGTGTGTGTGTGTGTGTGTGTGTGTGTGTGTGTGTGTGAGAGAGAGCATCGTCATTGCTTTCGATGGGAATTGATTCTAGTACGAAAGATTAAAATTTCGAGGTGGGGGGGAAATGCAGTGGTCACTGGGGGCCGCGTCTGTAAGTCATCGTCAAATGATGTTTAAGCTTGTAAAAATATATACCATAACAGATTATGATAAAGTGCCTCTTTATTGCTTAGTCGACATAGTAAAGAAATTTTTTTTTAATTCGTGATTTTCGTCACAAACATTCGAAATTAAAAATTTATATTTAACCATTATTTGCTAGAGCCCAGAATTGACGAACTTTCCCCCCACCCCCACGGGGCCCTGTACATTATTAATGCTATTTTGTTCATAAATTTTTATTCCTCTTAATACCGGGGCCTCCTTGGCCGCGCAGGGCAACTGTGCAATTCACCCTTCTCTCCCCTTTCGCCTGCCGTGCCATCCGTAGTAAAAATTGAAACATTCCTTAGGTAAACTTCTTTAATCGGTGTTGCGAGTCTCGAGATATTTATTTTTCAAACTAAACTTCTTGTTTAGAACCAAGAGGGCTCCCACGGATCTTGAGGCCTCCTATGTTCGTAGTGCACCACTGAGGAAAGTTGCCAGCCCTACGTAGGAGCTCTAAAATCTTTATTTATGAAATTGCGCTAATTATAAAATCAAGTCGCCAATCTCAGCAACCACAAAAAATGCCAACACGCCCGGAAAGCTGTTTGACAAGGCAATGTAGCAACCCCGCGCCGGAGTTGAACTTTTGGGAGGCTGAGCAACTTCTGGGTTCATTAGCATCATTACTCATCTATATAGATTGCCATATATATATATATAGGGTGTTCGAAAACACCGTCTAAAAGTATGGGCCTTTACATGGGGGTCGAAAATAGATATCCACGAGTTATGCGCACTTTTATAGTAATGAGCTTACAAACCCAGAAGTTGCCTGCTAAAGTATAATGTATATATATATATATACATATATTATGAGAGCTGTAGAAACTCAGCAAATGCAATCACTGGTTCAACTCTATTCGATGGCATATCTTCCATCTTTTTTTTGATATTTACTCATGAAATGTACAAATTTAAACTGCGTATCATGAATTCGTTTAAAATCATATTCCAAAAATCATTTCCGAAACTTTAATTTGGTCAATACTCATAAATCGAATTAGCTTGTCAAGAGCCCACCGTTCTTTCGCCATCGCCCCCTAATATAAAAGTAAGACAAGTCTCGTTCAAGTTGAGAAATAAAAGCTCAAGCCTTTTAAATACCAAGAATAAAAAACAACGTGGACTAGAGAAGTTTAAATCTCATTAAACTTAAAACTGTAACTAATCATAGAGATGCTAATGGTAGAATTATAATTACTTTTAAAAAAAGATTTATAAACAAAAGATGTTAAATTACTTGTGAAGAAAAAAATGGTTTCAGGCGCCTGGTGGGACCCGAACCCACGACCTCCTAATTGCCGGTCAAGAGCACCTGACCGGCAATCAGGAGGTCGTGGGTTCGGGTCCCACCAGGCGCCGGAAAATCATTCTTTTCTTTACGAGTAATTTAACATCTATTGTTGCCACATCATCGGCTAATATGAAAAAACTGTTACCTTAACTTATAAACAAAGTTTTTTCTGTTATTATATATATGAAACAGGAATATACGCAAATATCAGGCCCAGATATAGGGTGTGAGGGACGCTGGGCACGGTAACATTTCGCGCCCTTCCCCGAGCTGAATTCCTCCATAAATGCAACAGAAAATTGCGGAATATATCAGGGGGAGGCATTTAGTATGACCTTATGTGTATTATTATAAGATAAAAAAAACCCGATATTTTGTCAATACGTTTATTTTATTTGACGAAGAAATTTTCTGTTTTTTCCTATATTTAGGTAGGAGAGGGATGGGGCTATTGTAAGGAACTTTTCAGAACTTTGGATTAACACACAAAAGAAGGGGCCGTTTTCAGAAAAAAAGATGGTTCGAAGGGATCCCCCAATGAATAGATTGCAATTCTTCTTATTTATTTTATCATTTTCCCAAAGTCCGTTGCTTTTTAAAAATTTGCGCCCATGGCACTTATCCATCTTACCCGTTCATAAACCCGGCACTGGAAAATACCTGGAATATAATTGTCTGACAGTTATTTCGACACTGGCGTAAGGTTCAAAAACACGACGTTTCGGGAGCCAACTGCTCCCTTTGTCAAGTGAAGGCAGAATGAAGAGTTCGTGAAAGTCCTAAGCTTATATACCCGCATGTTGGGAATCCCCATCTGACGTCATCTGGTGCGGAGCAGTTCCAGCTGGGGAAACCCTCGCCGGGAAAGCCCCCACACTCCACGACGTCAGATGAACACCCCCAACTCTAGTAAAAATCCTGTAAGGCAAAATTGCACTAGCAAAAATCCTGTAAGGTTCTGGTAGAGGTTTTGCGATGTTTATTGCACGACACTTCAAACCGTAGGTTTCCCATGATTCCAGAAAAAGTCTATTTCCCAGATTCGTCACATTCTGATGTAATACATTCATCGAATGCCAATCTGGTTCGTCACCCTCCCTAAAGACATGTTCAGCCAACTGGTTTGAATCATCTCCCCTAGCTACCGCACGCATATGCTCCTTCCCTCGTAGACGTATCGATCTTCCCGTCTGTCCAACATACACCTTGTCACAGTCTCCACACGGTATTTGGTAAATAGCACCAGATTTTTCCTCCTCAGGGACGCGATCCTTAACTTTAAGTAATAGATCACGCAGGGTGTAGACAGGTTTGTAGTAGGTCTTAACATTCACACAACTGAGAATTCGAGACAGCTTTTCTGAGACACCCGCCACATATGGCAAAAGCACTGATGTCTTCCTAGTCTCATCCTCTACATTCCTGTTTCCACCACTAACACCACATTGGTTACGAGCGATAAATTTGCGCGGGTAACCGTTGTTTTTCAACACTCTTTTATTGCGTCGTAATTCAACATTGCGAAGGTCATCAGTACAACAGTGTGTAAAGTCTCGTCGGTGCAAGGCTCTAATGACAGATGCTTTGTGTGATGCCGGGTGATGAGAACAAAAGTCAAGATTCCTATCAGTATGCGTTGGTTTCCTAAACACCGTAGTCAACAGTCGCCCATGCCCATCTCTATTTATCCGAACATCTAAGAAGGGTAATGAACCGCTATCTTCTTCCTCTAACGTAAATTGAATATGAGGGTTCAAGCTGTTCAAATAGAGATGAAAATCAGCAACTGAAGACCTTGGTAGGATAACAAACGTATCATCGACGTATTGCTTCCACACCTTGACACAGTAAATTCACTCATCTAAAGCACTGTTTTCAAATGCCTCCATACACAAATTTGCCACCACACTCGAAGCAGGTGACCCCATCGCCGTACACCTCTTCTGTCGGTAAAATCTACCCTTGAAGCCGAAAACCGTGGAATTCAAGCAGAACTCGAACAGGCAATATATCTCTTCCGGACTAAGGCTAGTTCTTTCTTCCAGGCTTCCATCATGCCTCAGTCGCTCCAACGCTGCTGATACCGCCAAATTTGTTGGAATACAGGTGAAAAGTGAAACAACACTAAAAGGCACCATAGCATCATCGGGAGCGATTTTTACGTTTCTGATAGAAGAAATAAACTCCTCAGAGGTAGACACCGACTGTCCAGAGGGTCCAACAAGAGGAGATAGTATACCTGCATAGTTGCTGATTT
This sequence comes from Dysdera silvatica, assembly GCA_006491805.2. Lineage (NCBI taxonomy): Eukaryota > Metazoa > Arthropoda > Arachnida > Araneae > Dysderidae > Dysdera > Dysdera silvatica. The sequence goes on from QLNU02014176.1 coordinate 5,173,572, forward strand.
TCATCTCTATTTGGAAAGCTTGAATCCTCATATTCAATTTACGTTAGAGGAAGAAGGCAGTGGTTCACTACCCTTCTTAGAAGTTCGGATAAATAGAGATGGGGAAGGGCGACTGTTGACTACGGTGTTTAGAAAACCAACACATACTGATAGGTATCTTGACTTTCGTTCTCATTACCCGGCATCACACAAAGCATCTGTCATTAGAGCCTTGCACCGACGAGCCTTTACACATTGTTGTAATGATGACCTTCGCAATGTTGAATTACGACGCAACAAAAGCGTGTTGAAAAAGAACGGTTACCCGACTAAATTTATCTCTCGTAACCAATGTGGTGTTAGTGGTGGAAACAGGAATGTAGAAGATGAGACCAGGAAGACATCAGTGGTTTTGCCAAATGTGGCGGGTGTCTCAGAAAAGCTGTCTCGAATTCTCAGTCGTGTGGATGTTAAGACTCACTACAAACCCTGCGTGATCTATTACTTAAAGTTAAGGATCTCGTCCCTGAGGAGGAAAAATCTGGCGTTATTTACTAAATACCATGTGGAGACTGTGACAAGGTGTATGTTGGACAGACGGGAAGATCGATACGTCTACGAGGGAAGGAGCATATGCGTGCGGTAGCTAGGGGAGACGATTCAAACCAGTTGGCTGAACATGTCTTCAGGGAGGGTCACGAACCAGATTGGCATTCGATGAAAATATTACATCAGAATGTGACGAATCTGGGGAGTAGACTTTTTCTGGAATCATGGGAAACCTACGGTTTGAGGAGTCGTGCAATAAACATCGCAAAACCTCTACCAGAACCTTACAGGATTTTTGCAAAACCTCGAGTTGGGGGTGTTCATCTGACATCGTCGGGTGCGGGGGCTTTCCCGGCGAGGGTTTCCCCGATTGGGGTTTCCCCAGCTGGAAATGCTCCGCACCAAATGGCGTCAGATGGGGATTCCCAACATGCGGGTATATAAGCTTAGGACTTTCACGATCTCTTTCTTCATTCTGCCTTCACTTGACAAAGGCAGCAGTTGGCTCCCGAAACGTCGTGTTTTTAAACCTTACGCCAGTGTCAAAATAACTGTTTGTTATGGAATCTCCTGGTGAAACTCTGTATTGTTTCGTTATAATTATCTAATTTTAAATTTGCGGCATGCCATCTAAATGTTTTATTTAAGTATGAAATAATACGTTAAGTTTTATAAGCTGTATGAAAGTTCGCACGAAGACAAAAAAATTAACAGTTTTTAAAGATACCTACCCTTATACATCAAATGAACTATTGACCTATCCATTTCCTTCAATTTTTGGATTTGAATCACCAAATCCAATAATTTTCAAGAGTTAAGTTAAAGTTAGGTTTATGTAATTTAGTAAGCATTTCGGATAATATTATCTAAAAGAAGTTTTTAGTTAAAGTTTTAGTATTTTAGCGTGGCATGCGATACTTTACCATAGACGCCAGGAAAATCATTAGCTGAGCGAAGACCATCTTGCGACTGACAAAAGTAAATTGCCTATAAGACTCTGGATTGGCAGCAACGACATTTGGTTTTTATTTCACGGTGGTTGTGATTTAAAGGAAAATCGTGAGCAGAAACAAGCATTTTGCAGCACATTTTCGGCCAATTCATATTGTCATTTCTGCATTTCGTTGAAGTTGTGACAGCTCGTGTTTGAAGTAGTGGCCTCCAGAATAAACCTTTCTTTGAAATTTTTATTTTTAGAATTTTATTCTAAAAGTAATACAAAACAGAAATCTCTTCACGATTTCGTTGATTCTTTCAGGGTTAAACGCATTTTTTAATACAATTGTTATTGTTTCAAGGATTTTAATATTCTAAGGAGTCAGTTAAAGGCAAAATTTGCAATTTAAATAAGAAGAATTATAGAATATACTTCTGTAAAAATATATATTTTGTTTAAAAAATATACGTTTAACAACGGAAATTATAAATACTTGGTTATTATGTACTATTTTTATCATTATATTTAAACACTGTAAACATAATAGTTGCTTACAGCAAATTGAAAAAGCATCAAAGTTTAAAATAAATTTCTGACGTTTTACCTACCACCAATGGACTACTCAAAATTTTTGATAACAAGTTTTTATAGCGAGTTCAGTAAAGGAGTTAAAAATCTATTCTTATTTCTAGAAATATTAATAATCTATTTAAGCGAAATGGATGCATTTCATCACTGCAGTTTCAACTTGACAGTATCGGAGGGTATAAACTAGAAGAAACATGAAATATATAAAAAAAAAACCATGACCGTATTAAATCAAAAACTGAAGTATATTTTTGATAAATTAAATCAAATGTAAGATTTTAGGATAGCCTATAGCCTTCTATCAGGTGCCGAATATATGTTTATATGAATTCCCAAGAATTCCTAAGTTATGTATTCATTAGAAATTTCAACTTATACATGCAATACATACGAAACTTATACGTACAGTACATACGAAACTTATACGTACAGTACATACGAAACTTATACGTACAGTACATACGAAACTTATACGTACAGTACATACAAAACTTATACATAAAATACATACAAAACTT
>QLNU02014176.1:5176242-5223651 GCA_006491805.2 Dysdera silvatica
AAAATTTATATTTAACCATTATTTGCTAGAGCCCAGAATTGACGAACTTTCCCCCCACCCCCACGGGGCCCTGTACATTATTAATGCTATTTTGTTCATAAATTTTTATTCCTCTTAATACCGGGGCCTCCTTGGCCGCGCAGGGCAACTGTGCAATTCACCCTTCTCTCCCCTTTCGCCTGCCGTGCCATCCGTAGCAAAAATTGGAACACTCCTTAGGCAAACTTCCTTAATCGGTGTTGCGAATATCGAGATATTGATTTTTCAAACTAAACTTCTTCCTTTAAAACCAAGAGGGCTCCATCAATCAATGTTTATTGGCGTAGTGATACCAACGCTGATGGGGAGCAGTGTGAAAGAAAATAAATATTTCGAAGGTCGTGGGTTCAGGTCCCACCGAAGGCAGAAATATTTATTTTCTTTCGAACGTTTCACCATCTAATCACGCCATACCATCGGCGTTGGTATCACTACGCCAATAAACGTTGATTGATTGACATTGTTGTTTGATTTAATCTGCGTAGTGTTCGATTTATATAAAATAAATACATATGCTGCAACGGGCATTTCGATCAATTTAATACCAGTCTCTTTGCAATTTGGTTTAAATAGTAGTCTATGTACTACACCATTCTGCGAAATAACTGGCAACAATATATATTGTGTCTATCCTTTATATGGTCCAAAGTTCAGATATGCGCACTATGCTACAAGTTCTCAAACCGCCTAGAAAAACAGCATTTCCGTTACTTGATTCGTTAGGTTAAACCTAAGAGGTTCCTTTACAATATGACGTTTCCCTTAAATGACCAGGTATGTATTTTATTAGAAACCCCATTTTCCAAGCGGAATAACGATGATAAAAGATTTTTTTAAGTAAAGAAAAGCCCATGCCTGTGTTAAATGTAACTAAAGTTGAAAAAAAAATAAAGAAAGAAAGAAAGAAAGAAAGAAAGAAAGAAAGAAAGAAGGAGGACAAAGTATATAATCGGCATTTTAAGATTTCGTGGTATTCGGAGTTTGAATGGCTGTGTGGGAGTTATTATTTAAATAAACTTTTTTGTATGCCATGTTTAATCATTGGTGTTAAATCAAATGTGTGGAATAAGAGTGGTTTCAATGATTTTGGTAACGTTACCCGTGCTCTTCACAAACATGAAGGTTCTTTTGATCGTGTGGATTGTACATTATGTTTTTCAAATCTAAAGAAAAATTTAAGTGGTATTGAGGATGCTTTAAAAGAATACTTTAGGCAATATATATTAAACGCTTCAACGAAAATATGCAGCTTAATAGACGTTTCATTCAATTGCCCGCCCATTCGTGCTGTTCTTTACTTGGGGAAGCAAGAATTAGCATTTCGTGGTCATCACGAAGACGTAACCTCCACTAATCGTGGGAATTTTAAAGAATTGTTAGAAACCTTTATTTCGATAAGCCCTGTGGACATTCATGAGCACTTTTGAAAAATCACACCCATGTTTGCCGGCAATTCTAAGACTATTCAGAATGAAATAATTGACTGCATTTGGCAATATATCAATGAACATATCGAAAAAGAAATAAAGGATTGCATTTTTTTCTATACAAGTAGACGATTCCACAGATATTGTCCAAAAATCTCAATGTAGTATCATAATTAGGTATGTTATTGCTGGTGGAAAGTCAGTGGAAAGATTTTTGGGATTTTATGACGTCAGTTCCAATCGGACTGCCGAAGCATTGTTTAACCTTGTATCAAGATGCCTCGAAAAATTTAACTATAAATCAAAACTTATAGGAGAATGTTTTGATGGGGCAAGCGTAATGTCAGGGCACTTAAATGGTCTTCAGTCCAAAATTAAAGAAGTAGCGCCACAAGCAGTTTTTATTCACTGTTTGGCACATCGTCTGAATTTAGTGCTACAACAAAGCTGCAACAGCATTTCACAGTGTCGCATATTTTTTGCAACTGTAAGCTGCATATCTGCATTTTTTCATCATTCTGCCAAACGAACTCACGTGGTCGATACAGTCGTCGGAAGACGAATTCCTACTTCTGTTATTAAGCGATGGACATCAAACTCTAAAATGTTGAGTATTATAAATAAAGAATGGGATTAAGGACGAGGTCGGCTAAAGAAGCTAGTCCAGCGAAAGAGGAAGAGAGTGTTGGAAATAAGAATAGGCACGTTAAACATCGGTACGATGAATGGAAAAAGTAGGAAAATAGTGGATATGACGCAAAGAAGAAAAGTAAAGATCTTGTGCCTACAAGAAACTAGGTGGAAAGGAAGCAAAGCTAAAGAACTTGGTGAAGGATATAAGATGTTTTACAGTGGAACCAATGTGAGAGGGAGAAATGGTGTAGGTATTGTGGTATCCAAGGAATTAAAGAACGAAGTTTTTGAGGTCAACAGGAATAGTGACAGGATGGATTATGTGCATTAAATTAGAAATAAGAGGAAACCTAACCAGAATAATTTGCGCATGTCCCCTCAGACGGGATGCAAAGAGGAAGAAAAAGACACCTTATGGGAGAATTTAGATCAAGTGATAATGGAAACACCTAGACATGTAATTTTGAGGGCCCCCATGCAACGACTTAAAATTATTAGAACAGGTATATGACTATTTTACTGCAGTGCATTTCCCAATTCTTATTCTGTTACAGTGCTTAAGTGGAGGTTAAATGCCCAAGGCTCAATACTCAGATATAATCATATCTTGCGAAATACAAAGCAAGCACATTGGGCCATCGTAAAAAACATTAAAAAAAACTGAAGTAAACAGAAATTAAAGTGGGTAACATATCGGAGAAACGGCATTTAAACACCAGTTAAGGGTATGTCATCAATATTTCTATATCTTTCGGTCTTGGATATTAGGCTAAGATAAGCAATATTGATTTATATTGAGATATATATCAATATTGAGACCCGGTGGTCAGGATGGAGTTAAAGATCGCTGTAATCCTAAAGATGTCTTAAACAGATGACTGAGAAATGAACTGTGGGATCAAGGGAGATTGTTTTGAGTACATAGGCTGTAGAAGAATGTGCTTTAATTTATGTGTCTAACATAAAAAAAAACGAAAAAAAAAACCCATAAAAAACGGCTTGAAATACGGGTGAAATTTGAAAAAAAAAGTGAATATTGCGTACAAGGGGATTCAAACCTGGGCCTTTGTGCTCCGAATGTAGTTGAATTTTGCTGCAATGCTCTATATTTCTTAAAAAAAAAAAAAATGAATAAGAAATTCTGTATTGGCGTAAGAGAGATTGTTTTGGTACGTAGGCTGTAGAAGAATGTTTTTTAATTTATGCATATAGCATAAAAAACAGAGATTTGACGTAGAACATTATACAAAGGTAAAAGAGAGTTGAAACGTTATTAAGCAAGGCCTTGTTTCGAGATTTAGGATAGTTGTCCTTCTGCTTAAAATTCGAGTTGAATATTCACAAAGTTTGAAAATAAATAGACCCACTTTATTTTTTAACATTGGTAGATGAGAGTGAGCGTTTTTCTTTAAATTATTGCGCGAGAATAAGAACTGAAGTTCTGAATTTCACGTACTCATAAGAGTGGATTTAGAAATGACCTATCCTTCTAAAAAGTATGAGAAAATATGCATTACCTCAGAAAAATACAATCTACTTAATGCAATTTACGGCTTGGAAAACGGGTGAAATTTGAAAAAAAAAAGTGGCATGTGCCTACACCGGAAATATAACCCTGGACCTGGTGGTCCATTTGGGGTTAAAGTTCGCTGCAATTTTAGGGATTTCTTAAAAAGATGAATGAGAACCGAACTATTGATTTAAAGGTGATTGTTTCTGACGTGTAGGCTGTATAAAAAATGTGCCTTAATTTATACAAGTGACGCAAAAGAGATTTGAAGTGGAATTTCTTAGGAGTGAAAAACGCATTTGAAAGGTTATTAAATTAACTTGGGAGAGTAAGTCGTGAATTTCAGCTACCCTTAAAATAGATTTAAAAATGAAATACTATTCTTAAAATGTGAACAAATATGCATTGCATTCAGAATAATACTATCTATTTAATGAAATTTACTGCTTGGAAAACCAATAAAATTTGAAAAAAATGTGTCTTTTGCGTACATGGGGCAATCGAACCCGGGACATGGTGGTCCGAATGGAGGTAAAATCAGCGCCGGATTTATAAAGGGTGGGCACTTGCCCAGGGCGCAAGAAGCTGCGGATTTTTTTTTTTTAATTGCAAATTATTTACCGTAGAATTCTGCCGGTCAGCTCTTTCCGAAAACGCGCCCTCCACCTTTTTTTCTAAATCTGAAATTCTGAAAAATTGCGTGAAATAACTCCTACTCGCAAGGCCAGATTCAGACAGAGGGCGTGCGTCCTCCTGAAAATAATAAGTTTACATTAAAAATTATTATTTTCAAGTAAAAAATACTTTAAACTAAACTTACAAGTGAAATTTTCGAGCTTTGCGCCTCCCTGAAATTTTATTCTGCGTCTGCCCTTGCCCCCTCCCCCAATATAAAAAAACTCGTCGTCAAATAAACTAAATTTATTTATAAAAATATCATTATATCTTATAATAATGCACATAAGGTAGGCTAATCATAAATGAATCTCCTTACCTATCCTCCGCGATTTTTCATCGCATTTGAGAGAGTAGAAAGACAGAATTTTGTTTCTGCTAGTAGTGCGGGAGGGGGCCATGGGCGTTATTAGCTTCGAAGTCCAAGGGGCTGACCTACTTTCTAGGGGGTTAAATCGTATACCTCACTGCTTAGAAGAAATTTTCTAGAGGGATTAGTCCTCTAGTTACGCCAATGGAGTGGGGCGCCCAATTTGTTGTACCCAGGACGCATTATACTCTAAATACGGTCCTGGGTAAAAGATCGGTTTTACGCTAGAGAGTTCTTAAAAAGGTGAATTATAAATCAAAGATTGGTTCAAGGGAGATTGTTAATGGCTTGAGTGATGATGTCCAAACTAAAGACACTGAAGGAACATGACTCCAAGATTTAGGTACTCTTAAGAATGATCCATCTCGGCCTTGAGTCAATTATCCAAAGAGTCAGTTGAGAGATAGCGATCCTTTCCAGCTAAATATTACGATACATAGAACTGTCTTGAATATATCATAAACGAAGGCACGATCTATTGCTTTATATGCAGGCAATTCTCGATAGGAGGTATACGTGAGCAAAGTGAAAAGATTATAAGCCGTGGATTTTGCAAATGGATAAAATTAACTGAGGCTCTTAGAAAACACGAACAGTTATTGTTTATATTCGCTTTACTGAGAAGTTTATAAGCGGCGTTGGCATCGCGAAATGTGCAAGAAAAAATTGTAAAACGATGTGAAAAGGAAGTAATGCAAAATAGAAAATATTTGATGAAGCTGATTGACGTCAATTTGTGCCTCGTACGTTAGGGCGTTTCTATGAAGGAGGTATCATCTACCCTTTCCACCTACACCCATGCTTGTGTAAAATTATATAGGAGGCTAAAACTCAATAGGCTTTTACAACTTATATAAAAAGAACCATGCTCCTTCTCCCAGAAAAATGTCGTAGTTACGCCTGTGTACCTGCGACCATCCTTTTCTTTCTGAACATTTAATCAATTAATACAAATGTCAACTTCTGCCATACGCTAGTATGTTAATGAATAGATCATAACTCTACTAGGAAAGGGGAAAGTTATGTGTTCCCTCGTATAGTTCAATAAAAAGGTACTTAAAAATTGATTCTTTGAAATTAGGGACGTTTGGAAGCAGCAGGTTTATCGATACGTTTTTTTAGGAATAGGGATTATCAATATGTTGTTTGGAAATGTCTATGAGAAAATCGATAAGCTTTTATGGGGGCCATGTCCCCTCCCTAGAAATAGTCGTAGTTACGCCTACGAACGCAAAATAGCATTACAAAAATCACCATTACCTCAATTTATTGCAAATTTTCCATTAGGCGCAGTGATTTTTTTGTTTAGTTGTTAGTTACACATATGCTCCTCGACATACGTTTTCTAGAAGCTTGTTGGTCTTGCGTTTCAGTGAACCTATAATTTTGAACGAAGTTTCTGAAATTCTTGGTCAGTCTCTTCCACTTGGAGAATCGAACTAAAAATTAACAGTAGCAAAACGCTTTATACATGCACTTTTTTAACGTCAACTCTAGCTTTGGATTATATTAACTTTTAAAATGCCATCATCATAAATTGATAATAAGAAGCTTAACTGACCTTTGATACAGTTCCTGTATTTTAATTCAGTTAAGCTTACTTAGAGATAAGCTTTCATAACTCGTTTTTGAAAGGTACATATTATACATATTATAAGGTGCATATTATACATATAATATCATTATTGGAGTGCAATTTGTACTTTCTCTTATTAGTTAGTCAGCATCTAAATAATTAAATATAATATTTTGTATAAAAAATAGAAATTTTACATTTTGGGAAAAATGAACTAAATTATATCAAGTTACTTGGAGGACGCGCAGTTGTTAGCACAATTTCAAAATAAGGTAAAAAAAATTGCAAAGTGCAATGTGAAACATAATAAAATATACAAAAAATATTATTGAAAAAAAAATGTGCACAAATAATTCAATCCGAGAAAACAAGTATAATAAAAAAAAAATATATATATAAATTAAAAAAGATAAACGATACAAAAAAACTGAAGTTGCAAAGCAACGTTTGCTTTGATTTTCTAAAAGACTGGTATATATAAGTCTACAGCGCCGACGCGTCGGCGCTGTAGACGCAAAGGTATCCAATGATTTCATGCGTCCTGGATAAGGCCTATAATTTGTGTTTAAAATTTATATATTCGCCCCCATTTAAAGACTTCAAAAAATCATTATCTATTGGAATGCACCCCTCAGACTTTTACGTTCTAGAGCAGTGTTTCTCAAAGTGCGGTTAGGGGCGGCTTATCAAGTGGTCCGTAGGACCATCACCAAACTTCAGAAAGAAAATAAACTGGAAATATTCGGCGCAGCTAGAATTTAGGTTCGTGCGAGATTTAAAGAATTTCTCATAAATATTACTTGTTATAAACCTTACCTTTCGGCGATTCGTGAAAGATTTGAATCCTCTAAAAATACCCATGCTGTCTACATTGCTTATTATTATTTAATTAAATTAAAAATGTCATTTTCATTGTAAATTTGACAAAATAAGATCGTAACTTATACTCTCCTTATCAAATAGCGTTACTCTAAAAATTATTTTGTTTCAGGTGGGTTTGGCCACCAACCGATATTTTAAGAACATGGTCGGAGATTTTAGAGATTTTCTGCCTAAAGCTGGTGCTTTTTTAAAGAAGTCAAAAAGGAAAAGCTTAAAATTTACCACAAAAGTAGTTAAAATTCGCTACAAATTATATTTCAAATGATGAATAAATCTCTCCTGCCGGAGCTCTTATATACGTATATAAGCCTGCCAATAAATCACACGAATCGAGTGTTATTTTGGTTGTCCTTCCTTGGGAGAGGCAGGTGGGGGAGAGCAGAATGGCGGTGGCTAAATATGCCTTAACATTATAAACCATAATTGGCAACATTAACTTCAGGCAATATATTTTTTAATGGGGAGGAGGGAGAAGAAATCCCCCCCCCCAAGCCGGTGGTCTGCGAAAAATAAAGGAATGCTTAAAGTGGTCCACGAGTGACCAAAGTTTGAGAAACACTGTTCTATAGAGGACATCCTAGAACACGAAGATCTGAATCCGGTTTAGGTATACCCTCAAAAACGCCGTTCAGGTTTTCACCTAATGGCTGACTGTATATATGTAACTGCATCTATAAAAATTACACAATGGATATAGCATAAATTTTAAGTATTTACTCTGAAAGAAAAAATGCAATTGGAGGATAATAAAGTCGTTCGTTTCCGACAGTAAAGTAACAGAATAAATTCCTCCGTAATATAAATAAACAAAATTAAAAATGTCATATAGAAATTAAACAACCCTTCATTAAAGAAAACCCGCATATATATATCCGTAAGTTCTAATATCATTTTCAAATCTCTGAGTTAATAACATAGCTAATTATTTCCAATTTTGTTTCCAACTTAGATTCGATGTGCTGCCCAATTCTATTTTTATTGAGTACCTAAAGCATTGTGCTTGGAAACCAAAAGAATTTTCTTAAGCGGAAATTAAGGAAGGTGTAGAGAAGAAGTAGTCATTTTGATATGTCTGACTTTTCCTTTTTCACATTTTGCCTACTAGAGTCTAACTTTTGGCTCATAATAGGAGCAAAGAAATCTCATTCAAGCGAGGAAACTTCAAGCGCGAAGAAAACGCATTCAAGATGGACTCAAACCTACTACCTCACAGTTATCGTTCCAGCTGCTTAACTGATAGATCACTGAGTACAACCTTGCAAAGACCTTTTCCTGTATGCATATATTGACCAAAGACATCTTCTTAAATAATTATTAAAGAGGTTGTAGAGGGTTACAGTTGGAATTTTAGAAAATGGGGATTAAGTAACATTTCGTTTTCAAGTCCTATGCAGAAAGCAATCTTCTTCTTTGTACTGATAAAACGTATTCAGAAGGGTAAATTGTTGGCAGTAGTATATTACATGACAACATTCTTCGTAAGCGAAAGAATTGCAGATAATTCTGCCATGGAACTATCATATCAGGCCTATTTACGAACAAATGCTAACATAATTCATACACATCCTTTGTTGGCTAAGTTATATTGAACATCTGACACAACGCACACATTCGCCTCGTTCAACAAACTGTGTAAGGGTCACTTTGGACAAAAACAGTCTGACGTTTATTATACAATTAGTAATGAAAATTTGTATAAGTATTCTTGGAGTATTGTTTCTGACGGTGACCTTAACAATTTGAACAGGCAACCGTGAATATGAAATCAACGGTCTTTCTGGAAAATGTCAATAGGGGTGTGCGTATATATATATATGATATAGAAAATTTGCTGACATCACATTACTAATCAATCCTCCTACAGTGAAAACAAAAGTGTGGAAAAAGATAATGAAGTTCTTCTCAATAATTTTAGTCTTAGTAATTACCGTGAAGGCAGTAAGTTAGAAATTCATTACTGTTTTATATATGATTAACCACAATGAGTTTTCCAAATTTTGAATTATTTGGTAAAAAAGTTATGTAGGTTTAAGAAAGCTGTCATTTTTCCTAATAGCTAGATTATTTTAATAAAACTTATTTTATTAAAATCATAATAATATTTTATTAATATCACGATATTTTAAAGCCATAATTTTTAATAAATAACTGTAGTTTTCATTATAAATGGTATATGGCTTTTTCAGTTTCCCATATGATTTCAGAATTATATGTGACTACTATTACATCGTCAGTTCCAAAAGCGTAACTATAACACTGAACATTTTGTATTAAATTTTAAATGAATGCACTTATTTTCGTCATTGAAGTTAAGCCTTTATGGGGGAGTTAGTTATTTAATTTTGTTGTTTATACTTTGCTTAACATGTGTAATTCAGTAATATATACCTAGTCCTAGGTGTGCGTAGAAAGTCCATAAGTGGAGGTTACAGGCCAAATGGGGAATTACAGAGTTACAACTCCATATATATTCATATGTATATATATAGAGAAAATTTCATCGCAATGGGAGGTATAATCCCCATCGACAAACCCTGCGTACGTTAGCGACTTAGACTCTTATGTTTATGAAGGGGCAATTCTGATTAAAATAAATCCAATTTTATAAAAAACTATATTCTTATAATTAATTCTCTAATTTTGTTTAATTATTTAATATCCCCAAAAATTATAATTCGGCAGAAAACGCTAACATCTTCAAAACAACGTAGTAAAACACTTTTATTTTGCTTATCTGCTAATTCAAATTCTTGTAAAATTATACTTAGCTCTTGTTATATTATAGACACGGCATTATTTTCTTTTTAAGCTGTGTTTTTTAGGAATTATAATTTTTGTGAAAAATCTGATAAAATACTTATAAATGATTTCTGTTAGTCGCAATTCAGGTATGTTATTTCCGAAGTCAACTTAAAAGGCCGACAATTAAAATAGGTACTTTATTAAAATAGTTATAATAAAGGAAATCTACTAAAAAGAATGGTGAATTAAACAACAATATCAATCAACGTTTATTGGCGTAGTGATACCCACGCCGATGTTATGGCGTGATTAGATGGTGAAACGTTCGAAAGAAAATAAATATTTCTGCGTTCGATGGGACCTGAACCCACTACCTTCCACTTCAGGTCCCACCGAACGCAGAAATATTTATTTTCTTTTGAACGTTTCACCATCTAATCACACCATAACATCGGCGCTGGTATCACTACGCCAATAAACGTTGATTTATATTGTTGTTTAATTTAATCTGCGTAGTGTTCGATTTATTTAAATAATAATGGTGAATATTAAGGAAGGTGTTCTTGATAGTAACCTTTATATAAAAATGTACTGTTCAAAATAACGTAAAAAAATTTTTTTTGTAAATAATTTGGTATTCGAAAATTTCCATTATTACAGTTAAAGATAGTGGAGGGATCAGACCTAGTCTATGCATTAGGGTTATATGAATCCAAAAATAAACATTATTCAAACTGGACTCGAACCAACGATTTTAGATCACCAACCAAACTTTGGAATCATCTAGCTTCTGAAATCAGCCACGCGATGTGTCATTATCATGCTTAAGTTTATCGAATGGTACCTAATATTCCAATATTATAGTTTCACTTTTAGTGAATCAGCTCACTTTTGGTAATTTGTGAGTAATTTGTGGCGATTACTGGTATGATTAAATGATTAACATGAGGGATAACGTACAAGACAAGAACTCGAAATTGAATTTTGTTTTAACCAACCGCAAACAACACATTTTTAACATAAATAAACGCGGGCATTTAAAAAATAAATAAATCATCCTATTCCCTATCTTGGTGTGTGATGTATGTGTGTTGTGTGTTTTTGAATTGTGAACAGATATTCTTTATTTTTTTTCCAGAAAGTAAATGCTGACGTTCAAGCACAACCAATATCTAAAAATAGTGCACACTTAGTATCGGGATATATTAAGCAATTTATGCCCGAAGGAGAAAAGCAACCACCACCTAAAAATAATGAGAAAATAATATTTGAAAACAAGGTGCAATCGTATCCAGAAAGTGTTCAGATTGCACCTCCGAAGGAAAAGAAACCATGTGCGGTGCAAAGTGATTGTAAATGGTATGAATGCTGCGCTTACAAATTCTTCTCTAATGAAAGTTTCTGTGTCCCACTTCGTCATAGAGGTAATGCCTTCGCAAAAGTATTTATTTGAATAGCTTATGTTGTAACTAGTTATATGTGTGTTATTATGTTATTTAATAAATATAGATGTCAGGTTCTTTTTACCCATACACACGTTGAAAATGACAATTCTTCCACTCAATACATTCTGCAAATTTATATTAAAAAAAATTATTTAAACTAAATAATGAATTAAACATTTAAATTTATACATATGCGTACAATACACTCCCTTTTTGGACACTAAACGAATTCAATATGCCTTTTTTTTAAGCGGAGCTTTCGATGATTCGCGTGTATACGCAGCGGTGTCCCTAAGAAAATTATTGAGAGTATACGGTGCTTGCTGCCTTAGTCAAAAAGCATTGAGTCAAAATTTTTTGACAGTATACGGCCCACACAGCGCGTGTCCTTTGGGGACAGCCCTGCGTATACGCCGATGGCAATTCGAAGACTAATGTTCTTTTCCTTTACATTGCAGCCAAATGAAACGTATACATAACTACAAGTGTCCTAGCAACCGAAAGGAAAAACGTATGCAGTATATTACTGCAGGAATCTTTAAAATGCGCTAGACAATAATAAGCAACAAGGGAATGCTGTAATTATATGGCAACAATACTATGGCCAAAACAATAATTATGGAAGTTGCGTCGACAGGTTGCTCCGATAGCAACAGTTCAGGAAGCCCTTAATACGAAAAGCAAATTTTCATGGAATTCACGACAATAGAGTTTAGAGTGAAATGCAGAAATGACATATGTGCACAGCGCCGGAGCTAAGTGTAAGTCAAGTAAGTCCGGACTTATGTCTTCACGATTTTGAGATTCGGCAGAAGCCTTGAAGGGGCCTTGCGCTATTTAAGCTTAAGCTTTATTTTAATCTTAATTTTGGGCCCGAAACATTCGTATATTTTTATATTTGATTATATTTCTACATCATATATATAGACGCATTATAATTCATCATACCCAGGACCGTCTTAACGCATTCGAGAGCTATAGATACATTTTTGGGGCTCTTTTTATATACACATAAATTTAAAAAAAAATTCACAGTAGGGAAAATGGAAAAAGTCATATGCAAACGTTATCAATTCGGGGCCACGGTTTGAGCCAGAGTCTCCGGCGCAGGTCCCTTTTGGTCCATCTCTTAAGTTGGTACTTACCGCATCATCCGAATATCCTTTGCTCTACAGAAATTATGAGTTTGGAACATACTTTCGTATATCCAGGGCCGGCGTAAGCAAATTTGCCGCCCTAGACGAACGACGTGTGCGCCCTCTCCACCCACAGCAAAAAATCAACACTCCAATAAGACTTGAAACAATAGAAAAGCAAAAAAAAAAATACAAGACATACTATCCCCTCGCCACCATTCTGGTTAAAACGAAGTATGATGAACGCAGCTTACCTCGTAATACACACAAATAAATGGTCAAAAGCAAAAAATAGTCTGGGGTTTTGTTGTTGAAGGAGGAAGTATTAATTCTGAATGCCTTGTAATACTATACAAAGATACCAGAAAGAAAAAACCTCCTCCAAGCTTTTAGTGCGACAGTACTACTTTAATATTACTTGCGCCACTGAAAGGTACAGCGGTAAGGAGAAAATGTTACGCAGAATTACGTAAATCGGTTTTAGAGGAAAAATCGTTAATATAAGAAAACAAAATATTAAGAGTATGGGAAAAAATAATGAGGGAGAAATATATAAGAGAGAATAAATGTTGGTGAAGGCATTCAATCGAACATAATCCATTCAGTTTCATTTGTTTATTGCCAAGTTTATTTCAATTATTTTAGAGTATTAAGTATCTTAAAAAAATTGTTGTGGTGCCGGCTAGTTCGCCTATGTGGTCGTGCAGAGCCTGCGCATATCGTCCACAGGCCTACAGATAAAACTGTTACAAACACGCGCTTCGGAGATCTATGGGCATCACAATAAAAAGCCTTTTATATTCTACTTAATTAATTGTTTTAAATTGCTGGTAATTTACAACGAAAGATTACCTCACCGCAAGCTTTTGGAACTTCATTGTACACGTATATATGTATTGTTCGTGTGTAAATATCTTTCTATATTTTTAGCCAATTTTTGTGGGAAAGCCGAAGTTAAACGGATCACTCTCTTTAGGAGCCCATTCTTTCCTTACAGCCCAGGATTTAAGAGAAATAATGAGGAAAACATGTCCTTAGGCTATAGGACATCCGTTTGCTACGTGGAATGTCTTATTTTATTATTTTGTAAATTCATCAGTAGCGTACCCAGAATATTCCGAAGGGTGGGGCCCAACGGTGCAAGGAAGTTTTGGTGGAAAAAATGGCCAGACGCCATATCAATTACGTTTGCCATTTTGTATACATTTATCATTATTAAATTACTAATAATTCTATAATGCAATATACTTAAATAATTAGAAGTAGATTATGTTTGTACAATTTTACAATGGCCAGCACTCTTGTCTTATCTCCATCAGTGAGGTTAGATTTCTTGACATAATTAAAAATATCTGCAGTCAGAATTTCTATTTCAACAGCTGTTTTAGTCTACCTTTACCTCCTGGAAAGCATTTGAAGACAGCCCCTAGCCACTGCTGTTGCCTTACTCAACAGCAATCTCATCAATGTAACCAGAGTTCAAGGAAATCTTGGGAACATCACTACTTTCATCTTACATTTTTAATAAAATAATTTACCAGTGTCTGTTGGCGTAATAATTTTTCGTTTTGTTAGCACAAGGGAGGGGCTCGGGCCCCCTACTTGGGTGCGTCACTGAAATCCGTTGCATTTTCGAAATAAAAATTATGTTCTACAAAATTCTCGATTTAATATTTACGATCATAAATAGAAAGTTCTAAAACGAAATAAAATTGTGCGATGAGATCCTCCTATGTTGAAGTTCATGGAAAGATGAAGATCCGAAATATATAATTTAGTTGCAATTATATAACATAAAAATATGCAAAAGGATACTTGGAATGATGAATGTAAAATAAATTTTCCCATATTTTAAATTTCCAATGCATTCAGTATTATGCAAGACAATTGTGCATATTCGGTGTTACTAATTGAAGTAATTATCTATTTTATTTAAATTTAATTCTAAAAGACAACTTTTTTTAGGTCAACTCTGCTTGATTGCACCCATTTACAATGAAATATATAATGGCCGATTTTTGGTCAACTGTCCTTGTATCTGGGGTCTCCAATGTGTTGCTGACAAATATGAGGATACTTTTGGAGTAAGTATATTGTAATGTAATATCATCTAAAATGCACTATTTTAAATTAATAAATCGATGCTAATATATAAAAGTTTAAATTGATGAAATCCTTCTAAATTATTCAAAATAAAATGATTTACCTTTTTTTTTTAAAGATATTTTGAAAACGAAGCCATGCAATTAATGTGCACAATATTATAATAAATATATAATAATTATAATAATATAATAATTATAATGTGCACAATATATATAACTTAGAATTTAACTTTCAATAAAGCTTCAATTTTCTTGTACCAAACAATAAAGCTTTAAGTATCAAACTTTTTTTATTTCATTGATTTTTTTGAGATTTCAAAATACCGAGGAAAATCTTTTACCATAATTTTGTCATAATGCGTTTTTCCAGATATTAACTTTGCACAACAGTGGATATCTGCATTGCAAGAACTGCGTGTCGTAATGAAAATACTGACTTAAGACTGCCCGGAAGCAAAATTTGACAAAAACAATTTGTTTTTTAATTTGAACTTTTTTCTTTATAATGATACCAATTTTTTTTATCTGAGAGAATTAGAAGTTCGTTAAATATTTTTTGCACTAATAGACGCCTAAAGAAATGTATGCAAGAACATTTAACGTGTTTACGTGTTTCTCGAAACAGCGTTTTTCCAGATTCGGGTACCTTTCCCAGAAAACTGGGAGTATTTTCTTGAGATTTGTATACATTATGTCTTTCTACATATACTGTAGCATAAGTTTATTAATACGATGTCAAAATAAATTTTTATCATTTTTTTAGTAGTTAAAATCCCACGAAATTCAGTGAGTTTTGTTTAAAAAATTTAAAAAAACATTTTTCATAGCTTAATCACTATGATTGAGGTATAGTATATGTAAGAATGTGCATTTTATATGCGCAGCGAATTTTGTAGTGGTAGATGGCATAGTTACTAAGAAAAAGATACCTGAATTTGGTCAATTTAACATTGGCGAGATAGGGCTGTCCGAATAGCCTTAATATGTTTGCATCACTTTGAATTTATGCAAATTCAATCACACGTGTTTCGTTTTTCAGTAATAATAAAATAATTTATTACGAAGGAGAGCTTTGGTAGGAATACTTAAAAAATATATAAAAATATCATATAATTAAAAATATATGAAAATTGAACAAATAAGAAAATTATTGAATTAACCGTGGGGAAAAAAAAGGGGGAGCAACAAATAACAAGGGTCAGCAGCAGGTTTTTCCTAAATCAGTTGTTCTCAAACTTTTCATCCATTGGAACCCTTTTTTAAATGCGTACCTAGCCACGCAACTCCCTACAAAGGGCTAATATTTATCCCTATTTTGACATAAATATAAAAATAGGCAATAAATCAGTACAAAAGGATTCGCAATGTTTTTTCCATTATTGCGAGGTATTAGTTACGGATGGTTAACTCTAAGGGGTTAGTTATTCTGAATGAAAATTACATAATTTATGAACTTCCTTGAAACTTTCGGCAACGTTTCATAAACTGCTTGTGAAACCCTCGGAGGGTAGTCGCTAGATCTCGGGATTCCGCGGAATACACTTTGAGAAACACTGTTTTAAATGCTAATAATTTATAGACTTTCTTGAAAATTTCGGCGATGTTTCGTAAACTGTTTGTGGAACCCTCGGAAAGTCGTCGCCGGACCCCGGAATTCTGAGGAATACACTTTGAGGAAAACTGTCTTAAATGTTAATAATTTATAGGCTTTCTTGAAAATTTCGGCGATGTTTCATAAACTGCTTGTGGAATCCTCGGAGGGTCGTCGCCGAACCCCGGGATTCCTCGGAACACAGTTTGAGAAACGTTGTCCTAAATGTTAATATTATGGAGTCACGATATTAATTAACCCTTTCAGCCCTAATGGACATATACGTCCTGGAGATTAAACTTCATTCGCTATTGGGTAAATAAATCCCACTTTTACATGGGTTTTTACTTTTTCAGTGTTCTTGAGGAATTAGGGAATAAAACTATGGATGCTTGGAAACACTTTCAAATTGCAAACGGCGGACATTTAGTATATCAACATTAAATTAAACTGCTTTTCATAGTTAAATTTTAATCATAAAAAAGTCGGGTTGAAAGGGTTAAAACTAATAAATGATAAATCTTGTGTCACAAATTATAATTAACGATCAATGCCAGAGTCTCGATGAGCACTTAAAATGATTTTGAACGCTTTATCAACCTGCAAAAATCGTGAAAAAGGGTATTTATGATTTTTTATGATGGTGCCAGAACAAAAACGATCATCTAATGCCAGGAACTATAGTTTTCCAAGAATTCCGAACGTTTACATTCTGGGGATCCAAACCCCGGACTATGGATTTGTGAGGGGGAAAAGGCAAGAGCACGGGTTATATGCTAGAGTATCCATTAGAGTCAAACCCGGGTTTTCCCCGCATGGTAACTAAATGTGTTATTATTACACTACTGCAAAGCTATGATAAAAGTCGTAGCAATAGCTAAAGGCGGATTTTCCTAGATGCGCATATGTGGCGGCGCAACAATATAAAACGCCGAGATGAAACTCAAACAATAAAAACTAATGGAAGCATTTTACGCTTTCTAGGAAAATACTTCCATGAGTTTTCTATTGTTTGAGTCAGTTCTCAGCGTTCTTCATTGTTGCCCCGCAAAATGTGCATACCTCAGAAAACGCGCCTTTAGACATGACATGAACGCACATTGGCTAACTAGTTTCACTGTTAACACCTGTTAGTAACTAACTTACGTTAGTGACATGCAACAATTATCGTTGGAAAAAATGATGATGCGCAGTCTGAATTTTACTCGTGTTGATATAAATTAGATTACCCATCGCTCATTGTTGTTGAAAAGGGCTGAATGCGCAATTGTAGCTTGGTGACGATATTTATGGGTGAAGTTCAAATTATTAAAATAAATACATAAATAATTTCATGATAAATGGAAAATATCAATTAATATATTTGAAATGTTGCGACTCTATGCATTTTTATTGCTATTTGTACAAATTACCAATGTTTTATCTGTTTTCTTTTACTCTTAATTCTTGCTATTTTCTATTTTCCTTTAATAGAATAGATTACCCTTAAATCCAAGATGCCAACTGACAGGACATGACGAAAAACCTGCTAAACTATGGATATACAAGTAACCAGAAAGAAAAGAGCGATGCATGATTTCTGAAATTAACTATTAAATATTGTCTGTGTAGGTTTTGGTTTGTATGCGTCCCTAATAAAAAAATAATAGATTGATTTTTAGTATAAAAATAATGGCTGAAATTTGTGTTTTTTTTAAAATTTGTCATTATTAGTTTTAATATTATTTGTTAATGTTAATTTTTTTAATTTAATTTGACCCTCACTAATAAACCGACGTACTAAAAGAGGGGAAATAAAAGTTTTATAGTAGACTGTTTGAGGGTCATTAACGATCAAAGCATCTTTTTTTCCTTACTGCAAAAGGAACTGGATTACTTTTTTCCTTAAACACTTATTTTTCCTTACGAAAAAAAGTTGGTTTGCCCAGTGGTGGCTTGTGTGTCCAGAAATAGGGTGTTGCACGCATATTTTTGTCCTTAGAAATACAACTCGCTAGTGATGTTTTCTTATCATCTTTTCTCTTGAGTTTAAGGGGAGATGGGTGGGGAGCTATCAAGGCATAAGGGCTGTTTAAGTATTACATAAACACGTTTCTGACCATTTTATAACATTCTTCTTCATGTAAGGAAAAATAAGCAAATGTTCCCCACTCCTCACCCTCAAGCTAATGTAAGATTTCGGTTTTCAAAATTTTTGGTACATATAAGTTTTTGAAATAAGAATGCAATGTGCGATGTAAATTATAATAATTATTTACGTTTTTATTATATTATTGAGCACTTATTGTTAAATTAGTTATAATATTAAACGCTTATTTATAAATAGAGAGTAATCACAATAAATTATCGCGTTTAAAAAAAGTTTTAACACGCTGCTAATAGCTATTTTGGCGGCCATAGGCTACTACCATCAGAATCGTACATCAGCTTGCAAAAGCATATTAAAATTTACGTTGTAAGCAAATGGTTTGTAATAAATAAGAAAGGTGTATTTGCACCAATGGCGGATCTGGAAATTTGTCAAGGGAGGGGCGATTTGTTTCCGATTCCTATTTTTAGCCAAGTGTCTCGAACTTTTCATTTAATTTTCCATGGTATACTTCCGGCTGAAGAGGGGGTGCGATCGCATCATCGTCCCCCTTGGATCCACCTTGATATTTTAAGAAACAATATCGGTAAAACAACCTTTTACGGTCTCCCGAACAGGTGCATGGGCGCCGAATGCCACGACTTGTTTCCTTACTTTCAGGACATATTCTGTATAGAAAGGGAAAAACGTTCAAGAGCATGAATTTAAAGAATAAGTGTCGGTAAAACAGCCTTTTGCTTTCAACACAGGGTAACAAGTACTATTTTCGACATTGGAACCCATTTTTTTATTTCTTCAAATTTTTGTTTTCCGTATAATAAATGTAGTCTGATTCTCTAAAATGAAACACATACAGCAGGAGAAAAACCGTTCAAGAGCCGGCGAGAATTCTGGGTCGCGTTTTACTTAGGCACAGCCAACTTAATTACATTTAGCCATCGTTATATTAACCCCCTCACCTTCTCAAGGAAAGGTATAAGCAAAATAACCCTCGATTTGTGTGATTTATTGGCAGGCTGATATAGTCTAGGTATATAAGAGCTCCGGCAAGAAAGATTTATTCATTCCTTGAAATATAATTTGTAGTTAATTTTAACTCCTTTTGTGGTAAATTTTGAGCTTTTTTATTTTTTTTATTTTAAAAAAAGCGCCAGCTTTTGGCAGAAAAAGTCTCCGACCAGGTTGCCAAACTCACCTGAAACAAAGTAATTTTCAGAATAACACTATTTGATAAGGAGAGTGTCAGTTATGATCTTATTTTGTCAAATTTACAATGAAAATGACATCATTAACTTAAATAATAATAATAAGCAATGTAGACAGCATGGGTGTATTCAGAGAATTCAAATCTGTCACGAAACGCTCGAAGGTAAGTAATATTTGTGAGAAATTTCTTAAATCTCACCAGAACCCAAATTCTAGCTACGCCGACAATTTCGAATTTATTCATTTTTCTGAAATTTGATAAGCCGCGGGGGACCACCAGTGGTCCGCGGACCACACTTTTAGAAACACTGTCCTATGAATTTAAAAGAAAAATTAATAAAATATTTCGTGAAACCGAAATTTCACAAATGGGAATTAACGTCAATTTTATAGGATTCTTTTCTGGACCAAGGCAAGTATTCGTAACATTTACATTACAACAAAAACATTTAGTTGGTAAATTGGATATCTAAAAAACGCGAGTCCACTCAATCACATAAACTGTAACTGTAATATGTGTAAACTGAAAGCGAAGTGAGGTAAACTGAAGAATTACTTAAAATGTAAGTTTTCGTAGATGTGAAATAGACTGCTTCTTGTGTTACACGTAGCCACCTAAAATCTTTAATTCAGTATAAGAAGTTGTCACTGTTATGCGTGTATACACTCTATAATAAAGCGAAATCTGTCTATAACATCTTTCGCGGCCTCTTTAGTTATAGAATGTATCAGGTTCAACCTTGTCTATAACGATATATATTCTCCTCATGCCAGAAATATCCATAAGCATACGCAAAAAGTTCGTAAGCGGGGAGGGGTTACAGAGCTACAACTCGCATATTCCTATGTTAAATATACAAAATTTCATTGGAGGGGTGGGGGGTTATAACCCCCATCAACACCCCATGCGTACGCCAATGGGAATATCGTGTGTGTAGACGGATTTCTCCTTATTGTTATGCTCAATTAATGCAACCACCAATGCAACTTTTATTTGCGGCTGTATTTTAATGCCTTGATTTGCCGGCACCTTATCAATAATTTTCCGCCCATGCTGTGTTTTTAAATATCATCATATAGCAATTTGATCTAACTTAGATTGTATTTTGCTTAAAAAAGAAAATAACGGGCCAAACTACACGTATATCCCCTGTGCGATTTGTCGTCAAGACGTGGCAACCCTGTCGCGGCAACCTCCTTTCCGGATTACGTCATCGTGCGCTCGCTTCCCGGCCGCCATACTTTTTTAAGGAGTAATTACCTGTTATACTGAGTTTACTACCTATTATACTCTTTTCAGATTTTTTTAACCAAAAAAACTGCTGTCTTTAAGCATTGATTTTTTATGGCTTTTGGAATCATTTCCTCTTTGTGACGCCGTCTCCACATATACTCTGCAGAGGATGAATTAAACAGCTTTTTCAGTGTCGACATTGCTATCCTGCACATGCCCCTCATACCTCCTCCCTTCTTCCTTACCCCCTTACGTTTTGTGAAGTACGAGTCCAATAGCTTTTCATCGCCGACATTGCGATACTCCATATTCCACTCATCTCCCCAATACTACCTCTCCCCATTTATCCTTTATACCCTCTCTAACCTTTTCCTCCTATACCTCCTCTAACCTCTTCCTCCTATATCCTCTCTGTTCCAAACATATTGTCAATTCCACTCCGTTACAAAAAATTTAAACATTCGCTCATCTTATCGCTACAACCAAGGCTAAACTGCTCAGTTTGGCCGTGACCACCACTGGCATGAATGGATGCTGCGACACTACAATACAACTACCACGCACATGCGTGCATTTTTAACGCTCCACGAAACTTCCCTCCATTTTAAGAGTATAACATCACTTTTGGCAACAAAACAGAGGATACATCTGTAGTTTTACCAAATAACAAAATATTTGTAAAGTTACGTTTGATATTTAAAGGTATTTTGGCCAAACTACACGTGTATCCCCTGTGCGCTTTATCGCCAAGGTGCTTCAACCTCCTTCCCGGATTACATCATCATGCGTTCCCTTCCCAGCCACCATGTTTTCTTAAGGAGTAACTCCCTGTTATACTGAGTTTACTACCTATTATAACCTTTTCAAATTTTTTTAATGAACAAAACTTCTGTCTTTAAGCGTCTGATTTTTTATTGCTTTTGGAATCATTTCCTCCACTTCGTCTTTGTGACGCCGCCTCCACATATACTCTGACAAGTACGAGTTAAACAGCTTTTCATCGCCAACATTGTGATACTTCACATTCCTCTCATCTCCCCCATTGCTCCTCTTCCCTTCTTTCCCTCCTTACCTCCTCTAATCTCTTCCTCCTATACCCCCTCTCCGTCTCATCAAACATACTTTCAATTCTAATCCGTTATAAAAAAAAAATTATATGTTCGCTCATCCTATCGCTACAACTTACAAAACACCATCACCACAAACAAATGCTACGACACTACAATACAACTATCCCGTGCATGCTTTTACACTCCACAAAACTTTCCCTCTGTTTTAAGAGTATAGCATCAGTTTTGGCGACAAAACGGGGGATACATCTGTAGTTTTACTGGTATTTTTTTTATATAAATATAATATAGCTGGGGATATAACTTAAAATTTTGTCTGTAAGCAAGCACAGTTTATAAAGGGGAACATTTTAGTAAACAGGTTGCCAAACTAAATGTTTATTGGCTATATGGAAAAAAATATTTGGAACACGCTACAACTAAGAAGAAAAATCAAATTAAAAAATTTTGAAAGTAATGTCAACGCTAGTTTACCGAACATGGAAAGAAATAAAGGCAATGATAAATCAATTTCAAATTTTATAAATTATTGCCTTCATACAATATCGACCATATTTTGGCCGAAAAGGTAATTAGTATAGAACTGTGAAATATCTGCAGCCAAAATCTATGTCAAAAATAAAGAAAATGTAGTTTAGCCTCGGATATACATTCAAGAAGAAACTGCACGATTGTATGTATATAAACACTAGATTGAAACCTCCAAGGAAATGGAAAGACAAGTAGATCAAGGAACACACGGCAGAGAAACTTAAAAGGAAGTCAAAACATGGAAATAGACCCAGAAACTTGCAGAAAATCAAAGCAATTGAAAATCTGTAAGATATTTTTTTCAAAATACAGCGTTAGCCCGGTTCGCCTAAACTGTAGACAGACATGAACAAAAAAGGCCAATTTAATGTGCTGTGGGTTTAATAATGAAATTCATGGTCTACAAGCCTATATTTTAACTTCAATAGCTAATTTAAAACAACTTTTCATTAAATATGGACAAATTTTTAATTATTATTTTATTTATTATTTACTTTTCATTTCACATTATTTACTTTTTTTTTTCCACACTATAACCTGGAAATGCTGAAAAGGTGTTATTAAAAAAAAAAAACTTAAAAAATCCATGAGGCAAAAACACACTATTCTGACCGTACCATTTGATTATCTACTAATAGGACAATATAACGTCAACTTTTCAGATTTTTAAAAAATGGGTTTTTTGAGTTACTTCCACTTGAAAATCGAGTATTTTTGCATATTTTGAAGTAGAATTTCGTAGACTATATATGCTAGGCTATAAATAAAATTTGCTGCAAAACTACCATTGGGGGACTATATATTGCCATCTTTATTTTGAATTTTTTTTTTAGCATCTGAAAAAAATCGTACAGTGGAAGAAAAACAAAAATTTTGCACCTTAAAACAGTGGATTTTTTTTTACTAATAATGGCAACATGCACATTTTAAGTATGTAAAGTTAAAAATCAGTTCGTTAGTTACAAAAAAATTAACTAAATAGCCCAAATAATTTAAGCATAATACGATTTTTAAAATATGCCGTTTTGACATTCTTTTAAAAAAAGCATATTTTTTACTGAAATTCAAAATGGTGCAGCAAGTGAGATCAATTTTGTTGGAGCAGATCCTTTTGGAATATCTTATATCTCTAGTAGGAGTAGCTACTATAACTGTCTTGAACAAATTTAAGGTAGTCAACTGACATATGTTGGTAGCATCTGCCTGAATTGAGAGGGAACAGGCCATGGGTTAAAACAATTGCCGAATTGGTCAACACACAAAGCCATCAGAGCATGGGTTTTTTTTTGTCTTTTTTTTGTGGGTAATTAAAGTGAATAATAATTTTTGACATCTACGTTCTTAGTTGTAATTAGTGTTTTATCTAAAGTGAAATAGAAGGGTGCAATACCGGACTCTACCTATTAGCACCCTACTTTTAACTTCTGTACCCTTGTGTCCAAATGTTTCACCCAACCCTCGGAAAATAACGCACCATCCTTCCCCGATGATGATTCAAATTCCCACGTTAGAATCCAAAACGCGTGATGAAATTTGTTGATTTATAAAAATTTTGTACTCCAGCATTTCATTTCCGTAATAACACTGATGGTTTTGGCAAAACCAGATTGCTGACGAATATTTGTAAACAAAGCACTGTTGCCAGGTTTGCAGACTTTCAACCACGGACTACTGCGATAAACGTTAGCGGTTCCACGTATTTTTGAGATCAAATTTTTGTTAAAATCAATTTGTTTGTCTTTAAGCACTAAATTAAGCATGTTTTACATCCCTATTTTATGAAGCTTACTTGTCATATAGTATAGATTTGAATTAGATATTGTTTAACTAAATTATAGTTATATTAATTTAATTATTATTTTGTATGAAGTTGAGATTTTTTAATCTTGCCATCTGGCAACATTGACATTAGATTGCAATCACGCACACCTTCCGCTCGCCTTTCACATATACTTAACTCGGAACTAAACTAAAAAAAACCTCCAAAAAATGGTTACCTGCAAATGAAAACTAAAAAATTTAAAGTAAGCAACAATAAGAATTAAATTATGACATTTAAAGGAATTAATAGCAGTAAAGCTGACGTAATCGCAGATATTCATCATGAGTATGTGTGTATTTAGAGCACCAAAAAATGCCCTTTTGCCAGGCCATGCACCCTGCCCTAATTATTTATCTAGATGAAACACTACTGTAACTAGCTTTTTATAGAAGAAAAAAAGCCATCTTCATGGCCTTAAGTCATACTGGGGACCTTCCGTCGGAACTAGAGTGCCTTCACAACACGGTCACCAGGGCATAGGAAGATCATTTGTAAAAACCTACATTAAAGTTGTTGATTGTGCAGCCATTGGTTGGGAAGGATGGTTACAAAAGTGTGGTTTTGTATTCTCAGGATGGGGCTGTTGTCGTTGAAGTAGGTGTTGATGACCAAAGAGGTGATTCCAGTCATGACCATGGTTGGCAATTGTACAATGTAGGCTTGAGTTGGATGAGAAACAGGGAAGAAAGAAAGAGCATGCCAATAGGCAACCTAAACCTCATTGGCAGTTGCCGTGCTCTGAAAAATTTAAAGTATTAGGGTGGGGTTAAAGAAAGGATTAGAGACAACCATTTTGGAACATAAAAAAAATTGTAACTAAAGAAAGATTCAGTATTGAAATTATTAAAGAATTTCATGTTCAGTTTCTAATTTACTGTGTTTAATATTTAATCTGCATATTGTAATTTTAAACTTTGCTGCAAATTGATATCTTAAAAAAAAAAAAAAAATTGGTATTTTAAAAAGAAGAAAAAAATCCTATGCAATATGTATATTAGCGTTACTGGTATTTGTTTCTCTTCTCCCCACGATAATGTAAATTAAAAACTACCAGTTATGTTAAATATATAAAAAATAAAACTTTATGTATAGTCTCACCTTGTCTTGCACAGAATGATCCTTGTTGTCCTTGTATCATAAAAATACAACAAAGCAACCAACTAAATATTAAAATTCTTGATGTGTTTCTTGAGTATTTGGTTTTCAAAATGCACATATTTCAACTATATAAGAATGGTTAGTATATAATAAATGCCTTTTCAGTTGCCATGTTACGTCGAGGAGCTTTGATCGTTTTGGAAGGTTGTGATCGAGTTGGTAAAACTACACATGTTAAATTGCTTTCCGAAGCTCTAAAAGAAGATGGGAAAAAAGTAGAAGTTTTGCAATTTCCTGGTAAATATTTTTTATTACTATTATTTTTCCCAAATAATATATGTATTTGATCATTGCATCTCATTGTTAAAATTATTGCAAGCTTATACATTTTATGGTCCTTCAAATAATTGTCACTTGTTCAGGTGCTTATTTGTAATAAATGTTTTAATACACAGCCATGAAATGCACTTCATTTTTTAGATCGCAGTACTCTGATTGGTAATGTGATTAACAAATATTTGGAAGGAACTGAAGAAGTTGAAGATCATGCAATTCATCTTCTTTTCTCAGCTAACAGATGGGAACAAGTGTAAGTGAATGCTATTATGATATGTTTTTATATGCCAAAATATATGCATTAAAAAATCTAGAGGAAGACTGCAGCTCCCCCTCTAAACAAGTATGGTTTATAAGGATTTGACTTTAGAGCAACCCCCACCCCAAAAAAAAAAATTGCCACTCTTTTACAATATGCTACAGGCTTTCGTTTCGGTATTTCCTTTTATACATTTTTTCTTACTTGGATTCCATTTTTCTCCTACTTTTTTTAATACTATCTTTTTTTCTAATTTAAATTCAACTTTTTGTTCTAATTCAAATACGTTAAAACAATTATTTAATGATTTTTAATTGTTTTTGACAAAACACAACCACAGCTAGGTAATCAGAAGCAGTATTCCACCCTTAATTTAATACTTTTTCTACCTAAAAAATTTTTTTTTCCAATTCAACACTTAACCTTTTTTTTTTTTTTTTTTTTTTCTGTAACTTAAGTTCAATATCTGTTTTTTCTACTTTAAAACCAGTATCACTATTTGACATTCTAGAAGCGTCGTTTTGGGATGGTGGAAGGCAGTCCCCACCCCCATTTTCGTGAGTTACAGATTTAAAATTAATAAATTATCAATGCAACAAAAGAAAAAAAATGTTATATTAAAATACTTAGTTCTATAATGCTTCTGGGGGGTGGGGGAGGGGCTTCAGTGGCAGGTCCAGGACTCATAAGGGGATTTTTTATTTTGTAGGGGGCAGGTTACTCTTATCTCCTCTATGTTCTGGCAGAATTCATTCCACATGTCTTTTCCAGGGTGAAGCATGTTAACCTCAGTTTCATCAAAATAGGTGTCACACCGTTCTATTCCTACCCCCCTAAAAAAATGTTGTCTACCCAAGTTAATTTTTGCTTCTTGTTATCTCGAATGCTTCAATTAAAATGCGCCTTGTGGGGAAAAAATTAATTTGACAAATTTTTCTAGATTTACCATATAATAGATGTAACTGGCATCCCAAAACAAAAACTAAGTTCCAATCTTTGTGCCATGGTTACCCATACTTCCAATTTTCTGCTAGTTTTTGTACTTTTCTGACACGTTAAATTTTATTGTCAATGTTTTCAGTTAGTTTTTTTTTATTTTTATTTTTTTTTTATTTTATTCTTTCAGGGTGGCCAGCGACCCGTGAATTATTAGGAAAGTTTATGAATCTGGAAAAGTCGGGAAATTTATTGTCCAAAACATTTTGATTTTCATACACTTGCAATTTATTACAGGGTGTCTACTCATCTGGAATACCTGGAAAAATCGGGGAAATTTGAAATACAAAGACCAAAATCAGGGAAATTTGAAACTCATCATTATAATAAATAATTTTCCTGAACTGTGCTTTTCATACCACATTACCTACTGAAAAATTTGAAAAACTTGTACTTTTGACTAAACTTCTTCCAAAAGTTACCATTTTGCACCAAAACTAATATAATTTATATAAAATTATTAAGCCCATATATTTCTCAGGAGAAAATGTTTGCCAAATATATAACTAAAACTTGAAAAACAAAAAGTGTTTTTAGCTAAATTATCTAATCGGTAAGGGATTTTGATCATACCAATCTCCTTTGCCTTATATATAGTTATACACATTTTAAATGAAATAGAAGATGAAGTTTCAGCTTTGCGATTATATAGTTAAACTCTTTTATAATGAACTCAAGAAGGGCCGAATGGAAATGTTGCTGTAAATATTTAATTAGTGCAAGTTTTTAGTGTAAAGAAATACTTTTTAATACAGCTTTTGAATTTGTAAATTCACTATAATTGAGTTATAAATGGCTTTGGGGTTTGCGTTAATCGATTTCCTGGCCTTGAAACTTATTTTGATTGGGCAAATTTTAGCGCATTGTGTGTTGTTTACTGTAATTAGCGACTGGAAATCGATTAACATTTGGTCTGGAAACCTGGAAAAGTCAGGGAAGTTTGAAATAGAACTTGAGTAGACACCCTGTTATTCACATGATTTAATGTCAGCAGTGTGCTAGACAGTGTTGCGAATTTTTCCACGTTTTATTGGATTTAGCAGGACCAAAGTCTCAAATCTTGCAGAAATCCTCTAAATTTACCGGTTTTCCACTAGATTTGTGTTTTTTTTTTCTCTTTTGAAAAATATTGCTGCTGCTAATGTATTTTTTTTTTATTCATTTCAGTTGACAACACTGAATAGAAACGAGATCTTGTTGGTCTTTCTTTGTTTCGCTTTCTTTTTGGTTTTACGGCTCAAAGACTACAGTGGTCATGCTGCGCCGGGACCTACTGTTTTCCGAGGAATCCGAACCTCTTAAGGCCTAGGGAACCAAACCCCGGACTACAGTGAGCAGTGCGATCTTTATGAGATCTCTGAGTAAGCGTTCTTTGCACTGCTGGGAGTCGAACCCGGATTAGCGGCGCACTAGGAGAACGCGTTACCACACTGCGCCATTGCAGGGCCTCTTGTTGGTTTCTTTTAGTGAACAAAATAATATATATCTAATTTTTTTTAGTTGGGGTTGTATATATATTTTTTAAAAAAAAATTTTAGTAACTTTGATTGCACTTTTTATGTGACTAGTTTTACCTTTACCTCCAACAAATATGGTATCAGAGCTTGATGCTTGTTGGAACCCCTTCCCCCTTGTCAAAAAAAAAAAAATTCACTAATAATAAAACGATTTCAGTGTAGAGTCAGTGCAAAATTCTTGTCTTATTTTCTATGGTAAAGCAATTAAATAAAAAGTTCCTGAAAATTTAACGTATATTTTCTAAATCTTGGGAGGGACCAGATCCCTTCACACCCTCTCTAATTATGCAATTAATTTAATTCTACAAATTAGTTTTGCCCAGTATGCATTTTTTTTTTCAAATATCGATTTATGAGGTTCGAATAAAATTTTAATTTAATTCAAAATAACTGAAAACATACATGCTAATCAGACCGCTAAGGGATCCTATCTAATTGGGAATACATTTCTCATTTCATTCAAAACGTATTTAAATATTAGCTGTTTAGTTACCAAACATAATTGAACTTAACGATATTTCATCATTAACTGTTCAATGGTTTCTGTTTCAAGCAGAAGAATTTCTGGTATTTTTGAAAATGTGCATAGTCTGACTGTATTGTCTGAACATGAAGGTACCAACTTTAAAACATTTCAGTCTAAATACATGAGGGTAGGTAGCTATTGGCACAATATATTCTGCATTACAGAACAGCTTGGACACTAAATATAAAAAACTAACAACTCTCATTAAAACATTATCCATAGCTCATAGAAATACAGAATGTGAGCATGGATTTAGTGTAAATAAAAGATTATTGACAAATAGATCTAGCTTCAGTATTGAAAGTGTTAATAGCATGCAGCAAATTAAATTCTATGTGAAGAGATTAAATGGAGATGTGAACAACTTGTCAATGTCTACTACTCCAGGCCCTGGAGTAGTAGATATATCCATAAATATAGTAGTAATATCCATAAAAGGAGTAGGAGAAAAATGTAGACAAAGAATGACAAAAAAGGAATGAAAAAATGAAAAGTTAAACAAGAGCAAAATAATACATTGAAAAAATTTTAAAGTGAAAAGCAATGAAATTTAAGAAAAAGGGTAAAGTCGTCGTAAAAAGTGTTTTCAAAAGCTGAGAAGCAGGCATAAGGAAGATTTATCAGAGACAGAGAGTGGTCATCTTGAAAAGACAATCTTAACATTGGAATATATCTAACCAAATTAGAAGAGCACATGAAAGTTGAATTATTGCAAAGTTTTAAAACTGTTATGACTGAATTCTTAAAATATTATATATTTTTGAATTCAAGAATCACCTTACGTTCTTTAAAATTAAAGTGTATAAAGATTTTTTTCCATGTTAAGTTTGTTTTTAATAGATAATTTTCAATATTCTTCTATGTCTAGTACTGTTAATATGAAGTTTTCGTGTGCATGGCATAATTTTTGACCATACATGACATTTTTCATCTCCAGGTCCCATTAAGGCAAAATGGGGCCTTGTATTAATTTGGGGCTCCAACACGTTCAACAAAAATATTCATATATACAACATTAAAATAATTAAAAAGTATGGACACTTGTTATATGCATAAACAATATGTTAATATTATTTCAAATGATTTTGAAGTTATTTGAACGGTAACACATAAATTATTGCTATAATTCAATTAAACAGAAACTTGCTTATAAAGGAGCGGCAAAGTATTACGTTGAGCACCTAGGGGGGAGGGGTTTCTGTTTTGCTTACTGTGGGGGGGTGGTATAAAAGGCCAAAGTATTGCTTACATAATACTTGAACGTTTCTCACACTGTAAAATTCTGTGTGGTAAATAATTTAAAAAAAACAAAACAAAATAAAGACATATAAAATTTGAGGCCCTGGGGACAAGGCCCGTACATTAATCGGGCCCTTGTCCATCTGCTACAAAACTAGTTTTTGCTGCTACGAAAGAGCAATTTTATTTTTCCTGCTATAAAGGTGGTACGAAAGGCAAATTTCAGTTTTTTACCACTACCATTCCTAGTTATGTCAATTCCTATATTTACATTTATTCGGTTGGTTTTGGTTTTGTGTATTGTTTTGACATAAACTACATTGAGAATAAGGTGTTACAAGCCTGGAGTTGTAGTTACACAATCGGAAAAACATCTCAGTATCCCCCCCCCCTTTGTAGTTAGAATGGTTTGGCCTATGGTAAGTGATTGCATTTCACATGCAGATGTGGTGTGCTTTGTTTAGTTCTTTGCAGTTTAGGAAATATTGATTTTCAGAATCAGTAATGTAACGTTCAATTGTCGATGTTACTGCATATTAAATGCAGTTGGCAATTTCTTTCCAAATGTGGTTTCCTAGTGTAGTGAACCGTTTCTGGTAACCTTGTTCATATGTTTTTGATAGATTGTGCTGATAATCTTTCTGGCTAATAAGAGGGAAATTCCGTTTCTCTCTCGTTGGTTTTGGTTGGTGGCACTGATAGCCTTTTTCGAAGAAAATCCCCTCTTTGCTCCTTCTTGTATGGGGTTAATTTCCTTTGCATGTGTTCCTGTGCAGCAACGTTTGAGTATGTCTCATTTAATTTTTTTTGCATGGATTTCATATGCATTTTTTACTCATATTTCTTCCTCACATAGTCAACCAAGAATAATAGGTGAATTTCTTTGGAAACCTTAATATTTTCGACTTTCTACTATTGCCAGGTTTACCAATTCAACATGTTGTGGTGCCTTCTTTACTTGTATGTTTTTAGTGTGGGGTGTCCCCATCCCCACCCACTGGGTATATACTGATTCCAGAAAACCACTGATTCAACAAATGCTTATTAACCAACACTCCATCATTATCACTAAGGCCTTTAGCATCTGTTTTGGCAATGTTGGAAAAAAGTCACCAACTTCTGGATTTCATATGCACTTTTAACAAATTTTGGCAGCATTTGGGTAAAACAGCTGCAGACTTTAGAAATGCTAATGAATGTGTATGGTGATTCTACGATACAAGATCAAAGGTATACAGGTGGTATCAGCATTTTAAATAGAGCTGAAAGTCTATTGTAGATTAGTGCTTCCTGACCTTTTGGAGGATGCAGATTGGTAAATTCCTTTTTTATAAGACTAGGGCCTGATTCCAATAAATTTACTCGTAAATACTTGTTCGTTTTTAAGTTCCTACATTAAACTAAAGTATGAATAATTAATAACAGCATAATCATAAAGAGTATCAGCACTGACATTTTCAGGGGGGGTATTAATGGGGGTTGTAATCACCCCATTGCAGTGAAATTTTCTATATATATATATATACCTGTGAATATATGGAGTTGTAGCTCTGTAACCCCCTCCCCCTTTGAACCTTCTTCCATATGCTTATAAGTATCAGTACACTCCTTATATTAATATGAACTTTGCTGATTGTCACTGGCATTTGCAACACAGGTGTTATTTTGTTCACTCTTATTAGAACACAGGATGCGTTTTTATGAGCGGTGTACCCCTTCCCGAATGCTAAAAGATTTCAATGTCTGAAGATTCTCTCAATCATTTGTGAATACTTCACATATTTAAAAATACATGACTTGTTTGCATAGCAGATGTTATTTAGGCAGTCTGAATGTGAGCTTTGCAATGCATTTGCAACTATTATTCTCCTCAGAATATTTCCGCCTGTCTGCCAATGTTATTTTTTGTTTTATAGCCAAAGGTGTAATAAGTTAAATGATGTGGTCTTTGTAGCAAATCTCCGGTTTGCTGAGTATTTTTTAATTATTTTAAAATGTTTTTATTATTGAAATAATACTAAACTTTATAATATACTAAATCATAGTAACAAAAATATGTCTGTAGTCTTTCATTTATTAAATGATACAATAATGTTTTGAGCATGTGTGTATTAGTTTCTGCTGGTTATAACTTGTTTCTGCCAGTATAAAGCCAATTCTGGTTGTGGGTCAACATTTTTTAACTATTCAAGGTAAGGAATTATACTTAAAGTCCCTGAACTTTTGGATCCTACTTTGGATATTCGTTAATGTTTAGACATGCGAGTCTTTGTATTGCAGTTGGTACTTGTATCATTTGCAGTGGCAGTTGGTGGGTTATTCAACTGGAGGTTCACCAGTGATGCAGGTAGTACCTTTGTTCAGCAGGCAAACTAAGATTCTGGCACGGCGCCTTCCCCTTCACTGGTCTCCCTAACAACATTCCAGGCCATGTGCCCAGCCTGCCCACCTCTAGTTGCGGCCCTGGGTTTACAATACATAAATTACGAAAAGAAATTTTCACAGGTCAACGAAACGTACAGAATAAAATATATTGTGTTCTTGGCATAAGATTGAACGAACTTGTAATGCAACTTAAAAAATGCACTGTCAAGCTGTTGAAGAATACCAAGCAAACAGAATTCTAATGTGGAGTTTAAATGTGACTGCGAGTATTCATGCTAATTTAGTTTTGGAGTTATATGTGACAAATCAGCCACACTGTACTTCACCCAACTGAAATCACCACTTTGTTTTGCAAACAGGAGACAGTAAAAACAAAATAGCCTGTTTGTTAATTCATGTCTGTAGATTTTTCTCATATAGTTAACATAGTTTTTGATTTTGTCACCTGGATAAGGTCAAGCCTAGTGTTGCCCGAAGCAGTTTTATTTTTATTTTTCTTTCCAGTAGTAATGTTGAAAAATGTAATTGTTTCAGCTCCGAAACACCTATTTTGTTAAATGTCACCTTGAGATATTATTATCCTTCACAGGGTTATTACAATTGCTAAATGGTTGACACACAGAGCCACCTGGGTGTACTTTTTGTAAATTGCTTGCAAAAGAAAGAATGATTTCACATGGTGCCTGGTGCATGACCCATAATATGTTTTAAAATAATGTTTGTACACATGATAATAAAACTAACCATAATAATTAATTACAGAAAATTAAACTAACCGAATGTACCAAACGAAGTGAGAGCCTAGGTGAAAAAGAAACTCAATAAAGTCAATTGCGTTCTATTTCCCGCACACTGAAAATGTGCGAACGGTAGCGCCGTAAGCGGCAAGTATCCCACACTCACACCTTCCAATGACTTCAGTGCTAAACTGCTTTTCGAGATCGGTTTTTCGATCCCATGTGTGACATCTAATATTCTGCTCTTTGCATTCCGGGTAATATGGTCACCAACCAAATAAAGTAATAATTGACTTACACGTAATAAATTTCGTATTTTATACTATTACAGTTTCGTATTACGTGTTTGAGATCTTATTTTATTGAACTTGTGATATTCTATTTTTTTCGTAATTTCCCTTTGGGGGGTTCACATGCTCATGTGCACCAATGGACGAGCCGCCACTGATCATTTATGAAATCACCCTTTAGTAATAGAAATGCACTGCTTTAATCTTTGTCTTGTAGAGGCAATAGGAATCATTTTAAATGTTTTAATTTTAGGCCAAAGATTCTAAAGTTACTCAACAGTGGTGTCAATCTTATCATAGACCGGTATGCATATTCGGGAGTAGCATTTTCGTATGCTAAAAAGGTATGTTAATATACATAGAGATATTTTGTAAATGTAAAAAAAAAAAAAAAAGTATTTGGTAATGTCTCTGATTTTCATTTCAGATGCAATAGTTGTTTTTTAATCACTGCACGAGCCATTATTTAATTTTTTTTTTGTTATTTAATTTAAGCAGTTACAAAAATGTATCTAATGGTTTGCCCGACTCAGTATATGCAAGATTTTAAGTCATAAAATATCTCTTACACAATCTCCTCTTTACAGGGCTTGAATTTCTCTTGGTGCAAACAAGCGGATGTGGGATTGCCAAAACCAGATATAATTCTTTATCTTGATTTACCGCCTAGTGCTATTGTTAATCGAATTGGTTTTGGTGATGAACGCTATGAAAGTGAAGAATTTCAAAGTGAAGTTAAGAAAATTTTTGGACTTTTGCAAGAAGATAATTGGAAGGTAAATGAGATACTGCCTGTTTTTATTAGAATGAGGATTCACAACTGGGTGTGTGTGTGTGTGTGTGTGTGTGTGTGTGTGTGTGTGTGTGAGAGAGATTGCTGACTTCATCTCTAGCAATACTGATACTGCTTTTAAAAAAAAGTTTTAAAAGTGGGGGGAAAGAGGCTGGATAGGGAGAGTTGAAGTATTAGGTAAGCACCAGGGGTTGCTGTTGGTCTTATTTTCCTAGGTTAGCCAATGCTATTTTTTGCTTAGGGGTTGAAATGCCCCAAATATTGCTTACGCAATACTTGAACCCTCCCATAACATTCTGAGATTATTATATATAATGAAAAGAATGCATCGGCCAAGGAAAAACAAAAATTTAGAACCACTATATCAGGAGTTGTTTTAATTTTCAATCTAAAATGAAACTTTTTAAAACCATGCATAGTTATAGTATTATCATAATGTGAATATTTATTTACATTGTAGACAATTCTAAATATAATTATGTATAAACACATTTTCAACAATTTGGCCAAATTTTTTAAGTGTTGTTTTGCTTGCTATTAATTAGTTATATACATGGGTGATCATACGAGTAATTTTTGGGGGGTAAGCAAAATTAATAAAATAATACGTAACATACTCCTCTCCCGCTCCTAAAAGCATTACTGATTCACCGATTCATAATCGGATGTGTTGAAACTGTCACCTAAAATTCATTATTGTACTTCTGAAATTAAATGCAGAATCAGGCAAATCAAATTTTTAAACAATGGCCAGTGGGGGGGGGGGATTTAGCCCTCCCTTGTGGGTGCGCCATATTATGGTTATATAGGTTTTAATCATCTGGTGTCATAATCACCTTTTTTCTTCCTGTCATGTAACTAAAAATTAGTTAATACATTTTAATGTCCTTTTTATTTTAGCTTGAATAATTTGCCTGATCTCTGGTTACAACATACCTACATTAGACAATAAGTCTATTATTTCAGTTCCCATTCCCCCTTTCCATGTTAGATTGTCTGCAATTAACTAACTTAACCCATAATCAAGGGGATACACTCTCTCAAGACTGCTAGGGGTGTTCTTCCTACCTACCATCCTTCTATTTTTAGTTCAATTGAATTAATTTTCCCTGCGGCTTCTGTGTGATCTTAATATTATCAATTGGCTGAAAATTTCCGAGAGTCCTTTTTTTTTAATTCCAGGCTTCTCTCCGAAAGCGTTCAAGGTGACCACAGCTTCCTTATTGTGTTACAATTTTCAGTGATGACAGGAACACAGCTATGAAACATAATTTAAACAAAATATTATTTTTTGGATACGAGTATTTTCATTGTACGTTTACTTAATGGAATATAAAATAAATTTGAGAAAATAAGTAATTCTTATGATTTATTGTATATAATGTTCCTTTTAATCTTTTTTTTTTTGTAAAAATAAACAGGTTATAGTCTAAATCTTCTTTATGTTGCTCCATTAAAAATTTTTCCGAAAACTTTACTTCCAAAATGGGTTTTGAAACATTGGCCACAACAGATGTACAACACAACTTCTTGGAGACTCAAATCTAATTTGTAATTAATGACTATCCATCTGTAAGACAATTCCTAACGATTACTGAGTTAAATTTTTTTAAAAATTCATCCCTTAAAATGGGTTTTGAAACATTGGCCGTAACAAATATCCAACACAACTTTCCTTGGAGAGCCAGATCTTAATTTGAAAAAAAAAAGAAGGTTCCAAAGGTGTGGTTCGTAACTCTAAAGGTTTCAATTTTGGTTCCATTAGCTGCATAAAGAAAAAATCTGTCCTAGATTTCTAGTTAGGTATATTAACATTTGAAAAATTGAAATAGTGGCTCTAATATCAACCAAGAACTATAACTCAGTTATACCGTCTCTAATAAAGCCAAATGGCTTGAATGCTTATGTATTCCCAATACTATTAAGTAGGAAGGGCATTTTAGTTTTCTGCTTATGAGCAAGGTGGGACATATTTATGAGCTCAAACTCCATATTTGGTACGATACCAGCAGTTTCCACAATCAGGGATGGCTCAAGCATACCTCCAGTTGGGGGGGGGGAGCAGCATAAAATTTTCCAACTACCCAAAAGTGTTGAAAAAGATATAGATATACAGTAAACCATCCTTAACGACTACCTGCCTTAACCACTTTTTCAAGAAACGGATTTTCTCTCCCCCCTCCCATAGACCCAATTCTAACACCATTCAGAAACCACCTCGCTGAACAATCGAGTTTTCACAGAATCAACGGTGGTAGCCTTAGAGAGGTTTTGCTGTAAATATATTTAAAGATAGCATTTAGCGTTTTACGACCCAAGAGGAACTATTTGAAACTCCTGCCTGTCCACTGGACATAGCTATAGACAGACTAGCAAGTTTGAGAGCTCAACACTATGGTCAGTTGCAAATTGGATTCAGTATAAGGAACATTCAGGAAAACGTTCTGGTTTCTTCTTTGTAGCACTTAAAATGAAGGTTAAATGAGAAGGTGGAGAGGCGAAGTCCACGAATCTGTAGTTCCGGTGCCCTATCGGATGGGCAATATACCACAGATGTGGGAACGGAAATGACTCTTTACAAAATAGGTACTTATAATCACAAAATTTTCTGACAAATAAAAGCAAAAAAGTCAGTTTTTTTCTCCAAGTAACTCTCGATTTTGCCGATGTCAAATTTTCCAATTGTCTAAAGTTGAAGAGTAAAAAAAAAATTATTCCACCTTCCCTCCCCCCTCCAAGAAAATCTAAATTTTCGCCAAGTTGGCAATTGAAATTGCATGAATTTCCAACTACCCAGTGAATTTTTCATCCCTTTTTTCTTTAGTTTAACCGGATTTTCCCAACTTTGAACTTGATTTTTCTGATTGGGGGAGACTCCCCATAAGGTTGGCCTTGCCCACAACTAGGAGTACTCATCTGATTTGCTTGATACTCTTTACTTCACTAAACAGTCATGTGTAGTCAAACGACCACATTTACATGTCCGGTCTCTATGAACATTACACAACCAATGAATACATACGTGAAAATACACCACCTAGGTTACATCATAATTTTGTCCAGGTGCTACATCATCAACAAATTCATAGGTAACAGAAATAATGTGTTCATTTAACATAAGCTATTAACCTTGGTTTAATTCCAGTGGTGCTGTAGAATGTGTGCCTTTTTCTACCCACTGTTGTTTGGTGCAACAAAGGTTCAAAATTTCCTAGAAAACAGTAGTCTCAGCATAGTATCATCATTTCCATCTTTGCACAGTAAAACACAAGCATCAACAGATTATGTGCGTTTTGTGTTAAGTGGGAAAGCTGTAAAAGAATGCTGTGTTCAATTTTAGTTTACTTTTTTCCCAATGTGGTCATCGAACACGTTTTAAATGTTTAAAAGCATACTAGTATTTTCTGCTTTGATTTTAATACTGCCTGTTGAAGTTCATTTTGTACTGTCACTTATTCAAAGGGTTTGTTGGTGGCAAAATTATTGTACAGAGTTAAAATTCCAGTATGCAGCATGCTACTGTGATTTGAAAAATATATTAAACTGAGTTTCACCTTAAATGACTTGTTTTATATTCCTTGAATGTAAAATTTAATAATTTTTTATTTTTCTCCA
The DNA here is from genome assembly GCA_006491805.2 of Dysdera silvatica. NCBI lineage: Eukaryota > Metazoa > Arthropoda > Arachnida > Araneae > Dysderidae > Dysdera > Dysdera silvatica. The sequence continues at coordinate 5,214,117 of QLNU02014176.1, forward strand.
GATAATCAATACGGATCGGGATCAAGAAGAAGTGCACAAAGACATCAAGAATCATGTCGAAGAAGCTATGAAAAACATATCTAGTGTTGCTTGTGAAAGTTTGTGGACTGACAACTATGAAACCTACGTCTGATGTGTAGTCAAAATGCTTTCTGTTATTTAAATAATGTTTCGTACTGCATTTTTTTATACTTTTACCTTGCGACCACTGAAAAGTATCTTTTTTAGTACGAGGAGTAAGTTAAATGTCAATCATTTTTCATTCATTTTCTTTTACATATTGTGGATAACTGTTTCATGCATTTCTTCTAGTTGCCATAAGAACAAAATTATTTTATGTATTTTGCAATCCAGATTTAAGTTTCTCGTTAAACTAAAATTCTCAAGAAATAGTTATTTCACGAATTTCAATTATATATGGTGAAAAGATGAGTTGAAATGTTTGTAATGAATTTTGTATTTCCCAGTGAAAACGTTTACTATATTAAACATTTGTGTAAATTGTATTTTTATTTTTAAAGCATTTAAGTGTTGTATAATTTGCAAGCAGTGTCAAGTAAAACATTTGCTGTTTAAGTGTAAAAATTTTTGTATTACTGAAAACAGTATTCTTCAATTATTAAAATACATATTCAGTGAAACTTCCATTGTGATGAATGGTGCATACAGTGTGTTGAAGAAATTGGAGCCTGCCAACATTTTTAGCTTTAATGTTAGAAGAAAATTTGTAATTATATTACGATGTCTTTCGTGACCTTGTATATCAGGTTTGTTGTAATCTGAGCCATATCTTAAAGTAAAATACTGTTAATCTTGTAAACGTCAGTACCTTGATTTGATTTTCATCATGTTCACGATTTCGAAATGCTTATTTTTAACAATTTGTTATTAAAATTACACAATTCTCATCTTAAAAATACGATGCGGAACGTTTTTCGATTTCATTGAAGTTCTTTACCAACACATGGTCATCAAAAGAGAAATCACATCAACATAGCATTTATGAGGTGGCACAGAGATTTTGTAGATCTTAAGTTTAATCTCTCCCCTATTTCCTCCATCGGTTTTAAAAATGCCCTTTGAAATTGGGTAAATGATTAAATACAAAAGAGAGATGGAGTGCAGATAATATACATTATGAAGAAATTTTTGTAATCAGAAGTACATAATTGAATAATATAAAATTTAAAAGTATGTTACTTTAAATTTTCTATATTAAACATACCTTAGAAACTAGACATTAAATATTTTACTTTGCTTGTAAGTTAATAGAATTTTCCTTCCATAACACGTTAACCTTTGTTATTGGGAAAAGGAATGAAGGAACCAATTCTCTCCTCAATGCTCAATTTAAATAGCTCATGACTAATTTACACTTCGAATTTTTTAGTTAACCTCATGTAAAATTACTTTTCAGCTGTTATTGACTACAGCAATAGAGTCCCAGTTCTTTTATTTCACTAGATCGATAAAATAGTGTACTATAAGCAGTATTAAATCTCACAATTCTTCCCCCCCCACCCCTTCAAATAACATTTTAGAATTGTATTATAGTATGCCATGTGTTCTGCGTTTTTGTTTGTTCCATTTTGTTTTCCAATTTAAATGTTTTTACACTAGTATCGCATTGTTGACAACAAGAGAAAGGCTTATGGCAGTTTGTAGAAAGTACTGTATTAAGCATGAGATGTAGGATTCCTGTTAACTATTATAGCATCCTTTTAGTCACCCATACCATTTTCGCACGCTTAGAAGTAGGACTTTTGCACATTAACATAATGGATTAAAAGTAGAGCTTTGTGTCAGGTTTCTCTGATCTTGAAAATGCCATTTTCCTCGAAGCATGTAGGCTTCATTAAATGTTAGATTATACCGTTTCTAACTAGAAATGTATGACCGTTCCCTCATCTGAATATTTAATCCCTGTGATATGCATTCTTTCTATGAGAGGCATCTACATTTCTCATCCATCCATGTCAAATACTTCTACAAAAGTATGTCCGTTGTACATTTTTTACATTGTAACAAAAGTTTATTATTGCATTATTATGCTGTATGGTTTTTATATTGTGCAATTGCATTTGTTTTTTGTAAATGGAAATGATAAAGGACAATATTTTCCAATAAATTTTCTTTTTAATTATCGATCCATTTGCATATTTTCTTGCTTCTCATCATATTGCCTTCGAGCTTCCTATAAAAATAAATAATACATATTACGAATCTTTATAGTGGGCATACATACTATAGGAAAAGAATTACTGACATAAGATTTCATCATTTCTTACTGGTGGGACTGGGAAAAGTGCCATGCAGATATAACGATACACTTAATATAAATTACATGCCTTCTATTTATCGATATTTAATAAACATTATTAAAATACACTGATGAGCCAAAACATTAAAACCACATGTTCATTATGTAGATGAAGTTGTTTACAGCACCGATCCAATGGAAGTGGTGGGTTTTACATTGGTATATAGAAACGTAGGACCATGCTTTATCGAGCAGTAGTTTGTATCACTGCTGCAACATAGGTAAAGATAAGGATTTATCGGACTTTGACAAAGGACATATTATGATGGCAAGATGGCTGGGTAAAAGCATTCCGGAAAATGCACATCTAGTTAGCTGTTCATGATATGTAGTAGTTAGTACGTATCAGAGATGATTGCAAACAGGTGAAACATTTAACTGAAGACAAGGGGTTGGCCGGCCATCGATGGCAGTGGAGACTTCTTCAGTTTGTTCGTGCAAGACATGCTACCATAGCAGAAATTAGCAAGGAATTTAATAGTGTTGATGCATGGAATGTGTTGAAACACGCACCATACATTGTTGTCTATGGGACTACAAAGTGTTGCCCCATTCGTGTGCCTATGCTTACTGCAACTCATTGCCATGTATGTATGCTGTGGGCATGCCCGTTGGACAACTGAAGAGTGGAGGAGGGTCACATGGACAGATGAATTTCGTTTTTGTTTACACCATGTTGATGAATACATTCATGTGCGACATTTGATGAGAGAAACGTTTTTACCTGGCTGCACTGTTGGAAAGAAGCAAGGTGATGGAACGAACTTGGGTCCATTGTCATTGTGAAGGCAATCTCAATGCTTATTTACTTGTATACAAGAGGGGGGGGGGATTGGGAAGGGTGGCTGCCAAAGACAGCTGTAATCCCAAACAGGATGCTCAGACAGTGCAACCAACCGCCAAAGGCGAGTTGGAGGGGGGGTGAAAGTCAATCATACTCGGCATACAAAGACGCCTGTTCAAGAATTAGGCCAACTTCCGTTGCAATTATGGTATGATATGCCCCATACAACCTATCAACATCTAGTTGAAGCCATGCTATGCCATGTCCAGGCTCTTTGTGCTACAAGGACGGACTTGCACGTTATTAGGTAAGTGATTTTAAGATTTTAGCTCATAGGTGTAATTGCTATACCTAAGTATCCAATTCCAAAATTTAACAAAACTCTTAAAAATTCAGAAAAATAGCTGATGTGCTGAACACAATCAATGTTAAGGTATTTAATTTTAAACGGATGAGTATATTTTAATTTCACATACTTTATTTACAGTGTTCACACTAGGAAAAAAACATCAGGTAAGATTATCCCACTTTAACTTCAAAATTAAGTGGGATTTTAAAAATCCAAGTGCGAACTCGAGCACTTTTTTAATTCTTTAAACTAACTTCAATTTCACATTCAAACTAAGTAATTACATAATAAATGCAAAAGGTGAGTTAGATTATATATATGAAACTCAATTAGCAACATACTACAAAAAGGAGCTATCAATACAATTTAATGATCCCAGAGTTGAACCAGGGTCCCTCCATTGAGCCTGGAGTGTCTGCCGCTAGAGGAACTAGGACGGGAACAACGCTCTCTTTATATATATTTTTTTAAAACCCTGTTTTGAGTATTAAAGGACTGTTCAGCAGAACTTATTGGGATAGTATAGGTGCCAATCCTTCTGATTTATCCAGAAGGCTTCCAATTTTTTATCAACCTTTTGGGCGGAAAATGATTTCTTCCGATTTGATTTTTGGGGATTGGGATTTCGTCTAATTTTTTTTTTAAATGCTATCTTTTAATTTTTTTTCCTTCTAAATATCTTTTTTCTTGGTGCATATTCATTTAACTTTTCGTTCTTATGTATGTATTTAAACCATCATAATTACAAATAGTAAACAAGGGTGAAAAACTTGTACGGGGTTGACACATGCCTGGCATAGAATTTTAGCCTTTGCCACGGTGGGTTCACTGCGTATCTTGATTGTTGGGAGAGGAAAGAAAGAATATTATACATTGATATTGGTCAAGCACAGGACCATCTTGATTGTTGGGAGAGGAAAGAAGTAATGTTATACATCAATACTGGTCAAGCACAGGACCGTGTTTAGGGAAGCCATGTGTTAGTTGCTTAAAGAAGTCATGTGTCAGATGTTGCTGCTGTCTTGGTTGCCTTGTCGGTATTTCTTTGCTCCTGCCAGGAAGTTTTCTTTTGAAGTGTTTGAAAATAACTTTAAGGATGTGATGTCAAATGTCAACCAACCATTAATAAGTTAATAAAAGTCTTTTTTTTTTTTTAATGGTTAACTGTATCTTTGGAAATTAGTTGTTTAAACGTAAATAATAGGGTGCCCGCGAAATATACGGAGAAAAATGGAACACCATATTCCTTAAACGACACCCTCCCAATCTATTTCATTCAGGTCAAAAACCAAATGCTGAAAATTTTGTTCAGTTAAGTTAACATTAAAAGGTTGCTCAAGGACCGCCAATTTCTACACATATTCCTCACTAATAATGAATGCGTAAAAGCCGTCCCTGTATTAATTTCATGATATTTATTTACAGACTGTTTAAAGTGAAAATAGCAAGTACTTCCAAAGTTGTGACAACAAAGAATCATGGTATATATTTAATTGGAGGTACATTTGACTCCATTAACACCAGAATCGCGGCTGAGGTCAAATCGACCGCTTGCGAAATTTAAACTCAAAATTCTTGATTTTTTCTAAAATATGTTCCTAATGGCATATATAAAGTTTTTAAAAAAATATGTTACAGAGAACCGTAGTTATAAGCATATGGACCTAGAACCGCGGAAGCGATCAATTTCATCGCGTTGTCGTTTTTTGTGTAAATAATTATTATAATAATCAATTAACAAGAATAATATGATGTATAAAGTAATAATAAATATGGTTGATATATATATATATATATAAAAGTTTTCCTCGCCCATTCTTGGCGGAAACAGGCTTTGGGACGGGCAGAGCGCCATGTTCCCAAGCCTCTTTTTACATCACTTCTTAATGTGCCATGTCTAGAAACTTCCTGACAATGTGACACGTGTTTAGGATTGTGGCTTTTTGTATTTCAATGTAGGTGTTTGGGTCAATGTTGAGTATCTCCAAATTCGTCGCAAGCGTTTTTGGTACTATCCCTGTTGCTGAGATGACTAACGGGATGATGAAGATCTTTTCCATACCCCATATATCTCGTACTTCATGTCTGAGATCTTGGTACTTGGTGATTTTCGTTGTGTAGGTTGTCTGTATGTTATTGGTGTTGGGTACTGCTATGTCGATTAGGTACGTGGTCTTACTCGATTTATCGACGAGGGTTATGTCAGGACGGTTATGTGGGACTGTCTTGTCTGTTATGATTGCTCTATCCCAGTAAAGCTTGTGTGTTTCGTTCTCATGCACGGTCTCTGGCTCATATTTGTAGTACGGGCATTTTTCTGTCAGAAAGCCAGCATTCGCTGCCAATTTCTGGTGGACTATTTTCGCTACTTGATCGTGTCTATGTTTGTAGTCTGACTGCGCAAGGATCTTGCATCCTGCCATCACGTGTTGGATTGTCTCCGATGCCGCATGACAGTGTCTGCATTTGTCGCTTTCTATGTCTTTTCTCTGGATGAATTTCTGATTGTTCCTTGTTGCGATCACTTGGTCTTGGATGGCTAGCATGAATCCTTCTGTCTCTGGCTGGAGAGTGCCTTTGGCCAGCCAAGAATTTGATGCCTTCTTGTCAACGTGTGGTTGCTGTAGGTCATTGTAGTGCCTGCCATGTAATGGTTTTCCGGCCCAAGTTCTCAGTTTCTGTTCATTGGCTGTTTCGAGGACACGCTCTTCGGTACTACACAGGTTTAGTGGCGTGTAATTTGCATCTGCTTGTATTATGGCTTGGATGAGTGGCGATCGGGGACTCTTCAACTGGAAGTATTGCCTCATGCTCTGGATCTGCTTGTCATGTAAGTCTTTGAGGTCCGCTTGTCCGCGTCCTCCTTCTTCCCGGGGTAGTGTTTGCCGTTCAATTGCCGTTGCAGGGTGTAGTTGTCCGGCTCTTCTCTGGATGGTTCTCATTTTCCGCTGGAGTTGTTCTAGTTCAGTGTTGGACCATTTGATGATCCCGAAGGAGTAGGTGAGCACTGGTACCGCATATGCGTTAATGGCTTGCGTGGTGTTTTTCCCGCTCAGTTTCGTCTTCACAATGCTTCTAAGTCTTTCTTGGAATGCTTGCGTGAGCTGGACTTTGACTTTCTTGTGCTCCTGTTGCCGTTTTTGCATTATCCCTAGGTATTTGTAGGTTTCGCCCTCGTCCAAGGTCTTCAGTAGTCTCCCGTCTTCGAGTTCGATGCCTGGCAAATCTTCTTTGCTATTCTTCTGTATTTTGCACTTATCGAGGCCGAATTCCATTCCTATGTCCTTGGAGAATGTCTCTGTTATACTGATGAGTTGTCGGAGTTGGGTGATGGTTGGCGCGTATAGCTTGATGTCATCTACGTACATGAGGTGGGAGACTTTATGTAGGTTTCTCTTGTCTTTCTTCAGCATGTATCCGTATTTACTTGCGTTCAGCATCCTTGACAAGGGGTTCAACGCCAAGCAGAACCACTGGGGGCTTAGTGCGTCTCCTTGAAAGATTCCGCGCCGGATGGGGATCTCGGCCGATTCTATTTTACTGTCTGGCGTGTTTAGCTGTAACCTGGTTCTCCATTGTTTCATGCTGCTCTGTAGGAATCGGATGATTGAGGGATGCACTTTGTATATGCTGAGTATTTCAAGGAGCCACGAGTGCGGAACAGAGTCGAAAGCCTTCTTGTAGTCTATGTATGCGGTGTTGAGTTTTCGCTTTTGTTTTCTTGCTTGTTCCAGGATAACTGAGTCGATGGTAAGCTGCTCTTTACATCCCAGAGTCCCTTTCTGGCATCCCTTTTGTTCTTCCGCCATTAAGTTGTTGCTTTCGCTGTGCCGGCTTATTTTTTCAGAGATGCACCCCGTGAGTATCTTGTACAGGGTGTTCAGGCACGTAATGGGTCGGTATTTCGCTGGGTCACTGGTATCCTGGTCCTTCGGTAGGAGGTAAGTTATTCCCTTGCAGAGGAATTCAGGCATTTTGCTGGGGTCTTCAATTATCGCCGTAAGTTCCTTGGCTAATGGGCCATGGGCGCTGGTAAATTTCTTGTACCAGAAGTTGTGTATGCCGTCAATACCCGGGGCTTTCCAGTTGTGCGTACGTTGGATTACCTGCTGGAGTTCCTCTATCGTGATGCCCGTATACTCCATCTCCTCTATTCCTCTCGTAGCCTCCATTTCTTGCTGAATCCAGGGGGCGCTTTTGTGCTGTACTTCATTGGACCATAGTGTCTTCCAGAAGGTCTCTATTTCTGCTGGCTTTGGGGCTTCGTACTTGTCTTTGTTCGCTGGGGTCTCTCGAAGCTTCCTGTAGAAGGCCTTCTGGTTTGCTTGGAATTGCATGTTCTGTTGTTTTTTGTTGGTACAGTCTTTGTATCTTCGGAGTCTTCTGGCGTATACACCCAGTTTTTGTTTGAGGGTATCCAGATATTCGCTGATATGTTTATTGGGCTCTTCGTGTCTTGTATGGATCCTATTTCTCTTAAGGGCCATCTTCACTTTCCTCACTAATTTCTTACCCCTATTTCCCTGCATGTACTGGGTTATTCGCCCTATGCTGCTGCGGAGCTCTTCTATTCTTTTCTCCAGTCTCACTTGCCATGGTGGTTGGGCTTTGTTTCCTCTGTTACTTCGGCCTTCGTTCCTTACTTCGTACCCATTGGCGCGTGATGCCGCTACTGCTGCACAGTATATGGCGGTGTGTATTTCCTGTAGGGAGTTGTGGTTCTGTAGGTGTAGTGGTAGAGTATGTTCATTGAGGATCTTGGTTGCTTTGCAGAGTTTCCAAGATGCCGGTTGGCGTGGTATTCTTGGCCTTGTTGCGGCATCCGAGCCTTCATATTCCGCCAGGGCACATTGGAAACCTTCTTCCATTTTCTCCACGTCCCTCCTCTCTTCTTCTTCTATGCTTGGTTGGAGCGGTTCTCTTGCGCTACTAGCTGGTGCTTCAGGGTTGGCCACACTGGTTGAAGTGTTTGCCAGGTCATTGGCGACTTCATCTCTTAACCTTTGTAGTATGGGCTCTGCTAAGAGATTTCTGGTTATTATGTTCCTGCGTTGGGTTGTTATCCTTTCTATACTGATGTCCAGGTGTGGGTACTGTTGTGCGAATTTGGCGTGAAGTGTGGGTCTGTAATTTGTCATGTCTGTTTCCAGCTTTGTAATCGTATAGTAGGTGCGCATGATGTAGGTGTTCATATCTATTGTCCATGACATGCGCTGGCGTGGTCTTTCAGCCCTAGTGGTTGCACCTATACTAGGCTGCAAAGCACTTTGGGCTGTGTTGGTTCTAGTAGCCGTACAGTTGGAGGCGCCGCTACAACCGCCGACACCTCCAAGGAGAGACTGTTGCATATTTTTCGAACTGGCCCCTCTGCTTAAAACTCGAACGCGGTTCTGATTTAAGAGCGAGACAACCGATGCTCCATTCATATTTTCATTATGGTTCATATCATCAGAGTCTGAGATAGCCTTTTTCACGTCGCTGGGTTACCGATAGTTATCCCAACGGCGTTCCGGATGCTGGCATGTCGTCAGCAGGCTACAAATCCGGTTTTAATGGCCCAATGGTATTTTTATTCATTATTAATACTTTCACCGATCAAGACATCGCGCCATGAGCGTAGTAACGCTGTTTTTATTCATTGTTAATACTTTTCACCGAGAGATGGCACCACGAGCGTAGTAACGCTTGTTATTTTTTTCCCCCATGCTGGGGATCGAACCCTTGGATCTAGCAAACCTCCTGGTTAGTAGGTTTGTGCTCATACCACTGGGCCATCTCGACATATATATATATATATATATATGCACATTTGAAGGCAAGAAGTTGTATATGTGTAACCCCCTCTTTATGAACTTCCTACATACACCTATGTGCAGATGTGCTTCCTAATAGTAACATTTTCAGAATGTACAGTCAGATGGCTGGGAAGATGTTCTTAATGACATATTTAGAACAGAATTCAATGAGTCATACGGTTTTTTTTAGTAAAACAATGTTGCACCGCAGATCAATAAAACTACTTCCAATGGCCATATACACTAAAAACAAAGTAAAGCACGAATGAGGGAAGAGTGCATATTAC
>QLNU02014176.1:5223751-5234332 GCA_006491805.2 Dysdera silvatica
GGGCCAAATAATGCTCCCATCGTTCTGAAATCGATATTTTCGAAACACTCGCACTGAACTAGTTCGTATATACCCAACATTGGAACAAAATGAGGCATTCGAAATTTTCGAAAATTTTCCATACTTTCACATGCAATTTTTTTCGATTTTCGAAAAAAATTAAAAGGCCCGTTTTGGGCCAAATAATGGTCCTATCGTTCTGAAATCGATATTTTTGGAACACTCACAATAAGCTGGTTCGTATACACCCAACTTTGGAACAAAATGAGGCAAAATAAATTTTCGAAAATTTTCCATACTTTTACATGCAATTTTTTTCGATTTTCGAAAAAATTTAAAAGGCCCGTTTTGGGCCAAATAATGGTCCTATCGTTCTGAAATCGATATTTTTGGAACACTCGCACTGAGCGAAAAATATAAACAACGTGCGAAATAACTGCAACCCATGAGAAATGTTAGTTGTACACAATGTCAAATAACAACCTTGAAAAGTTGAACATAGCTTTCGTTTGCTTATCATTTAGGCATTCATTTTAATTTCTGTTCCAATTTAACTTAAAATTGATAATAGCTGAAATTTTACTTATGCATCTTTTTTTTGCAATTTTATGACTATAAATTTAAAAACACTTTAATTTTTCATGATACAATTCCGGCTCAAGGGGGTGGGACGATCGCCTCACCGCCCCCCCCCTTGTATCCGCAACTGATGTTAGATTATTTTTAGTTGCCGTTATGATTTTAAAGAATAATTATTTTTCCCCATAAATTATAGTCTTCTGGAAACAGAATATGTGCTAAAATTTTTATTTAATTGTAAAAATTAACCTAATTATTGAAAATATTAAATGAATACTGGGATTTAACCTAAACATGTTAGTACTGTTGAAACTAAAACAAAATTGCATTTATCTATGTTTTTTTTAAAGAACATTCAAGGGCAGTCAGAATGACTGCGGCCACAGTTCTAGTGTTGAGGGAAACCTTCCAATAGGCAAGTGCTTGGACGATTTTTTCATTTACACAATGATGGAAATTCCATTCAAACAAATGCAATGGAGACAACAAAAGAAGTCTATACTTTCTAGATTAAGGCAAGAATCCCCACAAGGCAACAGTGTGATGTGATTACCAAAATTAAACGACTACACTCTACATGGAAAGGACTTAGAAAAACGCATCGAGGAGAACAGAGACACAACAAGGAAAAGAGAAAGCCTTTACTGAAACACTTGACAATCTCTTTAATATTGCACATGCTGATGCTCTAACTTTGGTAACGTTGGAAGAAGATAGGCAATTCTTGTTGGCTCAATGGGAGAAAGGGAGGAGAGGAAGCATGGGTCCAACTGATACCACTTTATGGAGGCAAGAGACAAGACGTCGAGAGAGAGAGAAATGCAGAGCCAGTCTAGAAAGAGGAGGGAATCAGAGCGAGCATGAGTGGAGGCAGCAACTGTGAATCTCAGTAGCAATAGTAGCGACGAAGACGGCGCTGACGACCAGCACGACGCTGAAGTAAAGTTCCATACACCATTGCTAATCAAACGTTCAAGGCCTTATCGTTAGTCCTAAATTGGTGTCTGTACTAGATAGAACAAAAATTAGTGACCGAAATGCAACATATGTTCTCGCTGTAGCAACACAATCCATGGGACACAACCCCAAAAAAATAGCCTTAAACAAGGAAACGATAAGGAAAGCTCAGAGACAGCACAGAGAATCTGTTGCAAAAGAGATAAGACGCTCTTTCATACCTGATACTCCGCTTACCATCCATTGGGACGCAAAGATATTACCGGCGCTCATGTTAACAAAGACCGTTGACTGACTAGCTGTTCTGGTATCTGGAGAAGGCGTCATGAAACTTTTGAGTGTCCCACAAATTGAGAATGGAACTGGAGAAGCGTAGGCAAGTTAATTCAAGAATGGAATCTAGCTGAACGAGGAAAAAGATGATGTCCTTTGACATGACCTCTAGTAACACCGAATTCAAAGCAGGAGCCTGTATACTGCTGGAACAGAAGCTCGACAAAAACCTTCTGAGTTTAGCTTGCAGGCATCACATACATGAGCTTATTGTCGCAAAGGTATTCAATATGCTGATGGAAGCTTCAAGTGGGCCAAACATTAAACTTTTCCAAAGATTTTCTGACTCCTGAAAATTGCTTAACAAAGAAGAGTACGAGAGTGGCATAAAGGAAGAGTTCATTGCTTCTGAATTGGGGCCAATGACAGAAGATCTGATAAGTTTCATTCATTGTCAATTATCCTATTTTCATCCTAGAGATTAATACAAAGAACTGCTACAACTAGCTCTGGTTTTCCTAGGAGAAGATCCCATAGTAGGATTCCGTATTCATGAGACAGAAACATTATATCGGGCTAGGTGGAGGGCAAAGATAATATATTGCCTGAAGATTTACCTGTTTCATGCACAATTTAATCTGTCTGCTCGTGAACTATGCAGACTTCGGATCTTCAATGTCTTCGTGATCAGATTGTATTTGAAGGCAGATGCTCAACTGCTGCATTAGCTCTACGGAATAACCTGCAACTATTGAAAGATTTTTAGGAATATAAGAAGATCGACAAATTCGTTGCTGAAACTGCAATGAAGACTTTTTCTGCACACCTATAGAATCAAAAAAGGCAAGGCTAATAAGTGAAACACTTATTGGCCTTGCCTTTTTTGATTCTGATGTTACAAGAGAAAGAAAGATAGCAATGGTGGCAGCTCTAGATAAGGTTTCTCCTATCGATCTAGCAGAACATCTTGTTAAGGAAAAGGAGCTTCCTGATTTTGTGTCAATAAATATAAGGAGGCTCTTCGTTGCTCTGGATATTTCGCAGGACTTTATAAAAGAGGACCCTAGCACATGGCAGACAAACGATTTTATTGCAGCCAAAAGTAAAATTCAGAAGCTGAAAGTAGTGAATGATGCAGCAGAATGGGTGTCACATTAATTCAGTCCTTACAAATCAATAGGACCAGAAGCAGTTCCTACTTCAAGTTGTGGAGAAACATAGCCAAGAATATACGAAATCGAGCAAATCCACGGTCATGAAGGGAATTAAGAAAATATGATACACGTTTATTCTCATTTTATTGTTCCTGTCATTTAATAGAAGTTTGTTACTTGTTAATAACGATATATTGTACTAATACCGTGCAATAAACCAATACTAATAGCATTTAGTAAGTTTAAAGTGATATTGTTTATTAGGCATTTTTTATAGAAGGGCGATAAGCAACCAGTAAATATTCAAAGAATGCTTTCAAGGGTTTAGTTTTATGGTAAAAGGAATAAAATGAGGGGACGTCATGATTAAATTGAGCAGCATCCATTTTGTGTGGCACCCTAGTAAATAATCCACAATATTCATATGTTTACAAAGGCATTTCTTGAATCAGTCGCCTTGGGATTCCATGTGCACCAGTTTTGCCTCGCAGCAGGACATCTTTTTCATTTCCACCATGATTTCAGTCCCATTACAAATTTTGTTTGGGGAATCAGAACGAAAGATGAGTCAGGAGGGGTTAGAATGGAAAGCACAAACCAGGAAATGTGTGTCGAGTATCCTTTTATATTGGCTGCCTGGAAAGAGAAATGGGTGGGGGGGAGGAAGTTGTGATAGATATGAGAATTTGATTGCAGAAAAAGCATGCAAATTATTATTATTTTTTAGTGGGATTTAGCAACAAATTGCAGGAACCGTGCGATCCTGCACTGTAGTGTGAACACTGCTTCATGACAGAAAAACAGCCAGCCTTCTTTCTACAGACAAATTATTACAATAATTTCTCAATCGTTTGATTTTTTAAGGTACGAGGACAGCATAGGTCTAGCTGATCCAAATGAGTTCAGACCTCCCACAACAATAATTTGAGATTAGTTCTAAACAGATGATAATGGCAAATACTAGGCAATAACTCTAGCAAAAGGAATAAAAAATAATCAAGGATAAAATATGAGAAAGCAATTTTCAGAATATTGAAAAAGGAACTGTAATCATGTTTACTTGCTAATCTGTATCACTAAACACATTAATGTATAAATGATTTTGGGATTTATTATTTAGAATTTCAACAAGCAGAGTGTTATAAAGAAGCGGTTGTCAACCTTTCGGTCCTCTAAATTCATAATTTTAAATCCTGCGGTCCATTAATATGACTTTTTTTTTTTGAAAAAGGTAAAAACAGGGCTTCTCATGATAACTATTGAGGTTTTTTTTTCACTAATTGCCGACAATTATCTCAAGTACAGTCTATAGATACAAAAATTTACAATTAATTATTTTAACAGAAAGTTAGAAATTAGTGCTTAAACGTTTAGGATCCAATCAAGCACATTTCATGAATTTAGTGCAATATAAAGGCGACAATTGTCATTCAGAATATGAGAATTTCTTAGAATATTATTTTTGTTTTATTATTAATAAAACATTAAAAATGCAAATAATGTCCAGCTTTTTCTGCGGACGACTAGTGGTCTGCAGACCACTGGTTGGCGAATGCTGTTATAAAGGATATTTATCTGTATAAGTACACAATTTCCGATTGCATTTTTCTTTTTGGTTAGTTGGTCTTTATAGCACAAGAACAGCAAAGGTTGTGTTGTTTTAAACAAGGCTAAGATGTGTATATGGTTTTTGTTATTTTTTAATGCAAAGTGAAGGGGTATATACCTTATAAGTATGCGTTATGTGATCACAAATTTCCCCTATATCTTCAAGCCCTTTCCTAAAAGCATCTGCTGGTGGAGATCCTAAAAATTAGATACAATTGATCAATCAATATTTCTAACTCAAATAAAAGCATGTCATCCAATAGGCAAAATTTTAGTTAATACTGATCAAACAATCCATTGATGAAATCTATAGAATATGAATTGCCAAAACAAAAGGATTTCCCTGCATTTTCTTTTCTCTCTTTTGTATGAAATTTTATAAATTTTTTCATGGCAAGCTAAAACAGGAACCTTCACATACATTAGACGATAAATTGTTTTTATTTTTTTATATGAGATATTGCCCTTTACAGGGTTAGCACAATTGCCAAATGGTAATATCTCATATAAAAAAAAAATTATCATATAGTATTACCACATCATCAATTATGATAAGAATAATTTCCCATCTTTACATACATATCTCTCTCCTTTTATTTTAATATCATAAGTTTCATATATATATGCAGTAGGACTCACTTAAAATGAGCCCCCAATTTAATATTATTAAAAACAACATAACGCAACAAGACACATTGTCTAAAATTTCAACTTACTTAAAAAATATTATAATTGATAAAAAAGAAAATGAACTGACAGGGAATGAAAAGGGGGCGTAGTGAGATTGAGGGGATAGGAGGGCTTTATGAGCCAAGAATTAGAACATAAAAAGCAAGAAATAGTAGGGGCTGATAGGTATTTTACACTATTCATTTTGAATTTTAAAAATATGCGTTAATTTATAATTAAAGACAACATTGAGTATTTTTAGTGATACAACAAAAGAATAACAGATTAGTAAAACATAATCTCAAACACAATCATATCGCAGACTATGTTGCTCATGAAGAATGTGAAACTCACAAATAACGATAATGCAGGACGGGGATCTTCAACTTTTTTCAGTCCAAGGGTCAATTTTGCTTATTCTTGTAGGCCCATGGGCCGCACTACTGTATCAGCAATATTAAGACCAAACAAAAGTGAATCTAAAGAGCACCCTGTGTGCCTCCACTGGATCAGATTTTGTTACCACTTTTTCTAAGGTCCCATGGGTTTTGCATGACTACCCGAAAATATTTTCTGGATCTACCTCTGGGTTTGAATATATATATAGGAGCAATATACATTTATAATATTTTAGTTATTAATATATAAAGCGAAATCAAATCTTATAGTGATATTTTTGGCACTGCTTATTTTTAACAATCCTGTCAATATCCGGTCTTATTTTTGATATTGTAATTGAACAATTTGCATTTTTTCATGAAATGGAGGGTGGAATAAATCACGTTGGTGGGCCACAAGTGGCCTGCCTGCAGGTTGAAGATGCCTGGCATAATAGTTCTGTGCATACGACTAACAAGAGGAAAAAAGGTGGGTTGCAAAGTTTGTGCAACAACCAAGCCTTCCTGTCTGGTGAATACAGTGATTGCGCCTAATATTTCCACCAATACATAGCAACTTGCTGTTGCTGCAACACAAAAGCTAACAGATATGCTACTTTGAATATTGGACTGTTTATTGAAATGTTTGGGATGACTGTGATCATTTTTGTGACATATTTCAAGCTAAATGAGCATATTCTAATAAAATAATTAACAACAATAAAAATATTAACATAATTTCTTTTTCTTTGTAATAAAAACTGGTTGTTGTGAAATATTGCAACTTGACCACCAGTCGACATTGGGTTGGGTAAATGTGGTGATTGAAATCTAGAACATAATATATATGTACTACAAATCTGACCTTGCATGCAGTTGCTTTTTCATTTTATACGTGAAAGTTTATGTATATGCTTACCGTTTTGAAGACTTTACACATCACATATTAGAGTTAACCCCATAGGTGTTCTTAATATGCACATTTATAATGCACATTTCTGTCACATGAAATATTCACTTTTTATTTTGAATCTTAAAAGGTATAATTTTCTGGAAATTACATGCACTTCCAAATTTTATGTGAAAAATGATTTGAATTTAATTTAGCTTACCATGCGTTTGTATCCTTAAGTTTATGAGATTTTCTGAAGGATTTTGAATAGAATATGCACAAAATTTAACTTCTGGACTGCAAAGAAAAAAAAAAATTATAATAGCAAATTTTGGCTGTGATAAAGAATGAAAAACTAAAAAATATATTCAAAGAATAAAAATTGTACTAACACACTACAGTTAACTAACTACAGTTCAAAATAAGCATGGTGAAATAGATATAAACATACACAGACTTGTTGATCCCTGTATCTGTAACTCTGGAAGTTGGAAGTCTATTAAGTGAAACTATTGGTCTGCTATGTTTCGGCATTATCTCAAAACAATATTTTTTTTATCTATGTTTTATAGTTCAATGACGACTACGAGTATACTGCATCAGGACCTACAGATTTATGTAGAATGCAAATCTCAGTTGCTTAAGACAGGTTTCTATATGCAATGATTGGTATGGATGGTTGATCGTATAATTAACAGCATTAGTCAGCTAGCATTTAGAAATGGGCAGAATCTACTACTGCTCGTCAAAAAAATTCGTTGTGACAGTCAAAGTATGAAGAAGTTGACTTACACCAACCCTTTCCTCATCACCTTCAGCAGTTTATTTTTCTTAAAAAACAGTTCATTTCAGTTCCATAATCTCTTGCACACATTTATATTGTATTTTTATGCATCTTCTTCGAGATATTTTTAATGTCTATTTATTTTTTTTACATTCTATTTATATCTTCCATGTTTGTTTACCTTTTATAAATAGCATGATCACTGGCTTATGCAGGTGGTCTCGATGGGGGTTGTAACTCCCCACCGAGATGAAATTTGCATATAAAAAGGATTTATAGTGAAGTCCTTTTATTCTGGAATTCGCAAACGAAGAGAGCTACAGCTTCATAATTTATATAATAGTATAGTAAAGTGACAAAGGCCGCTCTGATGCGACTGACAGCAGCATCCCTGGTGGCTAAATTTGGAAGTTAGCAATTTTAAATCAAAAAATATGAGCGATATCATAAAATTTCCAATTACAAAGTTGTAGAGCAGGGTTGTCCAACATACAGCCTGCAGGTCATAACCTGGTCCGCCGACAACTGTTTGGAATGAAAAAAATCCAAAACAAAAAAAATTTAGATTTTTTTCTTCAAAAATCAGGAAAAACCGCATGTGTGACTCCTTCCCATATCGTAAGTGAACAAATAAATAACCGGAAGAAACTCTGAAGAGGGGCTTTTCGTATTTTTTTACAAAACTCGCTGAAGCTGCTGGCTTGTGAGATTTGTGAAAAATTTTTAAGTGCTCTGCTGTCCAAAAATGTTGGACAACCCTGTTGTAGAGTATCAGTTAATTAGTAAGAAACCACATTAGGTTCACAGGAATAAGATAAATTGCCGCCTATAACAGTGGCGGCTCATCGGGTGGTGCGGCACTTCACCTAAAAAAAATCGGGCGGTCAAACAGGTTTTTTTTATTTAAATTCTAATTTCTTTATACTTTTTGTCAAATTTAAAATTAAAATTCAAACGTTTATTTTGAGCCAATTTTTAAATTCCTTAATATACAGTAGAGCGCTCCGGAAACTGGACGTCCGAAACCGGAAATGACCTAAAACTGGACACTTTGAGATCCTTTTTGACATCCCGGGTTTTTTACCGGAGAAAAACCGGTATTTTGTGTGGAAAAGAGTGGAGATGCGCCTCCCCGCTGTGGGAACAAGACCTGTTCAAGGTCGGTTCGGAATGACGTGACGTTACTTCTCGCCTATTGGTCAAAACGACCGCTGTCCGCATACGGGGCAGGGTCCTGAAGCCATTTATTTTTATTCTCTCTCTTAGGATTGCAGATATCGCACGTGTTACGAAGTTCTCTGAAGTTTTGCGCTTAGTTTTTAATTTGATTTAAGCTATGTCGGAAATCAGGAAGTCGGTTAAGAGAAAGCATGTTTCCCTTTGCATAAAAACCAAAGTCGAAATTCTTCGGAAGATTCAACGGGGTTCTTCAGTTTTGAAGATGTGCGAAGAGTATGGAGTTGGGAAATCGACCATTTACGACTTAATGAAGAAAAAGAAGGAATTGCTGGAATTCTTTGTGGATAGCGACAGCCCTAGGGAAATGGCGGAAAGAAAAACTATGCATTCGGTGAAAAACCAAGACCTGGATAAAGTGATGATCGAATGGTTTCGGCAACGACGAAATGAAAATATCCCTCTCACTGGACCAATGCTGATGCAGCAAGCAAAGATTTTTCACAAGGAGATGAATTTGACAAATTCTTGCGAATATTCGACTGGCTGGTTGAAGCGGTTCAAGCAGCGGCATGGAATCAGACAATTGCGTGTTTGTGGTGAACGTGGCTCAGCTGATCATGAAGCGGCGGAACAGTACATAGAAGATTTCAATCTTTTGATATCTGAGGAAAACTTGACCGCTGATCAAATTTACAACGCGGACGAGACTTCATTGTTTTGGAGATATGTTCCAAGGAAAACTTTGGTGACGGCAGATGAGGAAACCCCAAAAGGACTCAGGGACTCAAAAGAACGGCTCACAGTGCTAGCTTGTGCGAATGCAGCTGGAACACACAAATGCAGGTTGCTGGTGATTGGGAAAAGTGCGAAGCCTCGTGCTTTCAAAGGCATTAAAACGTTCCCCACCCTTTATAAAGCCAACAAAAGAGCTTGGATAACTCAAGCACTTACGACCGAATGGTTTCAAGAGCATTTTGTTCCGGAAGCAAGAGCCCACTGCAGATCCATCGGTCTTCCGGAAGATGCAAAGATTATTTTAATCATGGACAATTGCACCGCTCATCCGCCTGGAGATGTGCTTGTGAAGGACAATGTACGTGTTTCGTTCTTACCCCCTAACTGTGCGTCCTTACTGCAGCCTATGGATCAAGGCGTGCTCTTCTCAATGAAGTGCCGTTACAAGAGCGATTTCCTAACGAAAATGTTAGGTTTCGTGAATGACGGCAACGCTATAACCGATTTCGTGAAGCATTTTAATATTAGAGATGCTCTATGGAGTGTAGCCAACGCATGGAATAGTGTCACCGAAGAAACTTTGAAACATGCATGGCATAATTTGTGACCAGCTACCCTTACCGAGGACAACAACGAGCTCGAGTTTCAAGGGTTCCAATCATCGAAGACAACCGTGCTTCAGGTTGAGATTGCAGACCTTTTAGCATATGCCAAAAATACCTGTGCAAACGGTCTGGATCTGGACTATTTGGATATCGAAGAAGTTATGGGGATTGATGACAATGCACCTGTGGTAGGATCGCTCACGGACGATGAAATATGCGATTTAGTGATGAACCAGAATAAAGACAAAAGCAGCGACGAAGAGAGTGTAGATGAGGAAAAGGAAGAAAAAGTTCCGATTGACCAACTTCTGAGTTCGTTGGACGTTGTAATTAAAGGACTGCAACAAAGGGATTTTGCAACTGCACATGAAATAATGACTGTTACGTTAATTAAAGAGAAAGTATTAACGGAAAAATCTCAATTTATGCGCCAAAGAAAAATAACCGATATGTTTAGCCCAAAGTAGTTTTTTTGTTTGTAAATAAAAATTTTGGAATGTATATTTGTTTCAAGCGCTGTTATTCTTGATTCGCGGCACCTCCGGAATTCGCGGCCGAAAGGTAAGTGATTAAATTTTCTATTTTAATGCTCCAATTTCTTACGAAATCGCACCCTCGGGCGGCGTAAGCTAGTTATTAACTAAAAGGGCGTTCGGAATGGAGATGCCCGTTTTTTTATTGCCGTAAATTGGAAAGTGACCTAAAATCCGGAAAAGTCCGAAATCCGGAAAGGCCACGGTCCGGACGATTCCGGATTTGAGACTTTGTA
>QLNU02014176.1:5234432-5250725 GCA_006491805.2 Dysdera silvatica
TTCAATGCTCTTTTTCTCAAAATCACTTTTTCTATATTGCGCGCAGATTATCTTCAGATCTATGCGTACTAGAGTTCTGAAATTTTTAATATGCTTTTATATCATAAATACCTATATTTTAAAACCAACTGACAAAGTAAAAATATATTTTCAATAATTTAAAAAAATATGATATTTAAAATATGTCGATTTTTTATATAATTGCTATATATTGTTTTTTATACATTTTAATGACTTATTTCTTCCATATTTTCTGGTTTTAGGTTAAAGCTGGTACCTTTCTTGGTAATTTGTGTGTGTGTATGTGTGAATGAAATGTTTATGCGTGATAATGGGAACCGTATCATTAACAGTGTGAACAGAAGATATATACACATTAATAAGCCTGTGAAATGAGTAAATTCCGCCTTTCTTCCCCACCCCTTTCCTTGCAATTATATGCTACACTGTACCGCACCATGATCGTTTTAACACACTAGAAGAATAGGAAGAAGCTTGCTAGGAAGGATGAGACGTCCTTTCCACTTTCCTCACGTGACTAATGAATTACGTTTAACGTCACGTGATGTGGAGCCGCTCGAAGAGCAGTCGTTAAATTGGGGACACTGCTGTGTCCATCTTTTATATGGTCCAAAGTTCAGATATGCGCACTATGCTACAAGTTCTCAAACCGCCTAGAAAAACGCCATTTCCGTTACTAGATTCGTTAGGTTAAACCTAATAGGTTCCTTTACAATATGACGTTTCCCTTAAATGACCAGGTATGTATTTTTATTAGAAACCCCATTTTCCAAGCGGAATAACGATGATAAAAAGATTTTTTAAGTAAAGAAAAGCCCATGCCTGTGTTAAATGTAAGTAAAGTTTAAATAATTACTACTACAATTCTGATCTACATATTCACATTTTACAAATGTATCCGTATGCAAACGCATATTGTGATGTTAACCTATGAGATAAAACTGGTAGAATGAGTATCCCAATAGATGATTTAGCCAATGTAGGCTGTATGAGAATGGGAAGCTACACTCACTCAGAATATTACGAGATAGTGATTATCTACGGCGAATGTCAATGGAATGTAGAGCAAGCTGAAAGGGTTAAAACATTCGTTTTCCGACTGGTCCACTTAAAGTACAGTGACCATCGCAAATGCAGTGCGACAGCTCAGGGAGACAGGAAACAAGCTGAGCCATCCTCAACATTAAACATTTTAGGGAATGTACAAGATACTAAAATGCTGCAAAAATAATTGATACTGCTTGACAATTAGTAATGAGATAAAAAGTACCTTACTGAAAATGTGACTAAAATTTTGAAAAAGTGCATAGTAGAATCAGGCACATCAAATTTTTAAATAGCTAGGTATGGGAAGGGGATCTTAAGCCCCCTATGTATATACATATGAATATATAAGCTAGTTTTTATGAAAAAATAAAATAGTGTTTTTGAAGTAATCCACTCCCATTTTTGCAAATGTATATGGGTACTAATGAGCTCTAGTAATGCAATTTGAATCACAACATTAACACACGAGTGAAAAACTTAGTTAACACCATTTTCAATTGCTGTGACAGTTTTGTAGCTAAATATTGTGCGAAAAACCAACTAGCCATGGCTGGTTGGAATTTGGCTGCCTGTAGGGCAAGGGTTTACCTCGCCCCTAATCAAGTAAACCAAACTTATCATGATCAATAACATCATGAAGTGTTATTTTTATTTTAACATCAGCCACATAAAATACTTAATCATTTTCCTTGGTTCACTGCAAAATTATAATTAATAACATTATATACTGGATTAGTATTACAGTTCAATAATTCATTTCTTCCTAGTTCTTTCACAAATTTAAATCACACGTCTAACTTCTGCCTCAACAAACTTCTTGATTACATCTTCAAACGACAAAGCATGAAATAATTCGGATTCAATAGACAAGATGGCAAAAAATGTGTTCCTTGAACAACAGAAGATCTCAAAATAGATGATGCCCCAGTGTTGCCACATTACGTGAGGGAAAACTACCCCAAATTCCAGCAGAAACTCAAAAAACTACACCAGCGACTAATTTGTGATTTAATCATGATGCTGGCTGAAAAAACAACAAAACAACATGGCGGTGACAGCACTTGCTAGTTGCGAGAAAAGAAAAGAAATAAAAAAAAAAAGAAGAAGAAGGTGGCAGTTTGTTGCCCTATTTTATTGAGTTATTTATTTTTGCTGCTATAGGCTCGGGCCTATATGGCCTCTTTAGAAATCCACCCTTGTAACGAACGATAGCTATGCTAGCAATGATGTCTCATGTCATTGACTATCAATACTCATTATTTCACATGGCAACTAACCTTTAGGGAAATCAAATCCAGATTATACGCACATCAGATACACGCATTGCATTGAGCATATTATTACATAAAATACATTTATATATCGATACATACTTCTGCATGATAACGAATTTCAATGCATTGCCCAGCGTGTGGTCTTCGTCTTTTAGAACAAATGTCATGCAGGTATCATCTTTATCATCAGCTGTGAGCTACATAAAATGGACAAAAGACTATATATATGAATTTAAAAAACAAACCAACTACACCTTCATGTAAACGATGTGCGTAAACTTTATAGACCAGTTGTTTTAAACCTTTTTACTTCCCCATACCACATATTAACCATTACAGGATTGAGAGAAGCACTTTGCACATAGAAGGCAATTATTAATTTATTTACACTTCAAAATGCATGACGTTCATATATATGAATATCCTAGGTAATTAATGCATTACACTAAAATGCTAAGACAGTTATCTACTCATTTAAGATAAAAATGAATGGAACTGATTCTGAATGACATCCAAAACTTACCAGTCACTGGAAGAATTAGCTGAGAAATTGTTGCAAATATGCTTGAGTGCGCGAACTAACTCAGGAGTAGTTCCTTTCTCTTTGAGCTCATTAGTACTAAATGGTTATTTCGATTAAGAAAACTATCTGTAGTAATGTTAGTGAAAGAACTACCAGATTGTTCTTCATCTTGAAGTATTGAAAGAAGCCTGCACAAAGTCATCTGTTTTGTATTCATGGTCCCGCCCCCATCAAGATTTTCTTACGCTTGACGTTGCTAGCATGCTGTAGTAATGAATGAACACCCATATTTTCAATATTTATCACAGAAGTACATAGTTTTCAAAATGCCACGCATTCACTTTGTTTAGCACACTGCAATGAAAGTTTATGACTGGTACTGTCTTTGTGTTTTAACCGTAAGTTCCGAAACTTGAATTTACTCATAATGTATGTTTAGATTTTGCACTAAAATGCTTTTACTTTTTCTTTCCCTGAAACAATACAAACAAACAGTAGAATCTCCATATAGCGAAATGGATGGTTCCATGAAAAAATTTCGTTATATAGAAAATTTGCTATGTGGAAACGATGTATTCATGAACCAGGGTATTACAATATGGTGCCACAATTAAAATCCCATTTTTCAGTAAACGACTGTTGTTTCCCATAAATAACATTCAACCATTTAAAAATAGATGTTTTTAAGTGTGCATACTGTATTGCCACGGTATTAGTTAGGGAACCCGATGTCACTGACGTGACCACTAAATTTTCTGTTTTGGTTGTTAAAAATTTCATTACACAGAAATCGATTTTGTTACATAGAAACACTTTCACATGTAATGACCATAAGAATTTACCAAAAATTTTGCTATATAGAGAATTTCACTATAAGGAAGTTTGTTATATGGAGGTTTTACTGTATGTGTATATATATATATAAGGTGTCAAGTTCCAAATTCAGTCTTACCCATTTTTATCAATTTTGGGTATAAACACGTTGGTACTCCCAGTTTGCTTCCTCATCGCAATGCATTCTGAAGTTAAAACAATCAATCACATACCCATATTTTTTGCATTTAAAATAGGCAGTTTAACAGTTTTCGAAATCAAAATGGATAAGGCGTAATTTGGAACTTGACATCTCATGTATATATAAGTAAATTAAAGTGATAATTCTACACAGTAAGATTTTTTTTTTTTTAAAAAAAAAGACAATCATGACATTATAATGAAGTGCAGTTTAGTAAGGACAAGTTTAATCTAATTTGACCAGACTTCATTAGAGAATTGGATAGAATGTTTTATTAATTTTTTTGTTTGTATTACGATATTGGTATGTGATTGAAAAACTGTTGCCAGTGTATTCGGAAGAAAAAGTACATATAATATATGCATATTATATTACTTTAAATATTCTCATAACACAATACACTATCTAAATTCCTCATCTTTTCTCCAGTATATTTGGCAACAATTCTTAAATTGCATGTAAATAATATCATTATACAAACAGTAAGCAAATTAATAAAACATCTACTTTAATTTCTTGATAAAGAGTAGCCAAACCTGATGAAACATGTTGGAATACATTTACTAAATTACATTTCATTATAATGTTAAATGTCTTTTTTAAATCGAAATAAAAATTTTATTAGATATACACCTGCAGTGTGTTCTATTTAAGAAGCTGCTGTATAATAACTATTAGATGTACGTAGAGACAGGACAAACGCCATCATGATTGCCATGAAAATATAATTTATTTTCAACTAAAAAACTTAAAACTATGTATATAATACTGCAAATTACAATAAATTAGCATCAAAATTATTCACAGTTCACGTGTCAAAAGCATTCGTACATGCAAAAGTCTGTCCTAAAATGATAGAACTGCAATGTTGTTTGTGCACCCGAAGCAATCTGCGGGAAATGCACCGATTTCATTTAAAAGCCAATGAACAATAAACCCGTTTACTATCATTTCTGCAGAAAGTATGCAAAAATGAATCGTAGAAATAAAGAAACAAGTGTAGCGGAACAAAAGCCCATAATGAGGCTCCTTAACCAGTATAAATCTTTACGAGAGATTGCATAGCTCGTCGGCAGACCTCGTTCTACAGTCCAGTCCATAACTGACCGGCATTGTCAAAGAAATACGATTCAAAATATGCCGGGAAGCGGACGTCCACAAAAACTGACTGAAAAGCACAAACGTTTAATTGTTAGATTAATTAAGAAAAATCCAAAATTAAGTGCTCCAAAGATAAGAAAAGAGCTGCTGAATCAAGGTGTGTCACTGTCAGAAAGCACGGTGCGCCGCGTTTTCAAAAATGCAGGGTACAATGGACGTGTAGCTCGTAAAAAGTTTTTCGTGTCAAAGGTAAACAGAAAGAAGCTTTTGCAATTCGCAAAAAAACATGTTGATAAAGGTCCTGACTTTTGGAATAGAGTTATATTCTCTGACGAGAGCAAATTTAATATATTTGGATCAGCTAGCAGGCAAATTGTATGGCGTAAAAATAACACCGAGCTTCAACCGACGAACCTGTGTCCAACAATCAAACACGGAGGTGGAAGTATGCAAGTTTGGGGCTGTATGAGTGCAGAGGGAGTGGGAAAATTGCACATTATCGACGGAATCATGGACCACAGAATGTATATTAACATTCTGAAGGAAAATTTGGGTCCTAGTCCTGCTCAAACGGGTCTTCAAAATAACTTTATCTTTCAGCAAGATAACGACCCGAAACATACTGCGTATAATACAAAGCTGTGGCTCCTTTACAATACTCCCAAACAGCTAAATACCCCTCCACAATCACCTGACATTAACGCTATAGAACATTTATGGAGCATTCTGGACTCGCGGATGAGAAAACGACGCATATCAAATAAAAATGATATAAAAATTGCCCTTCTCGAGGAATGGGCATCCATTTCAACGGATGTCACCAAAAACTTAGTGGATTCGTTGCCAAAACGCATGAAAGCTGTGATTAAAGCCAAAGGGAACCCAACGAAATATTAAGAATGAATTATTATTTTATTAATGAATTTTCTGACCAAAAAACAATTAGTGTACGAATATTTTTGACACATGAGCTATGTGTAAGTTTGTTCATTTTTTATTGTTATTTGCAGTGCACGTATATTTTTTTTTTTACTTTTTTATGAAGTAAATACAAAAATTTATATTAATTGTGGTGACATTTGTCTCATATCTCTACATATAATAATTATTATACAGCAGTTTCTTAAATAGAACACACTGCAGGTGTACGAATACTTATGGCATTCACTGTAGTATTTATTCAAAGGTTACATCATAGCAAATTCACTAGCATTTAAGTTCAGGCTGATCTTTTCGATAAAGCAGTCTATAGCAAAAGATCAGTTTTCCTGCTGTCTCCTAACTCAGTTTCCTAATTTGTTATGAATAGATGAAAAGATTAAAAGAAGCTTGATTTTGCTCGAAAAGTTACAATATAAGACACAAAATGTGGGTTAATAACAATATAAGGAATTTTCTCCGTATTCGTGTGACAACGTAGATCCCATGTACTTTAGATCCAGACCGTAGTCAGGATTTAATTTGGGAGGGTTTAAAATATTTTTACAGCATGCAACGCCGTAGTCCGATTAAAAATTTAGTTTCGGGTGGGACCGGTCCCAAAGATCACGCGAGTCCCATGCGTAACGCAAATATTATGCCCTTTTTCCTTTCTAAAAGTAACTGAATTATTATTTTTTAATTGTTCCATACTAAATATGTCAATGGTATCTACTACATTCCTATTAAAAAGGTCAGTGAATAAAATATTTATCTGCAGTATTGAGATCGGAAGTCAGGCAAATGTCCCGTGCGTAACGGGAGAATGGGCCACTATAGTAAAATCAGTCTAACGATGCTCTGAGGACCGGAAAACATACGTTATGGAAAAGGTTGAACCTGGTGTACTTTATATCTGTTGGGATCACGGAAAATATCGTTGTACACAGTAATTTTAAATATGGATGTCATTGCAATAACAATAACTTACCACTGACAATCGCTTTTGATTTGTATTCATTATAGTTGACTTTAATTCACGACAAAAAATTCGATCACAATGCTTTGAAACAAACAACAACTTCAAAGCATAAACAAACGAACCACAGCTGATGGATTTGTTTTGTTCCTATGACGCCTTTGTATCGACTACGAATTTTTTTGATTAACCCAACCAGGTTCTACCGTTTTATCCCGTTTCGCCGCCGCTATATTTTAACCATATCCGAAACTGAAGTGCGTCACTATGATTGCTCTGCCCATGAAAGAACTGCTGAGACGTTAGGTGTGTGTGTGTTCTTTCGCAAGAAGGGCAATGGGAAAGGTGGCCGCCGAAGGTGGCAGCGCTGTATTCCCAGACAGGGCTTTTGTCACATAAAATGACGACCAGTGGACACTGGGGAGGATTGTCGATCGAAACAGGCGTACAGAGACGCACAGCTCACATGATTGTCGTCATTCAAAGAGGCGTTAGGTTTCGCAACTGACCCTGAACGATTATCCAATTACAGCGTTGCAACCTATGATGTCGTAAAGGGGGCGGGACTCGTTATATTCACTTCAAACTGAAACGCTGGAAAAATAACCCCCCTTTTTTTTTCCTTTATGTTATGGATGCTTACTAAAGAAATTTTTATTTCAGATGTTACTAATTTAAAGACATATTTATTTGAAATAGAAAAGAAAAAGGCAAAACTCTCAACCAAACATTCCTACAAATTGCAGTTGAAAGGCCATGATTCAAAAACAGGATGCCTGAGAGATGGAAGTACATTTGTTTCCGTGCCCTTTTCGCATTCAGCAGTGAAATAATACATTTGTGTTTTAAATTTAATATTTATGATTCGAAATTTTCTTATTTAATAACTGTATAAGACCGTAATAAACAAACTTAATTCTTTATTTATTATAAATTATATTATTTTTATTATTAATTATATTTAAATTTTTATTTTTGAATCCTGGGCGTTTAATAAACCGTGTTTCATCCATCAGGGTACAAAAAACTTTTAAAAAACAAAACAGCTTCTTTGTGACGCCACAGGTTGCAATGCTGTGATTGGATAATCGTTCAGAGTCAGTTGCGAAACTTAACACCTCGTAAAGAACCGCCCCGAGGGCTTATGGGATAACGGAAATGCCGTGTAATATGTGTTACCAAAATTGGCCCTTTATCGAAGAAATGTTCTGAACTACGAAAGAGAAACTTCACCAATGAGGTTTGTTTATAGTTTGAAAAAAAAGAGGAGTAAGTGCTGTTTGTATTACAATGCAATGCTGCCATACGCGGACTTTAAGGGAAAATACTGCACTTGCATGCAGGGTGCGAATCAACTTTTTTACAAGGGGGAAGGGGGATAAAAGAATTCTAACTATAGTGAAAATCGGTTATAACGACCTCCAAGGGACCGCGAAAATTCGGTCGTTATAACCGATAGTCGTTATAAACAATATTTTTTTTAAAATGATTGTAGCCTATAGTATAATATACTCTAGAGTTTTATAAATTATTTTGATAGTAAAATTTAGTAAACGTTTAGGTTTCAAAATTAAATTAAAATATATTTAATTATAATGAATTGAATTTCCGTCTATATTAAATTATATTTACAGCCACACTAAAAACATAGCACTTTTTATTTTTTTAAATTGAAAAAATTCTAGAAAATACTAAAGTATATAATCTAGAAAACAAATCTAATGAATAATATTTATTATATTATACTAATGACTTCCGCGTACTTGATGAATAAATAAAAATAAAATAAATAAAGATTTGCGTATAGTTTTGGTTCCGGAAATGTATAATAAGTGCATAAAATGCATGATAAATTTTAGAATTTTCTTCCTCCGATCCCATAAAGGAGGCGGCAGGTCCCACCCCTCATGGAAACGAGGCAAGGTGTCAGAATATCTGATACCTTAACCATTGTATAAAATAAGTAGTACAGTTACCGTCCTAGTAGCAGATAGCGCGAGAGCACGCATTGGTAACGGAAATGCTGAACCTTCAATACTAATGTAACATAAAGTTATTTTCACTGGAATACTAATATGTTATTAATCCAAAGTCTAGTCTTAAGGCCATGATCCGGCCAAATGTAACATAGTGTCAGAAGTGGAATCAATGGAATAAGATTACTCTTTGCAAACCAAAACCTAACAGAACGCTCTGGTTCTCGAAAAAAAACGTGGGACCGACACAGCGAGTTTCTTATAGTGGGTAAAGAAATAGATGTGTTCAAAGCACCTGAAGAACTGAAGTTCTCGACTGGCAATGTGAAAGAGTGCTGAGAAAAATGGAGACAACAACTACAGAACTATCTGCTAGCAACTGAAAAAGATTATCGGCTAGACAAAACAAAAATCGCCAATTTGCTTAAGCTAATTAGAAATGAAGGACTGGAAATTTTTAAAACCTTCAAGTTTGAGACCCCAACCGATCACCGTAAATACCAGGAAGTGTTGAACAAATTCGAAAAATACTGTCTACCAAGACAGAACATAGTATTTGAAAGACACAATTTTTTTTTCGTGCGTCCAGTAAGAAGGGCAGAGTATTGACAACTACATAACCCAGTTAAAGAAGCTAGCCTCAACATGCGAATTTAATGACCAAGAAGATGGGCTAATTCGGGATCGAATCGTCTTTGGAATACGCGACTGTGGATTGAAAGAAAGGCTGTTGCGTGAGCAAGCGTCAAGTGTGGAAAAAGCTGCGGATATCGTAAGAGCGGCAGAAGCAAGCAAGGAGCAGAGCAACTCGATGAGGAAGACGGGAGCTACGCGGAAAATGAAAACTGTGTTGATGCTATAAAACACAAGGATTAATTCAACGGATCTTGACTATAAGAAATGTGGAAGAAGACACGGACCAAGAGCATGCCCAGTATACGGTAAAATGTGCATAAAGTGTAAAAAAAGGAAGAACCATTTCGCAGTGGATGTCCTCAACGAGACAAACAAATTCATCAAATGGAACAATTAACAAAAGTTCCAGAAATGTTCATTGACATGGTAAGTGATGATTCTTGGTCCAAAATAATAACAATAAGCATTTATAATCGAAACTTGAATGTTGACTTTAAATTAGACACAGGAGTGGAAGCAATATTTTACCAGTATGCATATCAAATAATGTAAATTTGATCGTAAAATTGAAAGCGACTGGTGTAACCTTAATGTCTTATGGTAATCACAAGATAAGGCCAAAAGTTACTGTTATATTAGAATGTTCTACAGAAAAGCAGAAAAATATTACGCTAGAATTTTATGTAGTTGACTTAGAATCAAAACCAATATTAGGATTGAATGCATGTTCGAAATTACAATTAATTAAAAGAATTGATGAAATTAAATGTAGAAGTAAAAACGAAATTATAGATAAATATGAAGAGGTATTTAAAGGCACAGGAGTTTATCCGGATGAGCCGCATCGAGTAGTGTTAAAAGATAAGGCTATACCTGTGGTTCACCCACCTAGACGTGTACCACAGGCATTACAATCAAGATTGAAGGAAACGTTAGAAAACCTAGAAAAGGATGGAATAGTATCTAAGATTAATAAACTAACAGACTAGGTACAGAGTCTTGTAATAATAGAAAAACCAAATGGGAAATTACGTTTATGTCTAGATCCCAGAGATAAGGTAATAAAAAGGGGAACATTATTTAATTCCCTCAGCGGAAGATATTGTAAGTAAATTGGAAGGTAAACAAGTATTCTCGGTGCTCGATCTAAAAGATGGGTTTTGGCACGTACCACTGGATGAACCTAGTATTGAAATATGTAATTTTAACACTCCTTTTGGAAAGTACAAGTTTAATAAAATGCCTTTTGGCATAGCCTCTGCCCCAGAAGTATTTCAGAAAAGGAATCAGAAACTATTTGGAGACATACAGGGTATTTGTTTGTTTGTTTAGGTGTTTTATGGCGCAAGAGCATCTGGGCTATACTGCGCCAAACATGGTAAAATCAAAGACTGTAGTACATGCAGGGTGTAGAAATTTATTTGATGGCATTAACATCGCAGAATCTACTGAGACAGAACATGATAAAACGATGCTTAAAGTCCTTGAAATAGCAAAGAAACTAAACGTTAAATTTAATCCCGATGAATTTCAATTCAGGGTATCGGAAGTAAAATACATGGACCAAATAATATCTAGGTCAGGTTTAAAAGCTGACCACGGTCATAAAAAGAGAATTGTTGCTATGCGAATACCCAAATCCAAAACTGAAGTAAGGAGACTACTAGGAATGATAATTTTTTACCAAAATTTATGCCAAACATTTCGGCACTTACAGCCCCCTTAAGAGAAATTACCAAACAAAATGTAGAATTTGAGTCGAATAAGGAAGCAGAGCATGCCTTTATAAAAATAAAAAAAACCTGTTAACTAAAACTCCTGAACTGAAAGTGTTCTCGGGATCTGAGGAAATAACAACACAATGTAACGGTTCTAAAGATGACCTGGGTGCATGCCTGATTCAGAAAGGCCAGCCTGTGTCTTTTATATCAAGGAGTTTAACAGAGAGTGAGAAAAATTATGCTTAAATAGAAAAAGAACTACTGGCTATAGTTTTATCATTCCAAAAATATTACAACCTAGTGTATAGTAGGAAAACTATAATACAGAGTGACCATAGGCCCTTAATGGCAATTGTGAAGCAGCCAATGCATAAAATCTCAGCTAGAATGCAAAGAATGTTACTTAAATTATTAAATTTGATTTTGAAATAGAATATATGCCAGTAAGCCAAATGTATTTAGTATGACACGCTATCAAGGACATTCGCAGAGAATGAACCGATTGATGATGATCCTGAAATGCTTAATGTGGTACATAGCATTACGAAATACTTGCCTATGAGCAATCACAGAAAAGCTCAATTTAGCAAAGAGGCTAAATCTAACCCAGAATTAAGACAAATTCGCGAATTCATAAAAGAAGGATGGCCTGGAACACATAAAGCAATGATAAATAATATAAAATTATACTACAAGCTGATCAATGATCTTCATACTAATGAAGATAATGATCTTCATACTAATGAAGATCTAGTGTTTCTTAACGACAAAATAGTAATTCCCACAACGTTACGGAAAGACATGTTAAAATTAATTCATGAGGCACATTTTGTCATGGAGAAGTGTAAAAAGAGAATGAGAAAAAACGTGTTGGCCAGGGATGAACTCAGATATAGAAAAACTTATTCTCAATGTGAAATATGTGAGAAATTCAAGAGAGCAAACGCAAAAGAGCCTTTAAAACCTCATGAGGCCCCCAAACAGACTATTTGAAAAGGTTGGCGCTGAAATAATGGAATTTGGAAACATTAGCTGCCTTGTGGCAATAGACTACCACTCTAAATGGTTAGAAGTGTCCGAAATCAGTAACAAATCAGCCCATGAAGTTATAGGTAAGCTGAAAAGTATGTTCGCTAAATTTGGTGTTCCAAACCTAGTAGTATCAGATAACATTCCATCCAACAACAATTATATAAGCAATTTGTTAATGAATGGGATTTTAACTACTGTTTTATTAGTCCTCAGTACTCTTAGAGTAATGGCATGGTTGAGAGGGGTGTAGGTATTGCCAAGAATTTGTTTAAGAAGGTTAAAGAAGATAACCAGGACTTCCGTGTATGAGTTATGGAATATAGAAACACCCCCAATATCTGGACTGGATTTATCTCCAGTTCAAATGATGTTCAATCGTAGGTTAAAAACAGAACTACCTATAACAAATAAACTACTTAATTCAAAATTGTTCAATAACATTCGAGAGAAATTAATATCATTATGACAAAAACAGCTCATATGTTACCAGAGCTGAACTCTGGAGATAATGTGGGTATAAGAGACTACACAAATAAAACATGGAAACCAGCCCAGGTCATCTCCCAAGACAGGTCAACTCCTAGGTCATATTTAGTGAAAAATAAGTCTGGGAGAATTTTAAGAAGAAATAGAAGGCATCTTAGAAAGTCAAATATCCCTTTTACAGAATAATCAAACCCTAACGAGGAGAGTAGAAACGCCGATGATCCTAGAAAGTCAGAGAATGGCACAGAACCAATGTCAAATAACAGCAACATGTCAACTGACAGACGAACGAGAAGCGGGCGGGTCAGCAGGAAACCAGCATATTTGCAAGATTATGTGTAAAATAATTAGTATAGTTATGTAGTATGGGTATTAGTATGTATGAAATAAGTAGTAAAACTGAAATATTAGTGCTTGTGCATGGATATTATACTAACATCTATATTTGTAAATACGAAGTGAATAGCTATGTCTAGAGGTGATTGTAACAGTCTGGTAATACTCTGGTGATTATGTATACATCGATTTATTATAATACTTGCAGATGTACGGGTAACTAACATAAAAAGGAGGATGTCAGAATAGCTGGTACCGGAACCGTTGTATAAAGTAACTAGTACAGTTACCGTCCTAATAGCAGATAGCAGGAGAGCACCCATTGGTAACGGAAATGTTGAACCTTCAATGCTAATTATACTATAATTTTTGCCACCCACGTTTTAATTACAGCTCAAACTAGAGCTTATGTAATTTTGGAGAAAAAGAGACGCTTTCCCCATCCTGGATTCGAACCAGGGTCCCTCCGTTTAGCCCGGAGTGTCTTGGACCGCTGACTCTACGAGGATGGAAACAACGCCTTTCGGTATGTAAGTAAGTAAGTAATAAGTAAGTAAGTAAGTAATACTTTATTCCTTATTATTATGTACATCAGGAGACCATACAAACGATTTGCTTGGGAAATGGAAAGAGAGCAGTAGCGATGCTAGTAACGGGGCTCTCTTTCCGGTAGAAAAAGCAAGGGATTTCTCGTATTCAACAAGAAACAATAACGATTCGCGCGTACAGATCCTCAAAGTTATTAAGAGATTTACATTCGCAGGTGTATCACATTTACAGAGTTTATGAGCAGAGTCTTGACTCGAAGACGTTACAAGTGAAGGTTGAAGTCCAAAGATGAAATCTATGTAGGCTGCAGGGTAAGAATGTTTTTCCTTGTAGCTTGGACCGAGAGAAGAAGTAGGAGAAACAAAAATAGTAGAAAAATGTAAATGAATTTTGAGTTGACCGTTGCGGGTGCAGTTTTAAAGGACATTTATAAGGAAAGGCAGACAAAAGAAAAATGGAAAAGGAAGAGCAGGGAGAGCAGAGGAGGGGGAAGAACTGAAAACTAAAAGGAAAGAGTGGGAAGGCAGAAGTAGCAGGCAGAGCATACTTGATTTAAGTACCAATCAAAGATTTTGGCTTTAAGGGTGAGAAAAGAGAGATTTAAATTCTTGAGGAATTGAATTCCAGATTTTAGAACCCGTAACGGAGACACTGTGTGTTTTATAGTTTGTGCGAGTCCGCGGTAGCCTGATATCGTCCTGGTGACGTGTATTGTAATCATGTGTCGTCTGTGAGATGGAGAAAGGTAAAACTAGGTCACCTTTTGTGACTTTGTACATAAGGAGTGCAAGTTTATATTTTACTAAGAGAGTGAAAGGAAGAATGCGCCATAATTTAAAAAATTGGCCAGCGTGTTCATGGAAGCCTGCAAAGTTAACTATTCGCATAAGCTTTTTTTTTTGCGTTCCTATCAATTGCCAAAGGGTGGTAAAATATGTGATTCCCCAGACCTCAAGACAGTAGGTAAGTTTTGAATAAAATAAAGAATAGTAAAGAATCATTAGGATATATTGAGGAACGACATGTCTGAATCTCAAAAATATTCCCAGGAGACTGCTAAGAGAATTGGTGAGATCGTTAATGTGTTCTTTCCAGGTTAAATTTGAATCGAAAATTACTCCAAGAAGTTTGGCTGATTTCGTTTCCTGAAGGATGGAGTTGCGGAAAGTAATAGGAGAACTGTTAGGTAATATTTTTTGCCGGGAATGGAAGATAACGTAGTTAGATTTTGCAATGTTTAGCTCTAGTTTGTTAACGTAAAGCCAACGTGAAATGTTATCTAAATCTTGGTTGACTTTTTGCACTGTTTCTTCGATATTTTTTCCCGATACCAGAAGTGTCGCGTCGTCAGCATAAAGAAACAGCTGACTATTCAGGACAGCTTGGGGCAAATCGTTGATGTAAAGAAGGAAGAATAGCGGAGCTAAACAGCTTCCTTGAGATACACCAACGCAAATAGTTTTGCGAGTTGAGGGAGTTTTACCTATGAAAACTTGCTGTTGCCTATCAGAAAGGTAGCTGTTCAGTAATTTTAGAGGTGTACCCCGAATACCATACCGTTCTAATTTCGTCAGTAAAATGTCATGCTTAACATTTTCAAACGCTCTTTGGAGATCTCTTTGCATTCCTATTACAAAATTGCTTTTGTCTATTTCGTCAGAAATCATCTCTTTGATATTAAGGAGGGCGGTAGTTGTTGACCTATGTTTTCGAAAGCCGAATTGATGTTTGTAAAGTAAGTTTTTACTTTCGAAATATGATTCAAGTCTACTGTGTAAAGCCTTTTCAAAAATTTTGCTAATAACTGGAAGGATAGAAATAGGATGATAATTCTGAATGTCAGATGGGTCGCCTTTTTTAAATATAGGAATAATTTTAGCCATCTTAAGCTTCGAGGGGAAAATACCCTTATTGAAGCTGATATTGATTAAATGCGCAATAGCATTTGCAAAGAAATCTGGGTTGGCTTTAACAATATGCGGCGGGATATTATCGAGACCTGTGGACTTGGAACTAAGAGCATTAATAGAACGCTTGACCTCGTTTCTGCTCAATGGTTTAAGGAAGAAAGAAGACCCGGCGGCGGGGAAGGGTTCAAAAACTTCTGAGTGGTGCGGGGGAGTGGAACTACTGTTGGGAGGGGGGGATCGTTTGCAAAAAGTTCGTTGAAGCCGTTGGCTATTGTATTAGTTGTGTGGAGCTCAGTGCCAAAGGCATTGATTTTGGTGGGGAGGAGATTATTTGATTTTTTGCGGTTTAGGGCCTCGTAAATTGTTTTCCACGTAGATTTGTTGTCTCCGAGTGAGATTTTAAACTTCGCATCAAAGTAGTTCCTTTTGGCTACTCTCAGGATTGTAGTTAACAAATTTCGATAAGAAACATATTTTGATTTTAAAAGGGGGTCAAAAGGACTGTTCCTGTATTTAGCATGAAGCCGATCCCTATTGATGATGGATTTCAGGATACCTCCTGTGATCCAAGGCTTTCTTGGAGTGCGTTTATAAGACTTATTAGTTAAATATTCGGAATTTTTTAAAGCCCCAGTTACCCCTTCTGTGAGAATATTGTAAGCCTCGTTGGGATCGAAACTGTTGTACATCGCGTCAAGCCAGTTTGCATTGTTGAGTAGTGAGGAAACTTTTTCTAGGTTGTAGGAAATTCTCGGGGTTTTACGATCAG
>QLNU02014176.1:5257020-5267987 GCA_006491805.2 Dysdera silvatica
TTTTCATCACAACAGATACAGCTTCTTCCTTGGCCTGCCTATTCGCCGGATATGTCGCCGATTGAACATGTGTGGGATTTCGTTGGTCGGCGTCTCGCTCGTGATCCTCGTCCCATAGCTACTACAGATGAACTTTGGGGTCGCATACAAGCAATCTGGAATGCTCTTCCTCAGGCACACATTCAACATCTGTTTGATTCCATGCCACGTCGTATAGCATCACTTATTGCAGCGCGTGGTGGCTTCACCAAATACTGATTTTCGACATGTAATATTGTTTTTTGCTTTGTAATTTTAATCGTTTATTTGTATCAACACAGGTCGTTTGTGCATTAAATTTCATTCAATTCGGACGAGTCCTTCATGGTGTTGCAATTTTTATAAACACGAGTATATGCATATGCGAACCACTTGTAATCATTGCCTAAATATCCCATTCGCACAGAGTAAAAATTCTCCTATAACTTCTTTTACTTTCAGGTTATTGACCATTTTGGGGATTTCCATGGTTTCCAATGTCAACTTTTTTTTTGTTCATGAATACATTAGCGCAAATGAATGGCAAAAAAGACAGCTTCCTCGCCCCTTAGAAAACGTTTGGCCCCGTCTATAGTGGAAAACGAATATTACACATGAATGCTATGTGCTGAATATTAGGATGGGTGGCTTATTAGGCAGGTCTGTAGCCAGGATGAAGGAGCAACTGGGGCAAGGTAGAGGGCACCAGGGGATTGTTCTGTATATAAATAGCCCGATGGGGTAACTGTGGCACAAGCATGGGGCAACTGGAGTCACGTCACGGCTGGCCCCGGCTTGTGGCTACAGGCCTGTGCTTAATTAGCCCCTAAACTTCGAGGCCAGAGCCGTAACGGGGATGGGGTCCAAAAAGAGCTGAGCCGCCCCCAGAAAAATATTTTTTTTTTCCAAGATAAGTTGTTCAGAATTCTATTTTAATTATTTTATTCCGTATGAAATTGTACATGAAAATGGAAATTGTTCTTTGAAATTAAAAAAAAAAACATTCAAAATACACCCGTACGGTAAATGTCGTGTATGTCATGTTTTTTTATAGAGGTTTGACTCTTTATCTACTCCATAATAAGGATAATTGAAATAATAAATTTTAGTATACCTCCATAAGTTTCAATGCGAAATTTATGTTAAAAAATGTATTCAGTAATGTTAAATATATTAATATATTTAGAAAGGATTATTGAATTTTTTAATAAACTACACCAAAACGTTACCGCCTTTAAGCCCCCCCCCCCAGTTGCTTCCTAAGTCTCCTTCCCTGTAAGTCACTCCTCCCTCTAATCGAGGATAGGTACGTCAATGCATGAACAGCACTCGTTTATAAACAAAACAAAACAAAAAAAACACTTGTTATTTCATGAAAAGTTTCACCACATGTTAATTTCTTCGTAATGGAAAATGATTTAACAGCCATCGTATCGTAGTAGGATTATTGTAGAATTGAAAAGTGAAAAATATCAGCATCAGGTGCTCAAAGACTTCCTACATAAAACCGTTGAAATCAATTCTGAGATTATGAAATTGCAAAAATAGAATGGTTTGCAATCGATGGTTGTGAAATACTGTAAGTGCGTCACTTGAAGATAAGTAGAAATGTCACTTTTTTTCCGCCTCAAATATTACTTCATTATCTCTGCCAGAGTTCCCGATTGTTGAATTTGCTTTTAAGCATATTATTTAATTATTAATTTTTTTTTTTTCACCAACTATCTCGTAATGGATAGTTGGTTGGTTGTATTTTTATGGTGCAAGGATAACTAGGCTCATTATGCGCCAAACAAACTTGTAATGGAAGTCTAGCTGAATGCATGGGTAATTTTGTTTTTCCTTAGGTTCTCGTGGATCAAAAATTATAGCTTAAATAAATAAATAAATGCAAATAATTCGATTTATTTTCATAATTAATGCGTTCACAGTCTCCCTTCTTTAATTAAGATAATTAATCTTTAACAAACACGAACATAGTTCGTTCGCAGAAAGTTGACAGAGGGTACTGTTAGAATTCACGGGAGCTGACGTCACAAACTGGCTAGTTCATTACAGCAGAGAGAAGAACATTATTTCAGAATTGATTTTTGTCGCAGAGAAACATTCGCTAAAACCAAGTTCTGTATTGACGTCCTCGCGTCTTCTGCAATAAACTAGCCCGTTTGTGACGT
The DNA here is from genome assembly GCA_006491805.2 of Dysdera silvatica. Lineage (NCBI taxonomy): Eukaryota > Metazoa > Arthropoda > Arachnida > Araneae > Dysderidae > Dysdera > Dysdera silvatica. The sequence continues at coordinate 5,259,213 of QLNU02014176.1, forward strand.
CATCTCCCATAAATTCTAACCGTACCATCGATCATCTTTCCGCGGACAAACTTAACGAGAACAGTTCCACGCATCGTTGTACTCAGTAACTTAATGATCAAAACGTTCAAACGTGAACTCAACAGTCGCTGATTCGAGTCCAGTCTGAGGAAATTGATAATTCTTATCGCTTTTACCTTTTTCGTTTAGTTGCGTTTTACGACGCAAGGACAGCAAGGGTCATGCTGCATCGAAAAAAAGAATAGTACTTAAGTTAGATCGGTGGTGGTATGTTGATAGATTAATTACGAGGTACGTAAAAGTGTAGCACAAATCCCACAAACTACACTTACCCTGGGGGGATCAGGGGTGTAGTCGAAGCCTATCGGCGCTAGGGTACTTCTTTTGGAGACCTAGCGGCACTAGGACAAAATTTTAGGAAATCATACATTTTATGTTAAGGTATTATTACCCTCCGCAGGGATAACACAATTGCCAAATATGGTCAACACAAGAAAGCCTCCGGGGCGAGATTTTTGTGAGTTTTCGTGGGGGAATTTATTATACAATAATTTTTGCCACCCACGTATTAATTACAGCTCAAACTAGAGCTTATGTAATTTTGGAGAAAAAGAGACGCTTTCCCCATCCTGGATTCGAACCAGGGTCCCTCCGTATACGGAGAGACCCTGGTTCGAATTTCTCTGGCGTCTCTTTTTCTCCAAAAACAAAAAAGCTCTGGTTTGAGCTATAATCAATACGTGGGTGGCAAAAAAAAAATTGTTGTATAATACATTTTATAAACAAAATTCTGTTCAAGTTGTAAATAAACTATATGTGGATTCTACAATTCTGTTAAGAAAAAAAATTTTTTAGAGCAATAAACCTAAAATTTTGAATAAATCAACTAAGAATCGTGGGAATTTAAAGGAAATTACAGCTTGGAACACGTATCATAAACTGTGTTCCGAAAGTAGAAAAAGCCACAATGTGTTGTTAGACACAACAAAGGCGACGGGGGCAAAAAGCGGACTTTTGGCTATCTTATGCTTATATGACCTGAAACTATATGTTGTAGGCAATGTCGGATCCAGGGAAGTATTTGGTGCGGGTCTTTAAATGCCCGTTCAACAACCCATACATAATAATAATTTCTGCCCCTATCAGATTAATGGGCTGTTGACTGGTTAGGGGGTTCCCTGATTCACCCTCGTGGATCCCCAACTAATTTAGAAGAGCGCTAGGCTACTTTTGTTTTTAGGACTACACCACTGGGGTGTTCGCCGTTTTCTGATAGTATATTTTACATCGAAAATAAGAACCTCCACACATTGACAACCATCGGTGGGACCTCTACCAAGATGCCCCTCCCCATATCATTAGTATTATCAACATTATTTTCAACAGTGTATCAATGCTCAACTAGCATCAACACAAAATTTATTTTCAACGCATAGTGGCAATAACATCGTCAAATTTGTTTTCCAAATGCTGATCGCAAAAATTGCGCCTGACGAAACTGCCATTTCACACAGTAGCGTATCTAAAGGGAGGCAAGGAGGGGCGGTAGTCACAATTCGGAGGGCGGCAATTAGCCTTAAAAAACAAAATTTATTTGTTTTGTTACCCCATTGGGTGGGGGGCGGCAGTTACAATCACTCGCCCCGGGTGAAAAAATATCTAGCTACGCCACTCATTGCACACATATACAGACACCCAATGTTTTATACAATCTCATTTTACTCTTCAGGATCGTCCAGGAACTTAAGAGTTTAAGTCGTGATCTTATATTTTTTAAATTTAGAATTTAAACTTATGTAAGGTGAACACAAGTATTTATAAACTGACCGTGGAATTGTATTATGTCCCTTCAACCTCTTTTCGAATAGACAATCCAACGTATCCCGCTTTGTAGTGTAAAAATAGCCAAATCTCTTTTCGAGATTTCAGTTGTTTTGTTTACATTATTTTGCTCTAATTCAACTTTCTACTTTCTAGGTCCTTTGACGAAAAATAACGGAAAATAATTCGACAATTTTTTTTAATCAGACTTTTTATCTGAACTGACAATGAGATTATACCATCGCAGAGCCTCCACCTCCAGAGATTCTTCTCCAATGTATAATTCTCTGCAAACCAATGATTCGAGGACAAAGGATGCATTAGGGCCGAGAGCATCTCTAACTCCACTAAATAATTTGATGCCTCCCATGCCACAGCCCAGACAACGGTCCTGCTCCTTGTTCCCTAATAGTGAAGCCTCAGACACATTATTACTCCCTCAGAGGTCACGATCAAACTCTTTCAGCGGAATTCACCAAGGACGAAGATGTTCGTCGGTCAATGACTTGTCCATGAATTTTACGTCACCAGAAGAAGACCATGTATTTAAATGTTATACAAGAATCATGTATTTAATATTGGGTGTAACTGCCGGTATTGTGGTGTTCTTTATTATGTATGCTTTATACCACATGAGTAACTTCCAAACTTGAAGAACATCAAAGATGTCTGTTATTGTTTGCTAATGATCTGAAGAACAATTATAAATAACTCAAGAACAATCACTAATCTTCACAATCACCAACGATAGAAAACGTTGATAGAAAATTGAATCTTCTACCGTCCTCTGTTTTGCAAAATTTGTTAAAATATTTCCATAAAGTTAACTTTTAAAATGGGAATTATTTATGTATATACACACATATAAATATTTTTATTTCCAAATGATATGGGACTATTTTGAGGAATTTTAGATTAAGAGTTAATTTTTATGAAGTTAAGACAAGAGTTACAGTTTGTAAAGATGTTCATAGAAATACTGCAAAATCCTTTTATAAGCTATACTAAGACACGTTCTTATTCAATGGAAATTGCTTCATATTCCGGTTTTGTAAACTATTGAAAAAACTTCAAGAAAAACACAGTATGATAAAATTTGTCCAATTTTCGCTGACTTTCAAACGTTGTAATTTTCTAATGAATCTCGTTTCTGTTAATTTGTATGGAAAATGTAATAAACGTTTTATATTACAAAATGTGATCAGAGACTCAAACTTAATATTATATATAATAATATATTATATTATTATATAACTTTTACCTGAAATAACAAAACCTAAAATCCGAACATGAACACGTATGACAATTAATTCATTATTTAACCTCCTTTAATCATAAAATTCAACAAATTTACCTGACATTTTGATATCAGGTAAATTTAACAACAATATAAAATGATATTTTGAGACATAATTACAAAAAATACCTTTTGAAGGATGCTTCTTTTTTCCCGACCACCAATTTTTAAATAAAAATAAATTAACAGGAAAGAAAGAAATATTGGCAAGCCGAAAAAAATAATATGCTAATACAGCTTCGCGATTGCAATGTGATAAATATTACAAAAATTCCAGGAGACGTGAATACTCAATATATATGCTAGATGTGCGACAAACACCTATCGAATAGAAATATCACCGATGTTATAGTTTTGAGTTTATTACTGTTAAAGACTCGCCAAATTATTTCCTGGCTTTGCCTGTTTCAAATTGAACACAATACAAATGCTTAATGAAGAAGAGACGTTTCGATGTGTAAATATTGCGTTGCATTTGCTTTAATAGCCCAGGTGTTCAAATTTTGAGCCCGCACTTTTGCGCTCTTAAGTATACGTACAGATGGGGCTCAGAGTTACCTTCTTAGAATCGCAAACCACACACACACACACACACAGCGCCAGTTCTAAAACCGTCCAGCATACACAAATATTGACAACCAGTGCATGAGAAGCGCAAAATGCGATGTCCTAATCATCTATGCACTTCAGCAGCTAACCTGAGTTTTATCTGGCGCTTTTTACGCGTTGAAAGAAACACAGAAAGGCATTACCCTCCGCAGGGTTAACACAATTGCCAAATATAGTCAACACAAGAAAGCCTCCGGGGCGAGAATTTTGTGAGTTTCTCACAAAATTCTCGCCCCGGAGGCTTTCTTGTGTTGACCATATTTGGCAATTGTGTTATCCCTGCGGAGGGTAATAATACCTTAACACCTTTACATACGGAGAAAGAGAGCGTTGTTTCCTGTCCTCATTCGTCTAGCGGTCCAAGACACTCCGGGCTAAACGGAGGGACCCTGGTTCGAATCCAGGATGGGGAAAGCGTCTCTTTTTCTCCAAAACGAATAAAGCTCTAGTTTGAGCTGTAATTAATACGTGGGTGGCAAAAAAATTATAGTATAACTGGTTGTCAGTATTTGTGCATGCTGGACGGTTTTAGAATTGGCGCTGTGAGTGGTTTGCGACCCTAGGTTCTATGACAAATATTGTTCGTCTAGGTGTACCCTATCCCTCCTCGATGTTTGCAACCCTGGTGCTGAGACACCCTGTATATACGGAGTTCGGTTCTATAACACCCCAATCAAACCTATAACCCTCCTTTGAACTTTAGGCATAGGCCTATTCAAGGAGTTCTACAAAATCTCAAGGTCAACTACCGAAAGCTTCTCGTGAAAAATACAATTGCTACAATTGAGCAAAAGGAGAATTTTCATATGTCCGTGTCCCTTTATTGTATCGAGAAATTCTCGAATATCACTTCAAAAACCATTTCAAATTTCTTTAGACAGGAGGGCTTAATATATTCTTCAGGAAATGATGAATCATTAGACTCCGATGATGATGATGACGACGCTCCCATCTTCTGAGCTTGCACAAGATTTACGGAATTGCGACTGTACTATTCTTGATGAATTGTCACTTGAAGTATATGCATTAACTGAGAGCGATGTCGCTATTGAAGTCTGAAGCTTCCATACCTGAAATAGTGTCTCAAGTGCTATATTCAAATGCTATCGGAAGTAATGACGATGAGAGAGTTAATTTGAAACGGAGTCTGGGGAACTCATGCAGAAACCCTGGAAGCATTAAATGTAGTTAGATGCTTTTTTTCACGGATTTTAAGTCGGCAAAAAACATTTCAAAACTGTTCATGACTTAGAGAAGTAGTGTAAAAACGTATGCCAAGGGAAAGACATCTCTATGTAACTGAATACTGTACTATTTTGAGTAAGTAACTTTTCTAATTGTTGCTTCGGTTTGAAAATTTTAAAACGAAAAGGAGTTAATTTCTTCATTGTTCTGCTTGTTTATACATTATTTTACTAACAGCATCTAATATTTAGCTAAAATACGTTCGAAGACCAATTGTAATCAATTTTTGTCAAATTTTTCTTTCACCGTATCTATATCTCGCTTATAAGGTCATAGTTTCCAGGAACGCAGGGGCAGGATCGTAGCTATAGTTTGTTCATGAAAAGTTAACCGGTGATACCGTTAGAATTCACAGGAGCTGACGTCAAAAACGGTCTAGCCAATTACAGCAGAGAGAAGAACGTCATTTTAAAACTGGTTTTTAGCGAACGTTTGTCTGCGCCAAAAACCACTTCTGAAATGACGTCCTCCCCTCTGCTGTAATCGGCTAGTTCGTTTGTGACATTATCTCTATTTCTAACTGTACCATCAGTCAACTTTTCATGAACGAACTATATCTGATCTTGCGACTCTGACAGGACCGTCCAGATTGCGCATGCTGGTCACCGATATTTTCCCCCGTAAGCTATTTCAACCGATTTTACGTCCCTCCTTGCCACCCACTGGCTGCGGCCCTGCCAGGGGTCACCTTATATCCAGTACCAACTGCATGTGCGGGTGAGTTATATATATATATATATATATAGGCATATATATATATATATTATTATTATTATATATATATATATATATATATATATATATACATACATATTAAATAACCAAGAAGTTGATAAGGCAAACTTCGATAGTATGTGTACCAACATCGTTTTCATACCGACGAGGAGGTTGAGGAATTCTATGAAGAAATCAAACAGCTACATACCAAGGGGAAACAACACATCAAGCTCATCATGGGAGATTTTAATGCAAGAATTGGACAACAGGAACAAGGAGAGACATCGGTTGGTAAATACGGATACGGGGAAAGGAATGAACGTGGCGATCAACTCATAGAATTTGCCGAAGCTGAAAATCTTAGCATCATGAATTCATTTTTTAAGAAGAAACTACAAAGAAAATGGACATGGAAACACCCCAATGGAGGAACCAGCGAAATTGACTATATACTGGCAAACAAGAAATCAATTATTGAAGATTGCAGCGTACTGAACAGATTTAATACTGGAAGTGATCATCGAATGGTGAGATGTAAAATGCACTTAAATACTAAACTAGAAAGGCAGAAGCTCATTAGGAAACAAGTATGTAAGAGGGTGGATTTAAAGAAATTAAAAGAAAATACCGAGGCATTCAAGTTGGAATTAAAAAATCGCTTTTCTGCACTGGAAGGACTTATTGAAGAAGTTGACATCTCAGAAGCAAATGAAAACATTGTTAAGACAATAATTGAAACTGCTGGGGAAATTGGTGGTGTAATATGTAAAAAGCAGAATAGCAAATTATCTGAGAAGACGAAACAACTCATGAAAAGGCGAAGAGATATGAAGGTGGACAATCAAAATACCAGTTCCAGGATTGAGTACATAGAACTTTGTAAAACTCTGCGCAAAAGCATGAAAGAAGACATAAGAAAATTCAACTGTGAGTTAGTAAGGAAGGCCATTGAAAATAACAAGAGCCTTAGGGTTGTTAAAGGAAGTTTATCTGTTGGGAAGAAACACATCATTGCATTAAAAGGAGAGGATGGCACCGTAACAAGAAATAGGGAAGAAATACTTAGAAGAGTTGAAGAATTCTACAAAAAACTATACGAAAGTAACAGTGGATTAAACGAAGACATTGAAATAGTCGAAGGAACAGCTCCTAAAATCTTAAAAGAAGAAGTTTCATTTGCAATAAAAAGTATGAAGAAAGGAAGAGCCCCTGGTGATGATGGTATTACATTAGATATCCTAAAAGAAGCTGGAGAATATGTAGAAGACATACTTGCAAAATTCTTTACCAAATGTCTTAACAGCGGTAACATACCAAACCAATGGGATTCTGCAACAGTAATTCTTTTGCATAAAAAAGGTGATAAAGAGGATTTAAAAAATTACCGACCAATTAGCTTGTTACCTGCTATTTATAAAATCTTCACAAAAGTGCTAACACATCGCCTGCAGAAAAAATTAGATGCAGCTCAACCAAGAGAACAAGCTGGATTTCGAAGTGGATTCAGTACAGTGGACCATATTCAAGTATTAAGAGAATTAATTGAAAGAACACATGAATATGAACTTCCATTGTGTGTTGCATTTATTGACTATGAGAAGGCCTTTGACTCTATAAAAACATCAGCAGTCATCAACTCTTTAAGATCAACAGACATTGAGGATGTGTACATTGACATGGTGAAACGTGTGTATAAAAATGCAAGTGCAAAATTTCGGTTACATAAAGATACCAAAACTATCAAACTTGGCAAAGGGGTGAGGCAGGGAGATACCATTTCTCCAAAACTTTTTACTTCTGCTTTACAGATGATTTTTCAGCTGATAAATTGGAATAACAAGGGAATAAAAATAAATGGTGAATATTTAAATCATCTGCGGTTTGCTGATGACATTGTTATTTTTTCAACGGACCCATTAGAACTCCAAGACATGGTACAAGAGCTCTCAACTAGAAGTGAAGAAGTTGGACTCAAGATGAACCTACAAAAAACTAAGATCATGTTCAATAATTTTGTAGAGGAAACAAAAATACAAGTTGACAACACTGAGCTAGAAATTGCTGATTCATATATTTACCTTGGCCAGCTGATTTCAATGGATGGCAACATTATGAAAGAACTCAACAGACGTATTAAACTTGGCTGGAGTGCATTTGGAAGAAACAGTTTTATCCTGAAGGGGAAATTGCCTTTGTGTCTAAAAAGAAAGGTCTTCAACCAGTGTGTATTGCCAGTCCTCTCTTATGGATCAGAGACATGGAGTCTAACAGTTGGAGCAATACGAAAGTTACAGACAACGCAAAGGAGCATGGAGAGGTGCATGCTTGGAATAACTAGGAGAGATCGAAAAAGAAACACTTGGGTGAGAGAGCAAACTAGAGTAGAGGACATCATTGTTAAAGTAAAAGGGCTGAAATGGCGATGGGCTGGGCATATTGCAAGAAGAACTGATCAACGATGGACAACAGAAATTCTGAACTGGATTCCAAGAGACCACCGAAGACCTAGAAAACGTCCTCAAACTAGATGGGTGGATGAAATAAGAAAACAGGTTGGGGTGACGTGGAAGCGAATTGCTCAGGATAGACTTGTGTGGAAAGCATTTGGAGAGACCTTCATCCAGCAGTGGATAGATAATGGTTGAATATGATGATGATGATTTATGCTATCATCATTCTTAAAATCTAACGTTACTACTCATTCTCAAAAATTATTCTATTTACTATAATTTCTCCAAATGCAGGTAATGATCTCCCACTTTCATGTAATTATTCATGTATCACACGAATGATGATCGCAGATGGATCTGTTCCGTATTTTTCAATAGATAAGTTCAAATTACCGGCTAGAATATTGATTAAAGTTCCCATAATTACAATATTTACATTAACTATTATAACACTGCGTTACCCAGTAGTGCATTAATCAACACCAAATTGTTTTAACGAAATGTTTTAAAGCCGTGAATAATAGACGTAGCCCCTGGGCTGTTTTTGCCATCTCAAAACTACTTTTTTGCCACCCCTTCCTATGCGTCTGCCCCCTCCCCCAATCGGTAGGAACATAAAAATCGTTACATTAAAAA
>QLNU02014176.1:5273461-5284861 GCA_006491805.2 Dysdera silvatica
TGCTGTCAGCGCACATGTAACACATTGACAGGCGATCGACCAACTGCGTTTCCACAGTATATATAACAGGTTAAGAGTCTTTCAACAGCATAGACCGCTATGTGGAAAATTCTCCCTATCTCTTACATAAAGGTCATTTATGCGACATCTGGACAAAGAGTATTCCCAAAAAAAGTCTTAAAATATAGAGAAGTGAAAAGAGAATACCACGGCTTGATGAAGTAATATAATAAAATGTGCAAAACAACATAAAGCGGATAAAATACTTTTATTTTAATTAATTTTGCATTCATATTCTGCTTCTAATGATGGTTGTTCCATTGAACAACGGAAAGCCTGGCTCATGTTTTTAATAAAAGTATTTTTCCCGCTTTACTTCACCTTGCACATTTTATTGTATGTCTTAAAATATGTTTTTTATTTCAGAATTTCACATTTTGCTATATAATATATATTTGCAGTAATAAAAATTATTTTTTCGAAATTGCAATGTTCGCTCAACATTCTTACGATTGCTTTCTTCTTGATGATTTTTTTTTTGTTTGTTTTTTGGGCTCAAAGACTACAGTGGTCATGCTGCGCCGGGACCTACAGTTTTCCGAGGAATCCGAACCTCTTAAGGCCTGGGGAACCAAACCCCGGACTACAGTGAGCAGTGCGATCTTTTATGAGATCTCTGAGTAAGCGTTCTTTTTGCACTGCTGGGAGTCGAACCCGGATTAGCCGCGCAATAGGAGAACGCGTTACCACACTGCGCCACCGCAGGGCCATTTCTCTTGATGAAATATCTTTTTTGAATAACTCACTGACTCTTCGCCCGTTTCCGTCAGGACTGTAGCTAGACGCTTTTTAAATAAAGGACCATCAATGTAGTGTTTTTTAAATTACTTGTGGGGGAGGCAAGCACTTATTATGTACATTTATGCATTCGTAAAAAAGTAATGCATTCGTATAAATCGTGTTTTTTTTAATACAGTTGGGAGTCGAACCCGGGAAAATCGCATACTAGGCGAATGCATTACCACTGCATTACAACAGGGCTTCATCGACTCCGCAGTAAGGAGGAGGAAAATTATAAATTTTAGTATACATCTAAGTTTTCAATGCAAAACCTAAGTAAAGAAATTTATTCACATTCTATGTTAAATTTATTAGTTTTCTTAGATATTTATATAAATCGAACACTACGCAGATTAAATCAAACAACACAGGTCGTGGATTCAGATCCCACCGAACGCAGAAACATTTATTTTCTTTCGAACGTTTCACCATCTAATCACGCCATAACATCGGCGTTGGTATCACTACGCCAATAAACGTTGATTGATATTGTTGTTTGGTTTCCTAGATATGTTTAGTATTATATTAAATATATCGGTAATATACATCAAAATGTTAACGAATTCTAAGTCCCCAGTACCTTTCTGAGCCCTATGCACCTTTCAAAGTCCTCCCCATAGGCGTAGAGTTATATGGGTCCTTGAAGTCCGCCTCCCCCCCCACCAACAATAATTCGATATGAATGTAAAATGTATGCATATCAATGTATGTATGCATATCAATGTATGTATGTAAAATGTATGTATGTAAAATGTATGTATATCAATGTATGTATGCAAAATTTCAATTTATTTCAAATTATTATCGGAGGGGGGAGGGGCCTCGGACCCCATGGGCCCATATAACTCTACGCCTATAGGAAGAACTCTAAAAGTTGCTTCAGGGATCAGAAAGCTACGGGTGACAGAATTCGCTAATGTTGTCATGTTTTTTATTGATATATTTAATAATACTAAATATGTCTAAGCAGATTAGTAAATTTAACATTCGTGAATAAATTTCTTAACTTAAATTTTGCATTGAAAACTTATAAAGGTATAGAAAATTTTGTAATTTCCATCATCCTGACTATAGAGTCGATGAGGCCATGCCGTGATGCAGCGGTTATGCGTTCTCCTAACGTACGATTTTCTCGGGCTCGACTCCCAACTGTATCCAAAAAAAAACCGCTTACCGACCAACTGCTGGCCGTAGTCCGGGATTGATTCTCTAGACCAAGGGGTCTTCAACCCGCGGGCCACATGCTGCCCGCTAACATATTTTTTTGCAGCCCGCAGGCTGATGAAAGAGTACAAATTGCTTCACACGAAAACACACTCCTAGCTCCCTTTGAAACTTAAGTCTATGTATTTTATTTTATTCTGTTCACATTTCACATTAATTATTAAATATCTTAAAACGTTGGAGAACTAAAATAACATGCGGTCTTCTCCCAATCGTATTTTGCTTTAATTTTCTTACTTATATCGATATTAAAGGTAGTTTTATTGATTTGCAGTGCAACAGTGATTTTAAAATAAAATTCAACTTACGACTCATTGAATTCTATTCTAAATACATCGATAAGAACATCTTCCCAACCATCCGACTGCATGCTCTGAAAACGATATCACTATTCGGGAGAACTTACGTCTGCAAAAAGCTCTTTTCAAAAATGAAGTTAGTAAAATCAAAAATTAGGACCAGAATAACCGACGCACAGTGAGGCCATTGCACCGAAAAGTCGGAAAAAATTAATAACTTTTGGACGCCTCAATATATTTGAGCAAAATCAACTTTATTTGTTACCGAGTGAAGCGTACTTGATTTTGCGGTACAAAAATTATGAGCGCCCTTAAAAACTGGGCGCCTGACTATTTTCAATTAGAATGTATGTCATGTTTGATATTATTTTAAAGAGGCTTTTTTTCTGAAAACAATGATGTCGCAATTTTGAAAACAATCCGATTTTATCGAAAGTTACAAGCGATCAAATTATTGAACTTTTGCACAATGGGGCCATTGCACCGAAAAGTTGGAGAAAATTAATAACTTTTGAAGGCCTTAATATATTTGAACAAAACCAAATTTATTTGTCATCAAGTCAAACTTACTTGATTTTGCGATATAAAAATTATCATCGACCTTAAGAACTGGGCTCTGGCACCAGGGTGCTTGACAATTTTCAATTTGAGTGTACGAGGGGGAACCCAAAAATAACTGGAATCGTACTACTGCGCATAGTGTAGTTGTAGTACGGGGTTGCGCCGCTAGGGCGCTGTGGGAGGACCTCTCCTGAATCAGTATGCCAAGTGGCGTCAACCGACAATGACGCGTGTGGTTTCTCTGGCAGTTCTGTATGTGTGTGTGTCTGCAGTGCACTCGTGACACGAATAAATGGCTGATTCTCACTAACAACGTGCTGCTGTGAAGTTTTGTTTTTTACTCGGCAAGAACGCAGCAGAAACCGTTGTGATGATGCAAACAGCTTGCAAAGAACATGCTCTCAGTAAAACGCAAGTTTACGAATGGTTTGTACGGTTTAAAAGGGGGGAAATGACCACTAAAGATCAACCCCGTTCCGGCCGTCCTTCAACTGCGCGAACCGAGGACAACATCGCCAAAATCCGTGATCTCATGAGGGAAGATCGACGCAGAACAATCGACCAACTCGAAGACTTATCCAGGCTATCCTAGAGCTCCATTCAACGCATTTTGCACGACGATTTGGAAATGCGACGAGTGGCTGCTAAGTTTGTGCCAGGCTTCTCGCCGAAGAGCAAAAGGATCGTCATGTAGAAGCCTGTCGTTCAATGAAGGACGCAGTCATAGACGATTCAGAGTTTTCAACAAAATCATCACAGGCGACGAGTCATGGTGCTATGGGTACGATCCCGAAAGTAAACAACAGTCAAGTCAATGGAAGTCACCTGGCTCGCCTCGTCCAAAAAAAACTAATCAGGTTAAATCGAATTTGAAGACGATGCTGATCTGGGTTTGTGTGGGGTTTCTATTTGAAGATGTTGAAACGGCTGCGCAGAAGTGTGTCGCGAAAACGTCCGGCCTTGCGGAATTCCGGCGAGTGGTTGTTCGCCGATTTTTGACCTCAGTGTAGACAACTGCCTTGACTCACGCGCCCTATTCGCCAGATTTGGCTCTCACGGACTTCTTCCTGTTCTGTCGGATGAAAAGGGACTTGAAAGGCAAGCGTTTTGCCGATGTCGACGAAGTCAAACGCAATGTCACGACTTCGCTAGCAGGTATCAGAGACCGAATTTGCAAAGTGCTTCCAACAATGGAATGAACATTTGGACAATTAGTACGAACATTTAGTACTAATGGAGAGTACTTTGGGGGGTGATTAAAGTTATATTTGAAAAAAAAATAATAATAAAGTCCATGCTTTTTATCAGGAAATTACGATTAATTTTGGGTCCTCCCCGCCCCCAGCCGTATATCATCATGTTTGATATCATTTTAAAGAGGGTTTTTTTTTTAACAAGGATGTCACAATTTTGAAAATAGTCCGCTGCTAGCGAAAGTTACCAGCAATCAAGTTATTGAACTTTTGGTTCTTGACGAAATTTTGTCATGACCAGATAACTTATTTTATAACCACCCTGTATAATCTTTTCTTCACAAAATCGCTTGCATATGGTCTAGCTAAGCTACTTGCCAAATTTGGAGACATTTGCGTTCTTAGATCAAGTTACAGGTTGACTCTAAATAGGAAGACTTAAATTATGGGCACCCTATATAAAATGGAATATTTCCAAATGGGGCAAACATGGGCAAGGTTTTTTTATGTTTCAGCAAGATCAACTTATAAGGAAATAAATATGTTACAATTACGGACATGATATGGTCTGATGTAAACTAAATTTCCATAAACAAACCTTAAATAATCAAAAAAAAATTTTTTTAATGCGTCAATATTAAATGAGCTTTATAAAATACTATTAATCACGGCATAACAAACAAAATTAAAAAATAATTTACTAACCTGTGGGTAAGGACGCCATGTTAAAAGTAGTTGAATATCAATAAGTACGAAAGAGTACTTTGAAGAAACACACCATTATCAATTTCGCTTCTTTGCAGGCATAATGCGAAATCGCGCTAGAACAGACAAGTTTACACCACTTTTGTATAGGTGTCGTTTGTTCCCCTCCCTCTCTCTATGTCATACTTCACGCATACACTATCCAAATCTCAATTCCAAATGGTTTTTGCCGCATATTGTTAACTTTTTCTTTTTGAGGTTTTTGCCAGCAATTAGCGTATTTGGCCCCACTGTGCAACGTCCACCTTAAAAACACACTTACGGTTGTAACGTAAAAAATAAGATCTGACAGCCTTGTTAAAACTAAATAGTGCTAAAAATCTCATTAAAAATTTTGATTTCGCTTCATGTATTAATAATTATGTAAATGTATTTTGCTTCCATACGTATTTTATATTGTAATATATGCATATTCAGTTCCAGCGGAGGATCCAGAAAATATTTTCGGGGTGGGGGGGCAAACCAATATAGAGATCTAAAAAGGCAACAAAAACAAATCCAGTGGGGATCACCACATACCCCCCCCAATTCACGGATCCGCCTTTGTTTATTCTCAACATTGCCGCCACAGTAGTACGGCCCGCGAGCTAAAAAGAATAAGCGAAATTGGCCCTCGGACTGAAAAAGGTTGATGACTCCTGCCCTAGGTCTTAAGACTGAGTTCGGATTCCTCGGAAAACTGCAAGACCCGGCGCAGCAATCACCCTCGCTGGCCTTACGTCGTAAAACTCATACATACAAACAAACAAACATAAAGTAGATGGACACTCAAACCTCTTTAGCAAAACATTATGAAAAACAAGAGATCTACTCTGAAATTTTTTTTAAATACATTTTTAATATCAAAGAGCAGGTTCTATTATCGTGTACCAAAAAAGGATCATAGCAAGTTATTTTGAAAAGGAAAAATACATATATTTTCCAGGGGGTGGAGCTGATTACATTTCCAGAGGGCCAAAGCCCTAGCCTGGCTATAGCCTTGCGTTCCATACGTAAATTTGTTGTGAATGACTATTCGCACCTTCCTAAAACAAACCTAAAGACGTTTAACAAAAAATAATAGCTACACAAAGTCAATAGTGGAATGTGAAATTTGGTATAATAGCGGAGTTTTGCTTCCCTCTCTATTTAAACAGGTGTTTTTGCCTACGTTGAACCATGTGTTTAGGTCATGGCTTTCTCACACTTATAGATTTGCGATTTATACCTTATTTACACTTCTGGTAGGTTTGTTCGCTTGCAAGGAAGTGCTTAATGGTTTTAACATACGTTTATTTGCACGTAATTGTTTCTACGACTATTTATTTTTACTATGAAAACGTGTATCGTTCCATAAAATACTATTATCGTTATATTTTTGCCGCAAATAAATAACTAGCGATTGGCATACACACACATAATGGATTCAAATTTCGTTACCTCTGATGCGTGAGTGAAGATACATATGTCAATATAATGAACACGAAATGTAAAAGTACTTAATAATAATTTCTTGCGCTAGATTACATGCAAACTAAGCAAAATGTGTGTAGGTTGAAAAAAAAGCAATCGCTGAGAAACCTGTTATTCCATCAATGAAGGCAATTTCAAAAATTATAAAAAATATTAATATTTTTGAAACAGCAAACACGATTCTTGATGTGGTTAACGAATTACAAACAAAAGAGGATAAGGATAAATTTATTGTACAATTATTTTGTGTGTGTGTGTGTGTGTGTGTGTGTGTGTGTGTGTCGATGCAGTCTTTGTGCAAAATGGCATGAGCACGGCCAGATTACGGTATTTGTGTGCCCTAACTGCCTTTATTCATAAATGTGTAAAAAAAAAAAAATGTGTAAAAGCTAATTGAAGTAATTGAATAACCATGATACACTTCAAATTACGTGTATGTGTGGTTTCCAATAATTTAGCCGAATAGTAAACTTATATCCTTTTTTTAATTCAAAATTCGTAGACCTCGTAATCACTATGCACACGTTATGATATTCTGTTTTACACGTGTATAGGAGGGTGGGTACGGGGGTGGGATGAGGACAGTAACGTAGCAATTCAGAACTCAAGGGGAAGGCTCAAGTTGCTATGAAAGGGCTCAAGTGGCTTCAAAGAAAATTATGTGATGCGGTCTTAGAGAAAATAATGTGTTTTGATATCCGTTAGGGGGATCTTAAGCTCCCTGAGCTCCTCTTTCCATACCTTTCTTACACCACTGGATGGGGACCCGTAGAGGGCACGTGCTCCACTCGAGAATTAAAAATTTAGACTTCGTCTTACCCACCCAAACCCGACATTAAAATTCACAGGATAGATGGACATTGGACGAAGTTTGAGCCCCCTCCCCTCCGAAACGAATTCTTGGAAGAACAGAAATAATTAGGGCCGTACTTGTGGGACGAGCTGGGCAGTCAACCAGGCCGCTAAAACAAGTGTTGTGCAAGCACCAAGAAGTCGGTTTCAAGCGGCTCTTATACACTTTTAATGGAGTATTTTTAAGCCCCTAAAATTATAAGCCAACGCATGAGCCGCCATCTTGTTGTATACTTCGGGTATAATTTACCTTGGCGATAAAGGTTTTCAGTTTTGGAGCAATGATCGCTATTTTGGCATAGAAATAATCAACACTCCGCCATTATCCGACTATTGTAAACATTGGCGCAACTTTTAAAATGTCGCCAATAAATACAATTTGCAACCGTCACGGTATCAGAATAACTTATGCGCCAGCTCCCTTTTAAAAAGCCCAGAGTATTTGGTCAATTAACTTTTTGCGCGTGACGTCATATATATATATACTACACCTACAGAACCACAATTCCCTACAGGAAATACACACCGCCATATACTGTGCAGCAATAGCGGCATCACTCGCCAATGGGTACGAAGTAAGGAACGAAGGCCGAAATAACAGAGGAAACAAAGCCCAACCACCATGGCAAATGAGGCTTCAAAAATGAATAGAAGAGCTCCGCAGCAGCACATAGGGTGAATAACCCAGTACATGCAGGGAAATAGGAGTAAGAAATTAGTGAGGAAAGTGAAGATGGCCCTTAAGAGAAATAGGATTCATACAAGACACGAAGAGCCCAATAAACACATCAGCGAATATCTGGATACCCTCAAACAAAAACTGGGTGTATACGCCAGAAGACTCCGAAGATACAAAGACTATACCAACAGAAAACAAAACATGCAATTCCAAGCAAACCAGAAAGCCTTCTACAGAAAACTTCGAGAGACACCGGCGAACCAAGACAAGTACAAAGCCCCAAAGCCAGCAGAAATAGAGACCTTCTGGAAGACACTATGGTCCAATGAAGTACAGTACAAAAGCGCCCTTGGATTCAGCAAGAAATGGAGGAATAGAGGAGATGGAGTACACGGGCATCACGATAGAGGAACTCCAGCAGGTAATCCAACGTACGCACAACTGGAAAGCACCGGGTATTGACGGCATACACAACTTCTGGTACAAGAAATTTACCAGCGCCCATGGCCCATTAGCCAAGGAACTTACGGCGATAATTGAAGACCCCAGCAAAATGCCTGAATTCCTCTGCAAGGGAATAACTTACCTCCTACCGAAGGACCAGGATACCAGTAACCCAGCGAAATACCGACCCATTACGTGCCTTAACACCCTGTACAAGATACTCACGGGGTGCATCTCTGAAAAAATAAGCCGGCACAGCGAAAGCAACAACTTAATGACGGAAGAACAAAAGGGATGCCAGAAAAGGACTCTGGGATGTAAAGAGCAGCTTACCATCGACTCAGTTATCCTGGAACAAGCAAGAAAACAAAAGCGAAAACTCAACACCGCATACATAGACTACAAGAAGGCTTTCGACTCTGTTCCACACTCGTGGCTCCTTGAAATACTCAGCATATACAAAGTGCATCCCTCAATCATCCGATTCCTACAGAGCAGCATGAAACAATGGAGAACCCGGTTACAGCTAAACACGCCAGACAGTAAAATAGAAACGGCCGAGATCCCCATCCGCCGCGGAATCTTTCAAGGAGACGCACTAAGCCCCCAGTGGTTCTGCTTGGCGTTAAACCCCTTGTCAAGGATGCTGAACACAAGTAAATACGGATACATGCTGAAGAAAGACAAGAGAAACCTACATAAAGTCTCCCACCTCATGTACGTAGATGACATCAAGCTATACGCGCCAACAATCACCCAACTCCGACAACTCATCAGTATAACAGAGACATTCTCCAAGGACATAGGAATGGAATTCGGCCTCGATAAGTGCAAAATACAGAAGAATAGCAAAGAAGATTTACCAGGCATCGAACTCGAAGACGGGAGACTACTGAAGACCTTGGACGAGGGCGAAACCTACAAATACCTAGGGATAATGCAAAAACGGCAGCAGGAGCACAAGAAAGTCAAGGTCCAGCTCACGCAAGCATTCCAAGAAAGACTTAGAAGCATTGTGAAGACGAAACTGAGCGGGAAGAACACCACGCAAGCAATTAACGCATATGCGGTACCAGTGCTCACCTACTCCTTCGGGATCATCAAATGGACCAACACTGAACTAGAACAACTCCAGCGGAAAATGAGAACCATCCAAAGAAGAGCCGGACAACTACACCCTGCAACGGCAATTGAACGGCAAACACTACCCCGGGAAGAAGGAGGACGCGGACAAGCGGACCTCAAAGACTTACATGACAAGCAGATCCAGAGCATGAGGCAATACTTCCAGTTGAAGAGTCCCCGATCGCCACTCATCCAAGCCATAATACAAGCAGATGCAAATTACACGCCACTAAACCTGTGTAGTACCGAAGAGCGTGTCCTGGAAACAGCCAACGAACAGAAACTGAGAACTTGGGCCGGAAAACCATTACATGGCAGGCACTACAATGACCTGCAACAACCACACGTTGACAAAAAGGCATCAAATTCTTGGCTGGCCAAAGGCACTCTCCAGCCAGAGACAGAAGGATTCATGCTAGCCATCCAAGACCAAGTGATCGCAACAAGGAACAATCAGAAATTCATCCAGAGAAAAGATATAGAAAGCGACAAATGCAGACACTGTCATGCGGCATCGGAGACAATCCAACACGTGATGGCAGGATGCAAGATCCTTGCGCAGTCAGACTACAAACATAGACACGATCAAGTAGCGAAAATAGTCCACCAGAAATTGGCAGCGAATGCTGGCTTTCTGACAGAAAAATGCCCGTACTACAAATATGAGCCAGAGACCGTGCATGAGAACGAAACACACAAGCTTTACTGGGATAGAGCAATCATAACAGACAAGACAGTCCCACATAACCGTCCTGACATAACCCTCGTCGATAAATCGAATAAGACCACGTACTTAATCGACATAGCAGTACCCAACACCAATAACATACAGACAACCTACACAACGAAAATCACCAAGTACCAAGATCTCAGACATGAAGTACGAGATATATGGGGTATGGAAAAGATCCTCATCATCCCGTTAGTCATCTCAGCAACAGGGATAGTACCAAAAACGCTTGCGACGAATTTGGAGATACTCAACATTGACCCAAACACCTACATTGAAATACAAAAAGCCACAATCCTAAACACGTGTCACATTGTCAGGAAGTTTCTAGACATGGCACATTAAGAAGTGATGTAAAAAGAGGCTTGGGAACATGGCGCTCTGCCCGTCCCAAAGCCTGTTTCCGCCAAGAATGGGCGAGGAAAACTTTTTTTTTATATATATATATATATATCATATATATATATATATATATATATATATATATATATATATATACAGATTAGATTTGGTATTTTAGTGGACACTTGATAACAGTGCACTATCGTGAGAAATAATGCCAAATTTGAAAATGAAAATAAAGATACTACAATAAAACAGTATTCTGCAAAGTGGAAGATTAATAATCTTTATTAAATCATTCATAAATGTAACAAAATCAAGATGAGGCTTTCAATCTTGTTTGAAAATTTAATGGATACTTACTGAAATTGGAGTGTTTTATGTACATTAATACATGATAGATGCTCCATTTTTGCATATAACTTTAAAGACACGTGAATCCATTGATTCTATCAATGTTTGTAAATACTTAGGATCGATTTGATACCAAGTTTCCACAATAGCGTCCTTTAAGGCATTAACCGACGTGAATTGCTTCCCATTTGCATATATTTGACGAACAATATAATCCCATACGTTTTCGATAGGATTTAAATCAGGACTACGTGTCGACCAAATCATACTTTTAAACTTTTTTGAATTTATCCATCTTTTGGTGGAGATAGATGCATGGCACGGTGCGTTGTCCTGTTGCAAAATCCAGTTTTCCCCACATATTTATGAGGCATATGGGAGGGCATATTCTTTTAAAAATTCTTGATAGCAGGTAGAATTCATACGACTGCCGATGAAAGCTCCAGGCGTAGTACCGTTGTAGCCAAAGACACTACAAATGGTCATCAACCCTCCTCCTTGAACTCTACGAGAAAAGTATTGCGGCGCTTTCCGCAAATC
>QLNU02014176.1:5284961-5297313 GCA_006491805.2 Dysdera silvatica
AATCAAAAACAAGAAACAATATTACCGGCGTCGTTAGACCGGTTTTTCATCATTAATTGAATTATGTTACTAGAGCTTTCGAAGCTCATTGGAACAGCGATCGTTTTCTGCTTTTCCTTTCAAAGTAAACGTGCGATATACGCCCAATTTCACAAATAATTCTGAATGAGGGCTGGAAGTTACCTTACTACAGTGAAGTAAATGTGAGTAGAAAATTAAAAAACTCCTTCCGTACGATTTCTTTTTCATTTGACTTAGAAATATTTATGAATGAGGAACGAATGCATGTTTAAATACATGTTATTAATTCTCCGTTTAATCATTTGTAAGCAGTTAAAGAGCCGTTAGTATAAGTAAAAAAAACATCCATCTGATCTCAAATTTTTCAGAGTACTTTTTATAGTTATTCCTAAACAAAGAAAATAAATGCATGTAATATATATATTTTTTCACGTGATTTTGGTTGGGGGTATTATTTTACACTTTTACCTTCGGTACAAAAATTTCTTGATGTGGCCCTGTGATCGAGATCCAAAATGCAAACTTATCCAACCGAACTAATCAGGCAACAAGAATCCTTTATTAATATTTAGGATCACATCGACACATTTCTACTCAAAAAAAGTTAAAATAATTATTTATTTCAAGGCTTTAATAATAAAATTTCTTGTTGAAAGCATTTGATGACTATCGCCCAAGAATAATAAACATCGTTATACAGTGAATAAACGTGAAATACAGCGAAACGTATAATAAGTAATTAAATAAAAATCAACAGGTAGGTTAACTGGGAGAAGGAAAGAATAAAAAATAAATTACGATATAATAATTAATAATATAATAATTAATAATATAATAATTAATAATATAATAATATATTATAAATTACAATTCTGCGTAGTAATATTTATACCATTTCTTTAATGAATAATATTTTTTAATCCTGAAAGATCAAAAGACTCGATCAAAATTTGCTTTATTTGATTCAGAAAAATGAAAATTTAAAGACCAGACATTAAAGATACTCAAAACGCAACTAAACAGTGCTATTATTTTTTTTGTTCAGATAACAGCTGTCATGTACCTGCTGTCATGTCAACTTACAAATGACGGGAAACATATAACAAGTGTTCAAAGCAGTTTTTCTAAACCGCCATTATTAAATAGACGCTATTAGATTTCGCTACTGAAAACTTAAATTATCATTAACTAAAAATTATTTTAACACATTTATAGAAAAATAAATAATTGCATTATGTTATCTTATGAAATTAATTTCTGCAACTCGAATTTTTTTAGATCGGAGTCCGAATATTACATATACATTTTCTCATAAGGCTAAAATATGTTGCAAAAATTTTTAAGGAAAAGGCTCCTACTGTTTTATTCTTTAAAATTTGCTCTATATATGTTTTTATTTCATTCTTCGTTATATATTAGTGTGTATATACTATTTAGAATTGTTTTGCTTTCGCTACCGAATTGTTCAATTTTTTTTATACCCTTTCGTTTAATTATTTTTAAATTTTCTCATTCAGAAGAATTTAATGTAAAAAAAAGTTAAGTTTACTAATCTATTGTGTTTAGTCCACTGGCGTGTGCAGGGGTGTTTATGGAGGCCGTAACCCCCTATTGCAATGGAATTTTCTATATTTGACATAAGAATACATGGAATTGTAACAAGGCTGTAGCCAAGCCCCATTAAAAAATTTAGTTTCGAGGAAAGGACTTGTCCCTAAGACCCCCTGGACACGAGCTTGAGTTGTAGCTCAGTAACCCCATTGGTCATATACCCCTCCATTATGAACTTTCTGCGCAAGCTTATGGCTTAGTTATAGCGACTTATGATGTTGATATCCACTGAAATTTTCTGGTTGAGGTAAATACGCGGTTTCTGTTCATTATTTTTATGATCCCAAGTTTAGAAAGTTCTAGTCTCATTTCTATCAGTATCCGACTTTTTAGCATTTTTTTCTTTCACACGTTATTGGGTAATTTTTGTCACATTGCCCGTATTTTGTTATCAATTTTCCTTTCAATTTTCGTAATTACTTTGACCTCTCAGATAATTACTTTTTCAAGCTCTATCGACGCGGAAAAAAATTATTTTTGAGGTCAAAGTCGAACGCATTGGAGTATTTGTAATATAACACATGCACACACAAGATCTGTGCATATTTACACCTTTTCTCGATCTCTACCGAATATAAAAAAACAGGTTATTATATATGGAAATTCGCTTGTGTAGCTGTGTATTCCTGCATGTGATTACCCGTTCTGCCTTTTAGATTTCAGTCCGTTGAACAGGCTAGAATTCTTGACTTACGACGTCACACTATAATTAGGTTATGAGCGATTAGAGATCATTAATTTAACGAAACCTAATTCCTTCGTAGTTGCTTTTGTACATGGACGCTTTATTGAAGTGGTTTGTTGGGGCCCAACATAATCTGCGGACTGAGCCAAAAGCGACAGTTCAGTTCTTATTTAGCAACCTCTCGTTCGTTGTCTTCCGAAAAATCTTTCATATATGTATTTGTTTTCTGGTACATTCTGGCCTTAAGAGACGAACCAACACAAATGGTAGCTATTGGATAGATAGAAAAATATGTACAGTGTTACCCCCCCCCCAATAAATGACGTACACGGGACTGGATATTTTGCCTTAAATAGAGTTGTCTTTCTTCGGAAGTACATGTATCGATGCAGACACTATACTAGAGACCAAAGGAATCGTCCCTTAAATGGGAGTGTCCCTTATTTGGAGGCGTGTCTCTTAAGAGAGGTAACACGAATATACTTTTTGTACATTGGATATATGCCAAGATATCAGACTATTTCCTAAGCAGCTAATATCTTAATCATACATATACTTCGTGACGTTTCTCACTATCAAAATACAGTCGAACCTCGTTAAGACGAACACGCTTAAGACGAATTACTTTTAATACGAACCGTTTTCTGAAGTCCCGTCAGATTGTATAGCATACTATGCTTTCTGGATAAGACGAATTACTGTTAATGAAAACAGATTTTCTGTTCCCCTTGGTGTTCGTCTTAACGAGGTTCGACTGCAGTAGTTTTGTAATATGTAATTCAACGTGTTTTCGGACAAATGCCATACTCCCTTTTCCCAGATTATTCTATGAAACTTTTCTTATTCAAAATAGGGTCCGTACCCTTTATTTCGGATAATATGAGTTTTACTGTAGTTAATAGTCACCTTCGATCGCTACGCAATCATTTACACATGTTCTTGCATACACATCTAAGAAGTCATTCGTGCAGGTGTTGGCCATAAAACACTCACCACATCCATACCATAACAATGGTATTTTTTTCTTTTCCAACGGAAATGATACGGCATGGCTATAGCGTATTTTTGGTTAGATGAGTAAACACTTTTTCGAGGAAAACGTGATACAAACTTTGTTTTCTTTTTTCACGTCTGTGAAGTGAAACAGAAAAAAAAAAGTATTTTGCAGCAGGAATATAATAATAGGCTGGGAGGCCGATGCCTTGTTCAACTATATAATAATGGCTTGACATGTTTGAAAGGTTTTTGGTTGTTATTCAATATTTTTATTTTGATGGGTGGGTGGGTTTTTTTTTTTTTTCAGTTGGTTGCACTTCCAGTCAAAGCATGTTTAAAGAGATTGTGACAGGTCTACATAGTATGACAAATATTCATTTTTCAAGTCTTACACACATTCGTTACTTTTTGAGCATTTATTACTTATTTAATATATAAATTAAGACATTATCTAATGCTTTAATAATTGCATATTCCGAAGAAAATTCGCACATCTTAATATATTTAGCACAGGACCAATAGAGAATAGAAAGCTATCATAAAAAGTAAGTAATATTCGAAAGAACATTAAAACCTTATTAATTTATTTAGCTCTTTCACATTTTGGAGAAAGAAAATTTCGTAAAATTTTGTGCTTTCAACATCCACTTTCACCACAGATATTACAAACACTTCTTAACATGGAATCGAAATACCGGAATATTCTTTCTTAATAATAGGAACACACTACTGTAATATCGACAGTTCACAACATAGATCGTTTAGATCAGTGATTCTTCACAGATTTGTTCCATGCACCCTTTTCACCATATCTCAGGACATCATTCCCCTCTTCTAAGATTTTTTGTGGAGATCAGCACTGTTCGAATATACCAATTTGAATCGCCATTCCAACTCCCTGCCGAAATTGTGAAACTCCTCTTCGTTCGCTACTAATTGAAATTTTCTAAAACTTCACGAAAACACTTTGAAGTAGTGAAAAATATAATCGAGGGATATTTGAAGTTCTTTTAAAGTTTCAAATTGATATTAAAAGACCTTTATAATACGTAATTTCAGAAGTTTTTAATAAGATAAACAAAGAAAAAACGTTGGTTGGAAAGAATGCAGGAAAAACGCCTCACTATAGTAACGGTATCACTACGCCAATAAACGTTGATTGACATTGTTGTTTGATTTAATCTGCGTAGTGTTCGATTTATATAAAATAAATACATATGCTGCAACGTGCATTTCGATCAATTTAATACCAGTCTCTTTGCAATTTGGTTTAAATAGTAGTCTATGTACTACACCAT
The DNA here is from genome assembly GCA_006491805.2 of Dysdera silvatica. Lineage (NCBI taxonomy): Eukaryota > Metazoa > Arthropoda > Arachnida > Araneae > Dysderidae > Dysdera > Dysdera silvatica. The sequence goes on from QLNU02014176.1 coordinate 5,289,573, forward strand.
TCTGCGAAATAACTGGCAACAGTAAAGTCTTTATATACGTTCGTAAAGAGATTATATATTGTCCTTCGTAGCTCAGTGGGTAGAGCCTCCGCCCGGCAAGTGGAAGGTCGTGGGTTCAGGTCCCACCGAAGGCAGAAATATTTATTTTCTTTCGAACGTTTCACCATCTAATCACGCCATACCATCGGCGTTGGTATCACTACGCCAATAAACGTTGATTGATATTGTTTAATTTATTGTTTGTTGATAAATTATTATAATTCCATCCCTCCCCCCTTTTTTTTTGGAAAAAGAGAATAACACTATGCTACGTTAGGATCTAAATTTTCGTAAGGGAACATAATCTCTACAGCCTTGGGAATAAAATCCCCGGAATACAAATTGATAGACGAAACGGCTAAATGGTTTATACCAACAAGATTCAACCCGGCTTTTTACCTGACAGGTAAATGCGTCGAGAAATCAGTGCTACTCTTAGGCTTTAAACACCTAAATAAGTAAATGAATAAATTTAAATACCTGGTTAATTAATGTAAGTTGAAAGAGGATATGAAGCTCTATTTGTATTTTTCAAAGACTTTCCATTTCCTCTAAGTGGAGTATAATGAGATTAACTATATATTTGACACATTTTGTTCACCTTAATTTTAAAATAGTATATTTTTTGTCTATTTTTGTTTGGCATACATTGTGTGTTGAAACAAAATTTATGATTATTATTCATTTATTTAATAAATTAAAGTAAAAATTCTAGTTCATTTACATTCCGTTTAAAATTCGACAATTTACCAAACAGCAAAAAACAATGGTAGGACTGATAATAAAAAGAAGATAAAGACTAATAAGTGTCATTGATTAGTACGACGTACTTTAAATTACGTGTAGTTTAAATTACGCGTATACTGCATTAATTGGGCTGGAGGGAAAATCTGATTTTTTTGAAAATTAACAGACCCTAAGCAATGTGTAGGCGTAGTGTTTATTAACCCTCTGACTGCTTATCCCGCGATTTCCACGGGCAACATGAAAGTAACAAAATTTTTCATCCCGCGATTTTCGCGGGTATGCAATTTTTCCATCTATTTAAAAGCGCATCCCGCTTCTCCACCGTTTAACTGTCGGTAATGCATTTTCTACAATATTTAGACTTTGATTTGTGTTTTGGTCAACAACCCAGATACCACAAAATCGTCCCGAGGACGTCCGGCGCGGACATCCCCAACGTCTCCAAGACATTCAGTGCACACTGTCGGACGTCCGTGGGACGTCCTGCAGTGATCCATATACACGCGTAAAGTACGTCCTTTGAGGGTCCTGAGGATGTCCGCGGAGAACATATTTCGGAGGATTTTAGGACAAAAACTGGAATTCCTTTTAGCATGTTTTAAGACTTGTTACTGCGGATTTTAGGACGAAATTTGGATTATTTAAGGATATTATTTTGACATTTATAGGATGTGTTACGGCAGTTTTTTGGACGAAATTTTGATTTATTATTAGGTCTTTTTAAGGCCATTTTTTGGATGTATTTAAGAAAATAGTTTGATTTCCTTTTAGGACGTCTAAAGACCTTTATCTTGATATTTTCAGGACGTGTTATGGCAGTATTTAGGACAAAAGTGAGATTTATTTTTATGATGGTTTACGGCCATTATTTGGATCTTTTCAGGACCTGTATCGGTGGTTTTTAGGACAAAAGTTGGATTTCCTTCTGGGACGTTTTAAGGACATTATTTTGATATTTTCAGGAAGTGTTACGGCTGTTCTTAGGACAAAAGTTGGATTTCCTTCTAGAATGTTACGGTAGTTATTGGGACAAAATTGGATTATTTAGGATGTTTTAGGGATATTATTTGAATCTTTCACGGCTGGTCATGGGACGAAAGTAGCACATTAACCCTAATTATTATCGTAGACATATAGGTTTCTTCAGATCATGTTTCGCCTGAATATATGTAAAACGATATTTCCATATATATGTATGTGTGGTTAGAGTAATTAGTAAGTGAAAGTTCTTTTCGCTGTGTTTCACCACTTAATTTCATTGATAATATTTATAACAATGAACTTTTAAATTATTTACCTGAAGTTTGTTTGCCAAACATTTTTTAGTAAACCTATAATTTGCTCTCTTTCAGTCTGACAACTTCCTTCACATTTTCACCCTCCCCCTTAAGAGGCGGAATCATATTTACTATAAATTACTTGCATATAATCTCAAAAGAATCATATTTTTCATCAAAATCCACACTTCAGGGTTTGTAACATGTTAACTTAAAATGTGATACGTTAAATTTCACTTTTATTTCTCTTCCTATAATTTTGATATATATAAGCAACAGAAGTTATTTTGTAATATCTTTTAACTACGAACTTTTTCCCTGATTATAAAAAAACATGGGGCATAAAAACACAGCTAAATAAATAGTTTCATGTACTAACAATACGTACTCACAAACGTTCAAAATTTCATGTACTCACAAACTAGCAAATTTTTCTGATAAAAAAGTTTTTGTAAATTAAATTTATATTTAAATTCCCTGATTAATTTCAACTCTTTGACAAATACCCTAATAATTCCGGGAATACCAAATTCCCTGATTTTTCCAATCTGTGGACACCCTGATGCAACCGCTACTCGTTTATAGAAACTTTCGTATCAACAAATCGTAATATTCAATCACTATACTTCACTTAAGCAATTGTCATCGTAATTCATCAATAAACCTTTGAATTCAAGTTAATTCGTAAAAGTAAAAACCAAATTCAAAAACTGATAAAAATTACCACAATTTAAATTCGTACAAACAAATCTTTTCTATTTTCAAGTATACCATCCAGACTTCAACAAGAAACCAGCCAGCACGCGGTAAGAATAAAATCTTCCAGCGTTGTACTGAGTAGGGCTGATAATTAATGTTTACTGAAACGGAACAGACTAATGCTGAAATTCTTTCATAAGAGCATAGACGTTATTGAGAAAATTTTAAATTTAACGAAAACTATAGATCGTATCAATCTAGTATCATCAACAAACGGCAGGAGAGAAATATACCTTTCTTTCTTTCTCTGATGAGATTACATCAGAGCAAAATAATGGCAGATGTATTATGAAAATATACCTGTTTACCTCAAGAGGCATGAAGTAGTAAATTTCTGTTGCCACTCTAAATAAGAAAAAGTTGGGAAGTAGTAATTGCCAAGCAAATCGCGATGGCCCAGTGGTCAAGCTACTAACTTTGAAAAAAATGTGGTTTAACGAACAGGTTAAAAAACATTTATTTTCTTGCAAAGTCAACATATACGAGTTTATAAGTTTCGAGAAACAATACAAATAAAATAATCTAATTAAGTAGTTATAAAAGCTGAAGACGCATTTAACTTTCTAGAAAAGAAGGCACTATGAAATATGTAATTGTTTTAGCTACCAGACACTAATTTTACAAAGTGTCATCTTCAGCCTCTATTTATTTTAGTTCTTACAAAAAAAACAAACCAACCTTAAGCATAAAAAACTGATGATTTATAAAAACGTAATTATTGATGAAAACTAGTAACTTATAAAAAGAACTAATAACCGATAAAACAAACAAGTCGCATATAGCGAACGGAGTACCAGCTGAAACGAATTAAAAATTGCAGTTTAACGAATTAAAAAATGTATGTTCTTGTGTGTTTATATTTTACTTTATCTCACTTATAGTTTAGTTATTTCTTCCTTTCTCTTTGAAGTGGGGGGAGGGGAGTTATACCAATGGAGGAGTCGTCATTATTTTCCTAAAATATTCGGCGTGTTTTAGATTTCCTCGCCCCGTGGGTTGGGGATTATATATTTCACTCACCTGCTTCTCCTGCATGTAGAGAAAATGGACTAAAAGAGGACGGAGTAGCCACCGGTATAATTATACCTGTATAAGTGGCTCCGCTCATCACGATACAGGATTCGATTGATTGATTGATTGTTTGGCTTTTTTATGGCGCAAGAGCATCTGGGCTATACTGCGCCACGATACAGGATTCATTTATCGCTACCTCATCAGTCAAAATTCGACCGCGCTCTACTGAGAATGCCGAATTGCTCATCTGTAGCCAAAATTCCCATAAATAAGTGAATAGTGAAGTTAAACTGTGGTTTGAAATCCACGTTGAATTGTACTTCCGGACTCTTGGTAAGTTGACTAATGTTTTATAAATTAGGAATATAAAACCTACCTGTGTTGAGCATTACAACAATAACAAATAACGAAACAATTTTCATGAGATTCCATACAGAAAATATTCCCAAGCTTAGAAATTGATTTTGCTATCCCCATTAACAAGATGGCGATTGGATGTTAAATAAATGTAAGTATTCATAGAGATTATATATAAGAGAACGGCCATGACGATACGGCTGCTAGAAGAACCAATACTATGTAGAGTGAGGACAGAAGAACGTTATAGAAAAGTATATAATTTTGGACACTTGGCGGACATGAATATCACAGGAATGTCGAAAACATGTCCGTTTTGTGCTACATCCTACGGACCATAGGCGTACGCAGAAAGTTCGTAAGGGGGCTACTCAATAGGGGGGGGGTTACAATGCTACAATTCACATATTCCTATGCAAAATTTCATTGCAATGGGGGGGGGGTTAAACCCCCATTAACACCCACTTGCGTACGCAAATGCTAGAGGTGTCCGAAAAGAACATCATAGGGACATACCAAAACGAATATCCTACGAACGTCAGAAATATGTCCGCATTGTGCTGCATCCTAAGGGTGACCGAAATGCATATCCTAGGGATGTCCGAAATTAACATCTTACGGACGTTCCAAAACGGACGTCCTACGGAAGCCCGAAATAAATATCCTACGGAAGTTCCAAAGCGGACGTCTTACGAACGTGCGAAATATGTCCGTATTTTGCTACATCCTAGAGGCGTCCGAAATAAACATCCTAGGAACGTCGGAAATGAACATCGTTCCAAAACGGATGTCCTACGGAAGCTCAAAATGAATATCCCACGGACGTTCCAAAGCGGACGTCCTACGAACGTACGAAATATATCCGAATTGTGCTACATCTTAGGAGCGTCCGAAATAAACGTCCTAGGGACGTCCGAAATAAACATCCATCCTACTGACGCTCCAAAACGAACGTCCTGTTGACTTCCGAAATCTGTTCGCATTGCGTGTGGACAAAGTATGGACAGAAGGGACCAAAAAAGGACGTCCTGGGGACATTTTGTGCTATCTGGGAGGTGACAAAGCTTTTCCAAATCTTTCTTTTTTTTTGTGTCACTCAGGCTTTTTCATGATTTTATTACGTTTAGCATTTTATGTATTTTGTTGTCGAAACTGAATGAGTCAGACTACTGTACAATCTGCATAATTCGAGCTAAACAGGACAAAGCCCACCTCGAATCACTAAAAAAAAAAAAGAAAATAAAAGAAAAAGAAAGAAAGAAAAAGAAAAGAAAAGAAAAAAAGTGCATGAGATGTTATTTCACCTGAACAGGGATATTGTTAGGCTGCTGGCGGCCTTAGTTTAAAACGAATATCTCGCCGCCCTTATTAATTTAATATTATTTTATTTAGAATTTAATATGTGAAGTGCTTACTTTTATATCTATATATACGTAGTTTGAAACAGTTGTCACATGCAAAAGAGAATTAAAAAAAAATATTTTCATAAAATGACATAAAATCTCTGTTATTGCGTTTTCTTAATTAAAAATTCAAAAATAATATAATAGACAGTTTGTGGCCGCCCCCGAGATTGGTCGCCCAGCTGTGTGGGAACCTTTGCATGCTTGCCAGAAACGGCTCTGACCTTGAAATATCTCTCAAAATACTTATATACCTTTATTTCTTTAATAACGATGAATAGAAGGTTTTATAAATTAAAGAAATTGCCAATCCTCTTTCAAACAGAAATTCCTCGGATTTTCCTCTTTAAAAAAATGCCGGGAAAGAGTTTTGAAAAGAAAATTCCAAAAATGTCATCACCTTGATATTCCGAGACTCTATTATATTGATATTACTTTAACTTCTAATTAGCAACGCACAGCACAATTATTTACTTAGCTTATATAAACACACACATTTTTGTATATGCTCACTGCATTATTTCATTCGAAATTAACTAAGTAAATTTATCCTCTGTCCGTTTCTTTAATTTTTTCCTTGATTTTACAATTTTTTACCATAAGGGGCATGAAGGCGTAAAGTTGGAGCTTCACTGCATAACAGTTTTGCATTTACGTGGGCGCGTAGACAAATTTAATAAAATATATTAAAATCTTAAATGTTGAGATCTAATATTTAAATTTTTTTTACGCTTTGTTATATGACAGAGTTCTCAAACTTTTGAGATGGAAGAGCCAAATTTCTTTCCCTCAGCAATTCAGAAATTATTTGAGAGCCATAAACATATTTTTGCAAATAAGGAAAATTTAAAGTAATATCATAACAAGTTATAATGCTAATTATCTCTGTATTAATTGAAGAAAGAATAACACAAATTTTGCTCTCATTGATTTTAGCCAGTGTGAGCAAGAAGTTTGCGTTTCCTTAGAAAGATTCTTTATGTTCCGTTTGTAACTAGCTGTCTTTGATTTAAGGTGCGATTTAAATCTGGTATTAGTAATTTGGTTTCTCAATTTACATACAGTGAAATTCATATTAGTAAACTAGTAAACGATTGTTCACATGAATACGTAGACCAGTGGATGCTAAAAACTTCACATGCGAAATTTTTTCAGCTTGTGAGCCTAGACGACTATTCCAAGTATTGAAAACAGTCCAGTCTGCATTCCGTAAATTTTATGTAGCAGTCTGCTTTCTATAGATCTTTTTGATCAGTCTGCTTTCTGTCGGTCTTTTATAGCAGTCTACTTTCTGTAAGTCTTTTATAGTAGTCTGCTTTCTGTAGATCTTTTATAGCAGTCTGCTTTCTGTAGATCTTTTATAGCAGTCTGTTTTCCGTAGGTATTTTATAGCAGTCCGCTTTCTGTAGGTATTTTATAGCAGTCTACTTTCTGTAGGTCTTTTATAGCAGTTTGCTTCTTATAGGTCTTTATATATATATATATATAGCAGTCTGCTTTCTGTAAGTCTTTTATAGCAGTTTGCTCTTTATAGGTCTTTTATAACAGTCTGGTTCATATAGGCTTTTTATAGAAGTCTATTTGTGCTGTGAAATCAGTTTTCTTTTTCCGAGCTCTTCTGTTTCAGTACCTAAACTTACAAATTTGGAGCTCAGAAAACCTTTGCTTGTCAAGTCCAGCAGTTGTATTTCAAAATTAGCCGTGTCAATATCAAACGGAGAAACATTACATCACATTGGTATCAAGAGGATTTGTAATAAAATTTAGAGTCGTTTTATTTTTTCTGAATTCCTGAAACACTTGAATAAAAGATTCACTCGTGTTTAAAACCACCGTCTTGGAAAAATCTTTGTTAATTATTAACAAAGATTAATAATAAATAATAATGATGTAAATAGTAATTAAAATTATGCATTATTGATCATAAGTTAAAGAGTACAGTTTTCTTGGTGATATTGAGATAAGTTTGGGAAATGAACTAAAGTTTCCTTCTCCGAATCTCAGCAAAGTGAATCAATTTCTTTTCAAACGAAATAACTTCTTCTACTATCGAAAAATTAGTATTCCTCTTGCCTTGTAATTTAATTTCGGATTCACTTGTCATGCAAAGTCAACCATAAAGTAAAATTTTTGCGACCACTGATC
>QLNU02014176.1:5302115-5316488 GCA_006491805.2 Dysdera silvatica
ACTTTAGCTATTGAGAATGGTACTCCTATAGATGTGATATTTATTGATTGGGAGAAGGCTTTGGATAGAGTTATGATCTCTATTCTCATTGGGAAGTTATCCTCCCTCGGTGTTGCACCCCACTTAATCGTGCTATTACAGATTTATTGGCAAATCGCACATTTAATGTTAAAATTTTTGGTTCTATGTCAAAGAGTGTTACTGTGAGAAGTGGTGTCATTCAGGGTTCTGTACTCGGTGCCATTCTCTTTCTTGTTATGGTGTCTGATGTACCTCACGTATTGCGACCATTGTCCTCTGATTTATTTGCTGATGATTTAAAGTTCTATAGAAGTGTTCAATCCTTTGCATCAGCTTATGATAGACTGGGGGAATGGTGCGAGTTAAACAAGTTGGCCATTTCAATTGAAAAATCATCTGTCTTACATCTTGGTGAATTAAATATGGACTTAGATTATATAGTATGTGGTTCATTATTGGGCAGTGTTGGTTATTACATTGATTTAGGTATTACTATATCTGGTCGCCATGATTTTTCTGACCATTCTGCTAGAATCGTTTCAAAGGCCAATAATAAATGTTATATGTTGTTACGTGCATTTTCCAGGTGTAATCTTGCTACTTTAGTTTTGGCCTTTAATACATATATTCTTCCCTCATTGGAATTTGCATCTCCAGTGTGGAATCCTTATAAGCTTAGAGATATTAGGATCATGGAGTTTCCTCGTAGAAGATTTACTAAACGTTTACCTGGATTGAGGGGTTTTTCTTATAGTGACCGTTTGGCTCTTTGTGGGGTTCATTCTTGCGAATGGCGTCGACTTGTAATTGATTTGAAGCTATTCTATAAATTGATCCGCGATATGATATATTCTGATCACGACCGACCTCTGATAGCTATGGCCTCTCCTCGGGTTTCAAGGGGCTATCCTTAAAGGGTCGTTATTCCAACTGTAAGGTCAAATTCCCGTTTTTATTACTATATAAATAGAGTTGGACGTATTTGGAATGTATTGCCCGCTGAGCTTGTATGTTGTGCTAGCTACCTTGAATTTGTATCTGCTCTGGACATGACTGACTTGTCTCAATTTTTACATTGTTTTCCTTTTTAGGATTTTTATTGTGTACTATTCTGCATTTGCTAAGTTTGTGATTTTGATTTATTAATCGATTTTACTCTCAGTATAAGTGTTTGTATCCATCTGAGTTTTAATAAATTATTATTATTATTATATTTTTGCCCTTAGAAATACATTTCGAGAGTGCTGTTTTCCTTTTCATCTTTTTTCTGGGAGATGGGTGCGGATATATCCCGGTATAGAGGGCCGTTTAAGTATTACGTAAGCACATTTCTGGCCATTTTATACCCCCTCCCCCTTGTAAGAAAAAATAAGCAAATGCCTGCCCCCCCCTTCCCTCCATCTTCATGCTAACGTAAGATTTCGGTTCTCCAATTTTTTGGTATATATAAATATTCGAAATAAGAATGCAACGTGTGATGCAAATTATAATACTTATTTACATTTTTACTCTAATATTGAGCACTTATTAGTAAGTTCGCTATAATATTAAATGCTTATTAATAAATAGAGTAATCACAACAAATTATCGCATTTAAAAAGTTTTAATACGCTGTTTTGGTGCCCATATACCACCACCATCAGAACCGTACACCAGCTTATAACAACATATTAAAATTTACGTTGTAAGCAAGTAATGTGTAATAATTAACGCAAATTAAATTACGACTGGTGTTAGAATTAGAAACAAATAAATGAGCATTTTGATAAGCAGACATTAAAAGCCTTTTAATGGCTGCTTCTCAAAATGCTAATATAAATATGTAATAAATATGTGTGTGGTGATATAATGCTGTAAATGATCCCCGAAACAAATAAAATTTATGCTTATATGTAAATAAAAAAAGTGAATTTGGAAAAATATATTTATTAAAAGTAATACGTTCATTATAATTTAAAAATGTCAAAGAGACCACGGGGAGCCTTGGGGGGAAAGCTAAAAACATTGAGACCCACTGATTTGAATAATCAAATATTTAACTGTGATTACGCGTATCTTATACTTTAGGCTTTCTACTCGCTGTGTGTCCTACATTGTAGTTTTGTAAGGGCGGTTGTCACTTTGTAACTATGTGCTAGTTTTATTATTGTTTGTATCTAACGTTCAGATTCCCCCTCCAAGTTGTTAGAAAAAAATAGGCAAATCGCAGACTCTCTCCTCCAAAGATGCTTACGTAATACTTGAACGGCCCCTAATTTAACATTATTAAAAACAACGCATACTAGCATGAGAGTCCCTGCGTATATTAATTACCATTACCTCAGACCAAAATTTCAAATTATTTAAAAATTAATATAACTACTAGAAAAGAAAGCTTCGTATACCGAGAATTTGAAGAGGAAAAAGCAAGAAATAGTGTGGAGTATAAAGGGCGATAGGTGTATTTTACACTATTCATTTTGAATTGTTCGGGCCGACTGTGATCATTTTTGTCACATATTTCAAGCTAAATGAGCCAGTTCTAATAAAATAATAACAATAAAAATATTACCACAATTTCTTTTTCCTTGTAATGAAAAAAATTGGTTATTGCGCAACGCCGCAACTTGATCACCAGCCGCCACAGATAATGCATATATATATATATATATATGCACAATGCTATTATTTATTGTATAATGTATATATGCAATGCTTTTATTTATTATATAATTATACCATGCATATATGCAAAGATATTACTTAAATGTTAGATTAGTATGCAAGAGAGCAAGTTTATGATACGACCCCTAATTCTTAGTTCGTTTAAACAGAAGTGGGCGAACGGGGGTCAGCCGGTCGGGTCCTGATCTTTCTCTTTTTTATCGAATCATTTTAACTGAAACGCCCTTTTCCTTTCATTTCGACGTGACCCGACAAGAAAACTATTTATTTATGAGTCCCATGGAAAAAGGAAACCCCCCCAAGAGCGACCTTAGGTCAAAATCCAATAAGGGCATTTGCCGTACTTGCTATGCTGTCGGGGCACTTAATTCTCCGTTTGGGACGGCCCATTTCTGTATGTCTACCTTGTAGATTCAAACTGTGAAAATTTCAGTTATTTTTATGATAATTAGGAAAACATTCTGAATTTATTTATTTCAGACAGGCGATGGATCGCTTATTCTTTAGCAATACAAATTGTGTAGCAGTTGCGTAGCGTTTAAAATACCAGCACTGCATGTGAAATCAAAGATTGAAGATCAGTCTTAACCCGTGTTAAATAAATGTATAGTGAACTTTTGGTAATTCTATGTCAACTTTATTGTTAAACATCCTGTACAATAATTAAAGATCCTGTTAACGTAGAAGTAAAAAACATCCAGTCACGCACTTTACGATTGTTCTATAGTCAGCATAGTTTAATTGTGCGTACTTTCCTGAACAATCTAACTAGTATATGGTTTCTTGCACCCCGTTTTCCAAATGGCCGCCATGGCAGGCTATGTCTCTAACTTCCAAAATGGTGGCTGTGCCTCTCCCTCCCTCCCAGAATATGAACATGTTTTTTCGTTTTTTTTTTTAATTCCTGACTTTTTCAATGAGTGCTTTTCGTAGACTTGGCTTAATTTTTATTGATCGAGTTAATTTTATATGAATATCAATTTTTCTTTACAATTTTTTTTTGTAATTATCAGATTGTTAAAATTCGGGGGATTATTTACTCGCTGATTATTTCTGCAATAATAAGAATAAAGAAATTATTTTTTTAGGGAAATTTAAATCGCTTTTCTCAGACCAAACTTGCTTATTTGTAAACAAGGAATCACCGACCAAAGAAAAATTAATGCCCCTAAACTGGAATAAACTCATCACCCAGGACAGTTAAAAGGAAAGCATGGATAGCGGCAGGTGAAAAGAACGTTTGACGCTACCCAACTTCCAAAAAAAGTGTGGATATAAATAAATGCTAACCTGTCGTAGAGGGATATTCGAGAAGAATTTATTTTTTTAGGGGAAATTTTAGCAGCTAGGTAGGAACACTTGAATACTTTTTATAATTGACAGCACACTGATATAGGAAATAGCTCTGCGGTAAATGTATATTTTTTTTTTTGGACTATATAAGCCACCGGGGTCAAAGGGCAGGAAGCAAAACGTCGGATTTATAAAAAAGAGGCGCACGTATAAACAGAATTGTAGGATTGCTGAAACTTTTTCTGATTGGACTCTAAGGATGAAAAAAAAAAAAAAAGGGGATAACCACTGAAGAAGGCTTTTTTCTCCATTCAGCAAGAAAACTAACGGAGTACGCTTCGTAGTCCGCCCGAGATAAATACTTCCATTGCAGTAAAATACACCAGCGAGCAAATAATCCCTGAATTTCAACAATCTGATAATTACAAAACAACTTGTAGAGTAAAATTGACAATATAAATTAACTCGATCAAAATAAGGATTTAATAAAACAGGAATCCTGTAAGAATAAAAATAGAAAAAACTTTCTCTGCAGTATTAAATATAATCAGAAAGTAAAAAAAAGGTAAGCCCCGAATTTTAACAATTTAATATTTACAAATTAACTTAGAGGAAAATTAATATTCCTATAAAATTAGCTCGATCAAAATAAAGATTTAATAAAGTAGCGGACTCTTCTTGGAATAAAAATAATTAAATAAATAGGAAAAATTAAAAATAATGAAAATTAGTTCGATGAAAACTCCGATACAAATGAGAAAAATAAACCCATCCATGACAACCATACTAATTAACAACAATCAGAAAATACAAATTAAAACCGAAAATATACGGTAATTCCCGAATTTTAACGATCTGATAATTAAAAAACTTCGAGGAAAAAACAGGTATTAATATAAAAGCAACAAGATCAAAATAATAAGGATTTAATAAACTCCTGCAGAAATTAAAAAAAAATAAAAAATAAAATAGGAATAATTAATAAAAATTAGGCCGAGTCTATGCGAAGATACTTATTAAAAAAGTCAGGAATTAAAAAAAAAAAAACCGAAAAAACATGTTCGTATTCTGGGAAGGAGGGAGAGACGCGGCCACCATTTTGGAGGTTAGGGGCATAGCCCGCCATGGCGACCATCTTAGAAACGACGGCCATTTTGAAAACAGGGGGTGTGCAAGGAAATCCTATACTACTAATCTACTTTAAAAGCTGCAACATGTAAGTAAATAAAGCACTATTAGTATTATTCCGAAACTCTGAGCTCGCAGCAAAGGTGAACAATTATTTCTCCCAGCTGGCTACATCTGTTACCGAAATAAAGAAGAATACAAGATTTGTCACCACGTAATAAATATATTCATTAGAAATGGAAAATAACGTTTTTGATCTAAAAATGTCAGATCCCACTTCTGGCAATAACAGTAAATGATTTCATGTACGAAAATGCATTTAATACATGTGCAACTTCCAACATTAGCGCACGCAGAATGCTCATGGGGTGGGTTACAGTCTACTAAGTGGGGGAAGGGTTACATAGCTATAATGGCATATATTCATATATGTACATACAAAATTTCATCGCGATGATGTTATGACTCCCGTCAACAACCAGCGTACGCTAATGACTTCCAATATATATAAAATTTAAGTGACTGTATTTGTAAATATAACTGCATATACGTATGTATCACTTTTAATGTGCATTTCTAACACTTTTTTTTTCTATTTAAGCTGAGAGTTGACTTTCGTCTACTTCTGGTTTAAGCAAGAATAAGCAGTTGTTTTCAACCCAGTGAGTTTATATTAAAACGCAGTTTTGCACAGATCGGGTATATTTAAAAAAACTTCAATTACCGTGCATTAAAATCAATTTTATTTTTTATAGAATATTTAATCGCATTATATAAGTGTGTACTCGTAATGCTTATTACTAGCAACAGGGTCGGTTCTGGTGGCTGTACAGTATGTGCATGCAAGTATGTGGCCACAGCCATAGGGTAGCCGCAGCTACACTGTGGCCATAATAGTTTTAGACAATATCTCTGTGACTGGCAGGCTGTAAAGCACCCAGGACCTGTCCTGACTAGCAGTATACTTATTTTATATACCTTTGATGGAAGTCACCTTAATTTTGAACATTTCTATTTCAGAAAAGAAACATGGCAACTGTATATAAAAATAGGCAAATGGTGTATTTAGCTATCATTTTCTTCTTTTATTTTTCTAGTAAGTATGCTCTTTAATTTCATTTTGGCCATGTATTTGAAGGTGTCCTTATACTATGTCATTCTCATATATGTCGCTACAATATTGAAAAAAAAAAGCTGGGTTTAAATCTGCATAGAAATAAAACAGCGTATAAATTTGAATATTTTTAAGAAGTTAAAGATTCATGAATATATCTAAATATAGTAAGATCCACTTTTAACACGCCTGCATGTAGAGAGTTTCCTTAAATTACGAGGAAAATGTGGATTTTGTTTGGTATAATGATTGAGTGCAATACAATTTAGTTGGCTTTAGCGAATAAGATTCTTCAGGGCCCCGAATTTAACGGGCAAAAAATGTGGAGATTTTTTGAACAAAATGTAGAAAACACTAAAATAGAAGTAATCGAGGATATCTTTTGAACCAAGGCGAACCTGATGAAACCAATTTTTTGGAACACGCAACAAGAGAAAATTTCTGAGAACTCTCGTACTCTTTCACGGTTATATACAGTAAGAAGTTTATAATTAACGTTTTATTGAAGCATTGGACTGCATGGACGACTACGTATTTTTAAATACGTAGAGTATTAAAATACTCTAAATATTTTATACTAGTCTTCAATGCTCATAGATACTGAAAAACGAAATAAACAGTTACAGACTATTTTTCAAGAGTCTCTTAATAAAGCTTATTTTGGGAATATATTTTTTATATCACGCTTTTTTTTGTACATACCGAAATTCAAATGGCAATATGTAATACGTTGCTCATAAAACTTCAAGAAAATTCAAATTTGTATATTGTATGCATGTTTCATGCATATGTGTTATCTATGGAGAGATTTTATTTTCAAGGTTTGTAATTTTAAATTCCAAATTGGACTTAGCGAGCGACTGTATATAGCGAGTATTTTCATTGGTTCCAAGTTCCTCTTTATATACGAGTCCTGGTATATATTAAATAGCAATGTTAAACAAGTATGCGTCATTTCAATTTTTATTTAGCCTTTTAGACAAAGTTTGTTTATTATTTTATAGATCTCATTCATTGTCTATTATCACTGAAATGTCTTCCTCTTCTATTACTTTGAGAATATATATATTTATTTATTATCAACATTTTGTAAGTTCTTCGCTATGTGAATTAAATAATGAAGAGAACGGCGCACGTCCTTGACCGACTCCTTTCTCAAAGTAGACAGACTCGTCAGTTTCTCATTGTTCGTAAACCAGGTTCGTTTCAACATGGATCACTGTCTGTCTTACGGATATTTCCTTCTACAGCGTTTTGTGTCGCCGACAAAGAGTCCTGGTAGTCTAGGAAGTGAAAGACCTTTTCATAAAAACAAAAAAGCAACAAAAAGTTGAAGGTCGCAAAACAAAAGAATTATCTTTTTCCAGTCTAGGACACCATCTTCTTCCAAGATAATTTTTGTTTTAAAGACACTGTCTTTCCCTAGTTTCTTCGTTTATTTGAAATTTGTTCCAAGCGTTATTCATATCCGTTATAATTTTGATAATTTCGAAGATTGTTTTTAGAGATACGGACGTTTCATGATTAATTTAGTTTATCCATAATTTCTTTTATATAACAGCGATCTCGGTATTTGGTAGGTGTATTCATATTAATTATTTAAAAAGATTTTCTAAAATGTAGCTCATTGGAAACACAGTTTTTGAAAAATAAATCTTACAAATTATATTAAAATATATAAATTATATTAAAATATATAAATTATATTAAAATATATAAATTACATTAAAAAAAATATATATAAAGGAAAAAATAACGATGGCCGCATTCCTAGGCTGGGACTCTGTCCAATGTGCTGAGAAAAATCTCAACTTTCGGAGATAATTGATAACTCCTCAGTTTTTACTAAGTTATTACACGACGTCCTACTGACTTTTTATGGCATATGCTTTTATCAACCAGGTAAAAGCCTAATTATTTAACAAAAAAAGGCTACACATTCCCATTCCCTAAATCGAACTCGGCACCAGAGTTAGCGATGAAACTCGACTTTCGGCGATTATTCATAATTCCCCTGTATCACTCCTACTATATTTTCAAAAATTTCCCACCTTTTTATACAAATACAATATAATAATACGAATATAAATTCTTGCTTAATATTGCTTATTATTGCAATTAGTAAATTGGTTTACTTTATGAATAATATAAAGTGACTGAACGTAAAGTTCGGAACCAGCGAATGCTGAAAGTGAAAAAGCAGTAAAAGGCGTGAGCAAAGTAGAAGAGTGAGAATAAAGGCAGTACAATTACAGGAAGGCGGAGAATGAAACAAATTGAAAAAAAAAAAATGAATAAAACGAAGAAGACAATTTTATACTTTTAAAATTCTACTTTCTCTTACTAATGGGTAAGAGAAAGTAGAATTTCAAAGGTGTAATATTAAGAATTCTTTGTTTTTGATTGAATAAATCATTGAAACGTTAATGATTTATTCAATCTCCATCTTTTCGTTAATCTTACTACTTTTTTATTCCACTTATTTTCTTTCATCATTCGCATCCCAACCACTGATAAAAATGTTGCTAGTTATAGTATGTTTATGTTAATCTTTATATCATTTAAGCTGAAAGTGATACATAAGTGAAAAAATTTTGATATAAAGTGAACACCAAGCTTGAAAATGAATATTAATGATGTGGGTAATTATGCTGAAAGATGGTAATTGAGATGTCTGTTTCAATTGGGTGCTCCTAAAATTTCTTGAGTTTTCGCTACCGCTCTATTTATTCTAATAACAATCACGAAGTCCCATCAAATCTGCTACAAGTTGAGATGACACTTTGAAATTTTTTTATGGAGAATAAGAAGTTGATAGTCACAAAAGTTATTATAAGGGCAAATTTTTATTCTACTAAATACGTAGAAGGCACCATAAAGTTGCTAGAAACAAGCCTTTATAAATTAATTGATCTTGAAAGATTTCACTGTAATTAAAAATAAATTGAAATTCTCAACGTCTTTATTGCATATATAATACAACTAAAAAAATTAAAATTCAATCGTATTTTCAATTATCGTTGATTTCATCAGATAATAACACTGTAAACATTTGTTGCTATCCTCGGGGAACAGCCATTTTCCAAAAGCTATGATCACTGTTCTAGGCTCTGCTGTTGGTGCCACCTTTTGTAGCAGGGCGACATTTAAATTACTGTTCCAAATGGCTTGGCAACATTCCTCGTGTTTACAGTGTTGTTTATCTCCGATGAAGATCAGCGCATGACTAGTTGGAAATAACTCGTTTGGAAACTCGTCAGTGCCAAAAGAAAGACAGACTGGTTGAATGCGATTGAGTTATTTTTTGAGTTTTTATTAGTATTGTACGGAATAAATACGTTGAAAATTGCAATTTATTTTTAATTTCGAATTTTGCGTAGTATGTCAACAAACATATTTTCATTTCACTGTAAATTAGTATACAATGTATTGATTTAAGTAAAATTTCCATTTAAAGGAAAACGGAAAAAAAATGTTGTTTGTAATTATAATAATATGACAATATATACTGTGAAAGAGTAAAAGAGGGTACTCATTGTTTTTTTGAATTCAATAAATTATATATTTATTTGGATAAACGCTTACTGGAATAAATTACCCGTAAATAAATAGACATCTGAAAACGGCTGAATTGTATAAATTTCAAAATCCATTAACGTTTATGATTATTGAACTGATCATTTATTTTGTGCAGTTCTATGTCAACGATTACATTTATTTCCAAGTTATTTTTCAAGGAGATTACATCTTTCATAATTTTTGAAACTTTATTTTTAATTTATTTAGACAGATTATAATATTTTAACTCCTTTTACGAATTCAAGGCAAAAGTTGAACGATGTATTCTTTTATTGTAGGTATTTTTACTTTGAGAGACGGAAATATATTTCTTTTAATGCATTACATTTATTTAGATTGAAACAACCCATTCATTATTACGTTTATGTTATTTTTTGCCATCATTTTTATTATTTACAATGTATTTGAAGAGATGAAATTGTGATTTTAATCTTGTTTTAAGAACGTGTGTAAAATTTACTATTACCCACTATTTTAAAAAGATATAAAATTTAATATGTGTTCATACATAAATAAACACTGCACACATTTTCACTAACAGTGTACAGTTTCATTAAACTTAAACGAGCAGTGTTTCTCAGAAAATGTGAGTTAAAGATTCTGTCCAATTTGATCCTGGACTCTCTTGTGCCATTGCTTGCATCTAGATTTTATCAGTTTAGAGAAAAGAATTAAGTTTTTTTTTATAACACATGGAGATCATCACGTAACGCTCATTTTATATTTATCGTAATAACGTATTTTCCTCCCATTAACGCGCAGTGCTTGTTTGATTAGGTATTGGTTGCTTTGCCCCTTTCCTCACTTCTCATATGCGGCACTTGGGATTCTCATTACCTGAAGTGTCTTTCATCAACGCTGTGGCAGCATTCGTTAGCCTTCTTGGTCCTGTTGTTTGCGGTACATTAGCCGAGCGTTTCGGGAAGTATAAGTGCTTTACTATTATTACTGCATTTCTCGGAGCATTGGCTTTCGTGGCTTTATCATTCATCCCGAGGTAAGTGTACATCTTAGAAAGATTGATTTCCCGTTGAAATTCCCCCCACGTAACTTTGTATAGAACTGAAAAGGTTCTTTAGTTAATGGTGCGATATGTATTCAATGGACGTGTTTGCCTGATCATTGAGCTAAGGATATTTTTAATATACTTTATAACATGTAACGATTGAAGATGACCAGACGTAAGATGGAGACAAGGGTGGATTCAGCGAGAGGTGGAGGGGGCGATCGCCCAACCCTCTTGTCAGAGTTAAATACCAAAAAAATTAAGACGATGAGAAATATTTTATGTGTTGTTTGTTACGACTGTAATAAATAAAAGTCTTACACAGGTGTCCAAAGTCTCTAAGTCTTGGAGAAATGCGATCAAGACGTTTTTCCACGAATCTATAAGCTACTTGCCTTTCAAACTACGTTTTCAGTAAGTCTTGCTTCAGCAGAACGTAGTTTTTTATCCTTGAAGCGCCGTCAAACTTGGCTTCGAACGCGGATGACAGAAGAGACTTTTAATACACACCCACAGAGACATTCATATTGATGAAAATAAAGTGATTGACAAATTTTCAAAGAAACCAAGATGGCTCGACTTTGCACTATAAACTTCAAGTTTTTTAAAAAGTTGCTTGTATAACAAACAGTTATTTCGACACTGGCGTAAGGTTTATTAGGCTTGTTATAAAAAAAGTAAAATAATTACAATGTTTTTATAGTTTAAATTTAAACTTGTTCTATTAATTACATTGTAAATTATCGTTTTGGTTATTGTATATGTCTCCTTTACTAGGTTATCCTTCTGTCATACTTGACTATAATCTACCCTAAACCATATAGTTTAATTAAAGAAAAGACCATCTTTAATTCATTGTCGTAAATTAAATATTTTGGTGAATATAAAGGAAGGCTAGTAATATAATAAACTATTTAATAGTCCAAAACTAAAAATTTTCCAGGTGATAGCCACCGAAACCGCCACCTTAATAATATCCTGGATCCACTCTTGGATGGAGAGGGTGGAGTTACGAGCATTGTAGGAAATATAATGGGTCAACACTCAATTTTATTATTCCATCGACTGGAATTTTGAACCGAAATTTGTGAGAGCTATTTCCATAGTACCTCCTTAAATTGTTATTCTCCATTTAAAGTGTGTGTGTGTGTGTGTGTGTGTGTGTGTGTGGTGGTGGTGGGGGTCTTAGAGCAACCTTTAGTTCTAACTCTTAGAAGAGGCAATAACTAACCGCTTCCTCATGAGTTTTTTTGGGGTCAGGAGGGGGAGATGATCAGGAAACTCTCTAACGGGGATGTATGGAGTATGTCGTTCGAGTTTCGACTTTTAGGTCTAATACTTGTTTTAACATTATAATTGATAATTTTAATTAATTGATTTTTGTTTTAATTTACGTATATATTTATATGAAATTCCGTGGTTAAATTAATTTTCAGAAATTACAAACTTTCTAATATTGCAGAAGTGTTAAATAAAATAATAATGGGGCAAGTGATTTAAAAACTAGCTCACAGAAGGTAACTAAATATTTCAGATGTTCAAACGAAATGTTTAAGAATGGCAAATACAAACGTAACAAGTCTAATATTAAATATGAGTATTTACAAAATTCATCACATCTGTACGATAAAAGGGAATAAATTTAAATATTTGTGAGAATTGCTTCTAGCATCCATTTCATTTTACAAGAAAAATGAAATGTAATGATTTGAAAACAAGTACAAGTTATAAAAGTGTTGTGGCACATACATAGCAGTGTTCAAAACATGTACTGGAAATTATAACGAGTGCAAAAATATATATATATGTATTTTTTTAGTGTGGTTAATGTGTCAAGTATATATTTAATCCTTTTTTTTTTATGTTGATACATTTTTTTATTTAATTTATTATTTCTGTGTTTATTTATTTAGATCAACCAGAATGCAATATAGACCACTGGTGGATTTCAGTTGCCAGTCGGGTTTGAGAATAGAACGATGTGTAAATTGGGATACTTGTCGGGATGCTTTAGACCATCAGGATAATAATCTCACAACTGTTCAGCTCTCAGACTGCCACTATCAGTGTCAAAAAGACGGGAGATTGAGCTCGGCTCACCCTTTGCATATCTGTTTTCAGGGACATTCTGGAAACATTTGCGTCGTATATGATCCCGAAACTAGAAATAGTTCTGCCGCTGAATTTCGCACCAAGCTTTCAGCCTGGCCGTTTGATGAAAAACGTCAGCCGTATGTAAATGTGAGTTCCTCTGAGAACGAGGGTTCCGATGTTTTCGATCTACCCCTTGCTGATCCGGAATACATTGCTATTAAGAACGATCGTTTGGTTGCTGAAGTCGATATGTGTAACTTTTATCCCAAAGGACCAATTTCTTTTAATGATAAGCATTATGATCACATCACCTGCAGACCCGAATTTATAGACTGCACTATTCATTGCCGAGCGTCTTTCGTTTCTGGAGGGGTTCTGCTGCAGCCCAACCTTTGCGAAGAAGCAAACGGAGATCCATCGATTACGTTTTGGAGCTATTTGGTTATACGCTGTGTGTTGGATTTCTGCCTATTAACGACAGTGTGTCTTCTGGATGCCTTGCTTGTTGCTAGCACTTCGGACTTCGAGGGAGCCTATGGGCGTTTGCATTTATGGCCAGCGTTAGGGATTGCTGCATTTGCGCCCTTTAGCGGCGCTCTGCTTGATCACTACACTGACATGGATGGCAAGGCTGATTATTCACCTTCAGCGTTCGTTGCAGCTGGATTGGGTGTTCTTACTTGTGCATTAGTTCTAGCACTACCCATCCGGGCAAAGGGATATCTCTCACCCCAGTTCCAGTGTCTTATTCAACAGTCAAACAGTTCTAAATCTTTTTCTGCAGAATTATGTATATTCCTCGCCATGGTTATTGTGCTTGGTATGCAATGGGGAATCATTTTCACGTTTTTACCATGGATGGCGATGGATATTGGCTGCTCGGATGTGAAATACGGTTTAGGTTTCACGATGATTTTTGGATGCAGTTTACCTTTCTTGCTCATTTCCAAAAATATGGTGCGCAACATTGGTCGTGCTAATCTCTTGGTTTTCGCATTGCTTTTTTATGGGACAAGGTACGCTGGCGTGTCCTTTGTCTCTTCCACTTGGTGGACGTTGCCATTTGCTGCCATGGGCGCTTTTACACTTTGTGTGATGTGGATAGCGTTGTTGCTTATGGGCAGTCGCTTGCTCCGTTTGGCCACAACCTTGTCATGCAGTATGTGCTGAATTTGCTTCACTTTGGAATCGGTAAGACCTATATCATTCTATATAAGTTATTTCTTGCACATTTAAATATAATTTTTTATTCAAGAGCCAACTAATCCTATTTAAAACAGTGTTTTTGCTTAAGCGTTTGTTTAGTAAAAGAAGTTTGAGATAGTCTGGTATGAAGTTTTTTCATTCAATCAAAACTTGCTTAACTGCAGTTAACATTTTCTCATAGGTGACATCACCTTTATATTAATACCTATATCTATAGTTGATTACAATAAATTCCCTTCATTGGTGTAAATTAATATACTCCCTTTTA
>QLNU02014176.1:5324521-5348697 GCA_006491805.2 Dysdera silvatica
TTGTCTGAAACTGGTTTTTCCCATGTCCTAGCAATGTCCTAAGATTCAAAACCTGAACCTTACCCTCGGGGGAAAACCCGAGTGCGGGATAGCTTTGGGGAAAACCAAAGTTGGGGTATAAATACCGAACACCTACACTTCCTTGACACTTTCGCTTGATGAAGGGAACAGTAGTTCTCGAAACGTTGCGAATATTTTTGCAGATGGTAAATATCTTTTACCACCTTCATTTGTATTTCGTATATTCCGACCAGTGTCAAATTTTACTAGTTATCGCAGTGTGTGTTGCCAACTAACTGAAAATTTTTCTTAAAAGAAGGGAAATTTTTTGGTCGTCTGTTTTCTATTATACGTGCACATCAAAACATACACACTCAAAGAAGAAGAATAGCTTACCACAAATTCTGTAGCAAATATTTCAGTTAATCCGAACAGACATAGGCGTAACTTGAGGGTTCAATACATCATAAACTGGGGGAAGGGGCAAAAAAATTGTTTCGGAAAAATTACGATTTCGCCTCTTTTCCAAAAAAAACCAAACAAACTTGCCCACGCCAGATTATACACTTATGCGAACAGGTCATCTTCAGCAAGCCATCAAAGAAGTGGCAAATCTATTCTGTTTAATAGTGACATAATATCTAAATTCTCGACCTCTCCTGACAATTATTTCATACACGTGAGTTCTCGCGTGCTCTGTGTCTCACATGCCACTTCATCCTCGCCACAGGCTCTGAGGCCTGTATGGATATTATTTTAGGTTTCCGGCCTTCGACTTCACTTCCTCGAGCATTTGAGTAACTTATTTAATTTATATGATAAAACACAATTATTCTCCGTAGTACGTGCTCTCAGGTTACCATTTTCCTTCCTTTCAGTAAATTATTTTACTATATATCTAAAAATATATTTATTATATTTTTAGCGCTTTTATTTCCTTTTTTTTTCAATTCCATCTACTTACAAATAGAAGTCAATGTTATAAGCTCTGACTTTTACTTATGAATTTGATTTGCGTAACACTACACGAAACGATCTTGAAGTAGATCGACTTAATTATACAATAAAAAATTACTTAATGAAAAAGGCCAAACGCTTTTTCGACACTATATCTTCGACAACGTTTGATATTCAAATTTATCTGCTTAATTAAGTATAATTTCATTTGCTTAAGAAATAGTGTCAATTGATAGGATCGGATTGCGTTTTTTTAAGCAGAATAATACTGCATTTAGTTGACATATATAAATTCATATGCTACGTTTGACCTGAACAGAAATGTGGAAAAAAAGTTTGGCACGCATAACTTACCAACAGCATAATGAAGGGCCCCTGCCGTGGATATAACGGTTGCCGGTAGTCCTTCTGGAGCAATGCTATGGCTATGACGTATAACCGCAACCCAAAGTAAACTATAATTTAAAATTCCTGTCAGTTCCAATATTGTAGACCACCAAGGATTAGCAAGGTATGCATATCCGACAAAATACAGGGCGTGGCCAACAAATCCCAAAATTAGCATATTGCCGCTGCCCAATTTATCGACAAAATAGTTTGATGAAAGAAGAAACGGTAGGCTAAATAAACAACATAAAGATAAATTCAGACCTAACAGTAAACTAGGAGCTCCGATTTTATCAAGGTACAAGTTAAAGAATTGCCGTTCGAAGCACCAACAGGTCCCCAGGATCAAAATTGCCATTGAAAATGCTGAAATGTCAGGATTTTTGAGCAACGTTAAGGTTTTCTTTATCATCTGTTTTCCAGGTTCTTCAATTTTAACATCCAATTTGCAGACAACCAACATAGCAAGCATGGCCATCAAGTCAAACAAATATATCGCTGTATTGTAGTTTTTGGAACTTCCTTCTTTAGTTGTCAGGGTAACTGCATAAGCGGAAGATATAGAAAACACCATCGATCCTGTCATACACCAGAATCTTTGTCGACCAAAATCAGAATTATGTGCCTTCACCATGGACATTGATGTAAAATCGAACATTCGGTAAGTGGTAGAAACTACAGTTTGATATAGAATAAGTAATGTTAACGACATGCAAAAGACAAGGGTGCTGTTATCACCCAAAACTTCACTACAGGCAATTTCATCGATTTTTAAATCCTGTTCTAAGTAACACGTCAAACTACAATTTTGAAATTTAAAAGTTTCACACAAATAAAATTCTTTATTATTCAGAAATACCGTTTCGACGTAACACGAAATCTTTGATTCATTCATGCTCAATGCATATGTTAAAAGCGTGACGTTGTAAGAATAGGATATATTGTTTGGGACCATATTACACAATGTACCATTTGAACTCTTGCATCTATCGTAAAATTCATCAAACAAGCAGTAGCTTTCACAGTATCCACGTCTGGTATCGTTGCACCATTCTAGCCCTTCGACAATGACAAGATTCGGATTGCATGTTACTGAAATTACATCTTTTTCGCAGTTAGAAACGTTAATATTCGGAATTAAAAGCATAGTACTTAAAAAAGCAACCGACAGGATCATATTTCCCAATAAAACTGGTTTCGAGCGTCCAAGTTTGTCTGCAACGACGCCTGATATAACTGAACCAGTGAACTGAATGCACGGAAGAAGTATGTAGATGAAGGAGATTTGTGCAATTGAAAGCCCTTTCTGCTTCAGATATATTTGTATGAAAGGGGCGATCGATGATACAGCTGTAATTATAAAAGATATATGTCAAAGTTCACATACATTCAAAATATAAATGATGAATTGTAATGATGAAGCTTTGAACTTCATGATGATTCAAAGAATGTACTACCTCCAAACCACAAGAATAGTGCCCCTTTCAATGGTAATAATGGTTTGTTTATCCTTATTTTAAGTTTCGTCCTGAGAATTTCGCTGATCCGGTTCTTTTCCCTTCCCTGAAAAGAGTAAAATCCATTTAATTGCAATACATTTTAATTTTAAAACCTAAAACTTAGACTTCTTGAAAGGCTTTAACAGCACGCTAAGAATTTCTTTGACATAAATTTGAAATATTTCTTTACTTAGTGTTTATAAAACTTTTATTCATGTTAAATATAATTCACGTTATCCGGAAAGCGTTGTACAATATTACCGTCACTGCGCAATATGACAAAAATACTGGAAGTAGTTTATATTAAAAGCAATTTGTGTTAAAAAGTGTCAATGGTTGTCAATTTTAAAATTATTTTGCTTCATTGAGAAAAGTCGTAAATTAACTATTCTCCAGTTTGAATTCGTGAGAGCAACATGATTGTTATTAAAAATAGAATTGAAAATGCGTTAAACCTATTTGTTAATCGTTAAACCCGTTTCAAAATACTAAAGCAAGGTATAATTAACTTTGGTTTTCATTACACTGATATGATATAGGAAAGCTTATTTGATATATATTATTAACGTATTTTCAGAGCAACATCATTGCATCATGAATCATTATTTGTTTTAGCCATTAATAGCAGGGCCGTAGCTACGGACTATTGTGGATGATCACGTAAGAGGCACGTGCAAGGAAGTGTCACGGCATAAAATGGCTGAAATATTTTAGAGTGAAGACTATGTTTGTGGTTAGAGGGGACGCAATCTAGACAGCTCTGCTAGGGACGCAAGCAGTGGCATGAGGTCCATAGAAGTAATATAAGCATTGCTTGCCTGATATCAATTTGAAAC
This sequence comes from Dysdera silvatica, assembly GCA_006491805.2. Lineage (NCBI taxonomy): Eukaryota > Metazoa > Arthropoda > Arachnida > Araneae > Dysderidae > Dysdera > Dysdera silvatica. The sequence goes on from QLNU02014176.1 coordinate 5,328,201, forward strand.
ACACATCCATTGCCAATTTAAATGAAAGAAAACATAATTATAAAAGTTCAGCAAAACCTATGTGGCGTACCTAAAATTTTGTCCGAGGTCAAACTATCTAATTTGCAATTTTTTGTCACTGGATGGCACCACTTTCTGAGGGTAGGGCAGACGTCCGAACAAAAGTAATGCAATTTCTGCTTTCCAGTCAGAAATGGTTAACTATGGATCAACATGGACCCAGCTCCGGTTCAATATTTTACTATCGTATCTTTATTTCCTATTTTATTGTATTTGCAGCTTGAAATCTGTGAGTTCGTCAAATTAAACCTCAATTAAATTTATAAATACTAATTGTTTTAATTTTTTTAGCCGCGTAAGCGTGAAACAATTTTCATCTGATAAGGAATTTTCTAATCGCCTAGGTTAACGAAAACACTGCATCTAGTGGTATCGATACGAATTTTTATTACATTTGTCAAAGTTATCCCTGCTCTGTATTAAAAAAAAACTTCTTACAAATATGGGAAAGAATTCCAACGTTCACAAACATGTTATTGATGTATCTGTCAAAATAATAGAATACTGGAATTTTTATTTAAACGGGACTAGCTATAACATACTATAAAAATAAAATTTACTTTCTTGTTTACATATCTCAAAAACAAATATAATGCTTGCATAAAAGAAAATGCCACCCCATGCCACTGGACCCAAGATCATCCAGCTACAATTTAGATCATCAGCATGTTGAACCATGCTCAAATTCAGATTATTTTGAAGAAAAACAGAAAGGACGTACATAGAGCTTCTACGAGTATTATTAATGAACTTGCCATATTCAACATTTCATAAATCCAATAATTGCTTGTTTTGTCATATTCGGTCTTCATTTTTGTCTTGGAAATATTCATGCGTTTTCGCAAGCTCAGTTTATGTAACAAAAAACTACGGTATCATTTTCAGAATCAGAAACAAACAGAAAAAATATTTAGAAATACACATATATTTATAGCTTATACAAGAAGGATGCAAGTGGGAGTTTACCATAACATTTTTTATTCTTTTTTATATGCATTATTCACCTTTTATATGCATTTTCTATTCTACACTATATTCCATCTATTATACAGCAGCGGTTCAAAGCGCGCTATGAGTAGATAATTCTACATTTATTTCTTCTGTATTTTTCATTAGAATTTTTTCTTAATTTTAAAATTCTCTTTCTCTCTCTCTCTCTCTCTCTCTCTCTCTCTCTCTCAGATGAATTTCTGATTGTTCCTTGTTGCGATCACTTGGTCTTGGATGGCTAGCATGAATCCTTCTGTCTCTGGCTGGAGAGTGCCTTTGGCCAGCCAAGAATTTGATGCCTTTTTGTCAACGTGTGGTTGTTGCAGGTCATTGTAGTGCCTGCCATGTAATGGTTTTCCGGCCCAAGTTCTCAGTTTCTGTTCGTTGGCTGTTTCGAGGACACGCTCTTCGGTACTACACAGGTTTAGTGGCGTGTAATTTGCATCTGCTTGTATTATGGCTTGGATGAGTGGCGATCGGGGACTCTTCAACTGGAAGTATTGCCTCATGCTCTGGATCTGCTTGTCATGTAAGTCTTTGAGGTCCGCTTGTCCGCGTCCTCCTTCTTCCCGGGGTAGTGTTTGCCGTTCAATTGCCGTTGCAGGGTGTAGTTGTCCGGCTCTTCTCTGGATGGTTCTCATTTTCCGCTGGAGTTGTTCTAGTTCAGTGTTGGACCATTTGATGATCCCGAAGGAGTAGGTGAGCACTGGTACCGCATATGCGTTAATTGCTTGCGTGGTGTTCTTCCCGCTCAGTTTCGTCTTCACAATGCTTCTAAGTCTTTCTTGGAATGCTTGCGTGAGCTGGACTTTGACTTTCTTGTGCTCCTGCTGCCGTTTTTGCATTATCCCTAGGTATTTGTAGGTTTCGCCCTCGTCCAAGGTCTTCAGTAGTCTCCCGTCTTCGAGTTCGATGCCTGGTAAATCTTCTTTGCTATTCTTCTGTATTTTGCACTTATCGAGGCCGAATTCCATTCCTATGTCCTTGGAGAATGTCTCTGTTATACTGATGAGTTGTCGGAGTTGGGTGATTGTTGGCGCGTATAGCTTGATGTCATCTACGTACATGAGGTGGGAGACTTTATGTAGGTTTCTCTTGTCTTTCTTCAGCATGTATCCGTATTTACTTGTGTTCAGCATCCTTGACAAGGGGTTTAACGCCAAGCAGAACCACTGGGGGCTTAGTGCGTCTCCTTGAAAGATTCCGCGGCGGATGGGGATCTCGGCCGTTTCTATTTTACTGTCTGGCGTGTTTAGCTGTAACCGGGTTCTCCATTGTTTCATGCTGCTCTGTAGGAATCGGATGATTGAGGGATGCACTTTGTATATGCTGAGTATTTCAAGGAGCCACGAGTGCGGAACAGAGTCGAAAGCCTTCTTGTAGTCTATATATATATATATATTTCATCCAACCATCTAGTTTCAGGAAGTTTTCTAGCTATTCGGTGGTTTCTTGGAATCCAGCTGAGAATTTGCGTTGCCCATCGTTGATCAGACCTTCTTGCGATATGCCCAGCCCATTGCCATTTAAGTCTTTTTACTTTAACAATGATGTCCTTTACTCTAGTTTTCTCTCTCAACCAAGTGTTTCTTTTCCCATCTCTCATAGATATTCCAAGCATGCACCTCTCTATGCTCATTTGGTTTATCTCTAACTTTTGTATTGCTGCAATTTTTAGACTCCGTGTCTCTGATCCATAAGAGAGGACTGGCAGTGCACACTGTTTGAAGACCTTTCTTTTTAGACACAATGGTAATTTTCCCTTCAAGATAGAACTGTTTCATCCGAATGCACTCCAGCCAAGTTTAACACGTCTGTTGAGTTCTTTCATAATGTTACCTTTCATTGGAATCGGTTTTCCAAAGTAAATATATGAATCAGTAACTTCTTGCTCAATGTTGTCAACTTGTATTTTTTTTTTTTTTTTACGAAATTGTTGAACATGACTTTAGTTTTTTGCTGGTTTATCTTGAGTCCAATTTCTTTAATTCTAGTGGAGAGATCCTGTATCATGTCTTGGAGTTCTAATGGGTCCGATGAAAAAATAACGATGTCATCAGCAAACCGCAAACGATTTAAATATTCACCGTTTATTTTTATTCCCTTGTTATTCCAATTTATCAGCTGAAAAATCGTTTGCAAAGCTGAAGTAAAACGTTTTGGAGAAATGGTATCTCCCTGCCTCACACTTTTACCAATTTTAATGGTTTTGGTATCTTTATGTACCCGAAATTTTGCACTTGCATTTTTTTATACACACATTTCATCATGTCAATATACATCCTCGATATCTATTGATTTTAAAGAGTTGATGACTTCTGACGTTTTAAGATTCAAAGGCCTTCTCATAGTCAATAAATGCCACACACAATGGAAGTTCATATTCATGTGTTCTTTCAATTAATTCTCTTAATACTTGAATATGGTCCACTGTACTGAATCCACTTCGAAATCCAGCTTGTTCTCTTGGTTGAGCTGCATCTAATTTTTTCTGCAGGCGATGTGTTAGCACTTTTGTGAAGATTTTATAAATAGCAGGTAACAAGCTAATTGGTCGGTAATTTTTTAAATCCTCTTTATCACCTTTTTTATGCAAAAGAATTACTGTTGCAGAATCCCATTGGTTTGGTATGTTACCGCTGTTAAGACATTTGGTAAAGAATTTTGCAAGTATGTCTTCTACATATTCTCCAGCTTCTTTTAGGATATCTAATGTAATACCATCATCACCAGGGGCTCTTCCTTTCTTCATATTTTTTATTGCAAATGAAACTTCTTCTTTTAAGATTTTAGGAGCTGTTCCTTCGACTATTTCAGTGTCTTCGTTTAATTCACTGTTACTTTCATATAGTTTTTTGTAGAATTCTTCAACTCTTCTAAGTATTTCTTCCCTATTTCTTGTTACGGTGCCATCCTCTCCTTTTAATGCAATGATGTGTTTCTTCCCAACAGATAAACTTCCTTTAACAACCCTAAGGCTCTTGTTATTTTCAATGGCTTTCCTTACTAGCTCACAGTTGAATTTTCTTATGTCTTCTTTCATGCTTTTGCGCAGAGTTTTACAAAGTTCTATGTACTCAATCCTGGAACTGGTATTTCGATTGTCCACCTTCATATCTCTTCGCCTTTTCATGAGCTGTTTCGTCTTCTCAGATAATTTGCTATTGTGCTTTTTACAGGTTACACCACCAATTTCCCCAGCAGTTTCAACTATTGTCTTAACAATGTTTTCATTTGCTTCTGAGATATCAATTTCTTCAGTCAGTTCTTCCTGTGCAGAAAAAGATTTTTTAATTCCAACTTGAATGCTTCGATATTTTCTTTCAGTTTCTTTAAATCCACTCTCTTATGTACTTGTTTCCTAATGAGCTTCTGTCTTTCTAATTTTGTGTTTATGTGCATTTCACATCTCACCATTCGGTGATCACTTTCATTATTAAATCTGTTCAGTACGCTATATATATATAAAATACTGGAAGTAATTATCAAATTGTGAGATGTAAAATGCACTTAAATACTGAATTAGAAAAACAGAGTCTCATTAGGAAACGAGTATGTAAGAGGGTAGATTTAAAGAAATTAAAAGAAAATACCGAGGCATTCAAGTTGGAATGAAATAAAAATCGCTTTGCTGCACTGGAATGATTTATTGAAGAAGTTGATATCTCCTAAGCAAATGAAAACATTGTTAAGGCAATAATTGAAACTGCTGGGGTAATTGGTGGTGTAAGATGTAAAAAGCAGAATAACAAATTATTTGAGAAGTCGAAATCGCTCAGAGGCAAACAGGTATGAAGGTAGACAATCAAAATACCAGTTGCAGGATCGAGTATGTAGAACTTTTCAAAACTTTGCGTAAAAACATGAAGGAAGATACAAGAAAATTCAATTGTGAGTTAGTAAGGAAGGCCGTTGAAAACAGCAAGAGCCTTGGGGTTGTTAAAGGAAGTCTGTCAGTTGCGAAGAAACAAAGCATTGCATTAAAAGGAGAGGAGGCACCGTAACAAGAAATACGGAAGAAATACTTAGAAGAGTTGAAGAATTCTACAGAAAACTATATGAAGGAAACAGCGGATTAAACGAAGACTGTGAGATAGCCGAACGAATAGCACTTAAAATCTTAAAAGAAGAAGTAGCATTTGCAATAAAAAGTATGAATAAAGAGTCCCGGAAGGATGATTGCATTACATTAGGCATCTTAAAGGAAGCTGGAGAACACGTAGAAGACATACTCGCAAAATTCTTTACCAAATGCCTCAACAGTGGTAACATACCAAACCAATGGGATTCTGCAACAGTAATTCTTTTGCATAAAAAAGGTGATAAAGAGGATTTGAAAAATTACCGACCAATTAGCTTATTACCTGCTATTTATAAAATCTTCACAAAAGTACTAACACATCGCCTGCAGAAAAAATTAGATGCAGCTCAACCAAGAGAACAAGCTGGATTTCGAAGTGGATTCAGTACAGTGGACCATATTCAAGTATTAAGAGAATTAATTGAAAGAACACATGAATATGAACTTCCATTGTGTGTGGCATTTATTGACTATGAGAAGGCCTTTGACTCTATTAAAACATCAGCAGTCATCAACTCTTTAAGATCAACAGACATCGAGGAAGTGTACATTGACATGGTGAAATGTGTGTATAAAAATGCAAGTTCAAAATTTCGGTTACATAAAGATACCAAAACTATCAAAATTGATAAAGGTGTGAGGCAGGGGGATACCATTTGTCCAAAACTATTTATTTCAGCTTTGCAGACGATTTTTCTGCTGATAAATTGGAATAACGTAGGAATAAAAATAAATGGTGAATATTTCAATCATTTGTGGTTTGTTGATGACATTGTTATTTTTCAACGAACCCATCAGATCTCCAAAACATGGTACAGGGAATCTCAACTAGATGTAAAGAAGTTGGACTAAAGATGAACTTACAAAAAAATAAGACCATGTTCAATAATTTTGTAGAGAAAACAAAAATACAATTTGACAACATGGAGTTAGAAATCACTGGTTCACATATTTATCTCGGCCAACTGATTTTAATTGACGGCAACATTATGAAAGAACACAGAACACGTATTAACCTTGGCTGGAGTGTATTTGGAAGATACAACTTTATTCGGAAGAGGAAATTGCCTTTGTGTCTAAAAAGAAAGGTCTTTAACTAATGTGTATTGCCAGTGCTCTCTTATGGATCAGAAACATGGAGTCTAAGAGTTGGCCCAATACGGATATTGCAGATAACCCAAAGGAGCATGGAGAAATTCGCGCTTAGAATAATTAGGAGAGATAGAAAAAAAAACTTGTTTGGGATGGCAAACTAGAGTAGAGGATATCATTGTTAAAGTAAAAGGGCTGAATTGGCGATGGGTTGGGCATATTGCAAGAAGAACTGATCAACGATGGACAACGGAGATTCTGAAATTGATTCCAAGGGACCACCGAAGACCTAGAAAACATCCTCAATCTAGATGGGTGAATGAAATAAAAGAACAGGTTGGGGTGACGTGGAAGCGAATTTTTCAGGATAGACTTGTGTGGAAAGCATTTGGAGAGATAATCAGGCAGCAGTGGATAGATAATGGTTGAATATGATGATGATGATATATATATCAAAAGAAAATTGAACATTTTTGCAAAAGTTATTTTATAAAATAAAAAGTAAATCTCGTTAAAACACTGGTAGCGTCATTGCACTAGTAAAACTAGTGTATTTCCTATAATGCAATTTATATACCCGCTCTTTAAAGTAGTTTTATTCTTGAAAATTTGTAAAGTCTAGCACGTAACGTCGTATCATTGTCGTTAAAAAGAATTTTTACTTACTGCCCTTTCAACTACGCGATATAACTATATACGTAAAAATTATCTAAAGCATTGTTTTGTTAAGTAACAGTAATTTGAATTTTGAAGGTACGGTGAAATACATGTACATCGATTGCTTGTATCGTGTCCGTTGAAAATTTTGAGTGATTAATTAATTAATTTGGCAAATAGGTAGTAGAGATGGGAGTTGTTTAAGGTAATTGTTAAAAATTACCTGTTACCGAGTGATCACTGTTCCATGAACAGTATGCTCCTCTGAAACCCCTGTTCTCAAATCACAGCTGTTATTTCAGATCACCGGTGATAGCGAGAGGAGTTACTTGAAGTAACAGTTGCAAATCACCGGTGACCGAGAAATCACTGTTCTAGGAACATATTCCTCCGTTTCCATCACACAGGAAACGCGCTGAGATAACGGGCTATCACAACATCCGGCATAGTTGTCTAGCTGACACAAGGGCTTAGGCACTAATTACCCATTTAATATCTGATATTACAAGAGGTTATATTATTATTATTATTATTACTATTATTATATTGTTATAGTTAACCAAATATTATTTTAATTAACCAAATATTATTTTAATTAACCAAATATTGTTTTAATTAACTAATTGTTTTAATCAGTTTATTTAATTATTGTTTTAATTGATTTATTTTTATTTAATTTACTTAAAGTTTAAATTCAGTTAATATGTGATTATATAGGTATTCCTACTTCAATAGCAACTAGCGAAATCAATCGCTATCTAGACGATAATTAAAAAAAATTACCTTGCCGCGGAATCATGACCCTTTGAAATGGTAGAGATCCCATTCTCTGATCTACCCAAATCTATCAGAGTTAGCGAAAAGGAAATTCAACTTTATGGCAACATGAGTGCCTTGCGAAAGAATTTTCTTAAAGGCTGGTAACATTTTAACCGATGGGAGAAATCGGTTGGAGCCTCTTCACGCCGAAAGATTATTGTTCCTAAATGCCAATTCATATTTAATGGAATAGATTTTTTATCCATGTATATTAATTAGTACAAGTATTAATATTTTTACATTACTGAGCTTTACACATGAAAAATTCTGTATAAATACCCGGTGACTGAAATCACCGATGATTGGAACCTGTTACGTGATTGGAACAGGAACGTTGGAACAGGTTATTCAAAAATAACAGTTTGGTCCATCACTACTATGTAGGTAGGCAGGCAAGCAAGAATGTTAATTTTGAAATGTGAAAAATTTGTGGCTAATATTGTGCGCAAAATTTTCAAATTATACCCGATTTTTAATCATTTATGAATGATAGAAATTAAGAAAATACAAGTATTTGTCATACCTATGTTCTTTATATACGCAGTTTTGAAAGTTTTAAGTAAGGGGATTCAACGGTGAATTTTTTTAAATAGCACATACCTTTTCGTTTACCACTGTACTCGTGACTTCATTCATATCACTGCAAGTTCCATAACGTGTTTTATGATTGCACGTTTCTTTCATCGTTAAGGAATTAAGCTCCATGATTATATACTGCAATTCAAATTCGTAATTTACTTAATTATTTCGTTAGCGGTTCCTTCTCATATACATACAAAGGCATAAATCAGTTTTCTATGCATAAATTTTTGCTTGGTATGTAGTAATTTTCGAGACCGTTCCTAATAATAATATGGCAGTACCAGGAACACGTGAAAAATATTGTATCACTAAGTACAGTATTATTATAAATCCAGTTAAATATAATTTTGTAGGACGAATCTAATTAGTAGCCAGTACAGCTTATTCTTTATCACTCCACAGGTTTAATCTTTTAAGAATTGTTCGATTTTACAATGTGATCCATAATGATCAGCTAGATTTTTTATTTACAACTTTCATTTATCTTATCAATGAATTTTATTAATGATTTTGGGCCTATTACCCGACTAATGACACTCTTCCCCCTTTCTTTTGCTCATGTTTCAACCAAGACTAATAAATTAGAAACACAGACCTTGCAGTCTTTTCCCCATGGCCTTTTTACTTTCAAGGAAATGTCAATGATTTGAAAAATAACGTTGTAGATTGCGTCTTTTAGTTTTCGAGTATAAACAACTTTAAAACATTCATTTACTAATTATACTAAATTCATCGTCTGATTTGTGAGATTCTTTAGACACATCAGGCCATAAACCAGGGCTGCCCTTGAACAGAGGCGAACGGGGCCCACACCTTCGGCTCTCGCATATTGTGCCATCTAGTGTTCATACATTATTCAATTTGTTCATTCTGTTGTTTTACTCCTATATGTAGGGGTCTCCGAAATATGTTTTGCCTCGTGTCCCGCATCAGCTAAGGGCGGGCCTACCGTAAATACTTGCATCACTTAAAAGTTATATTATTTCATTATCAAACAAATCATTTAATAAAATGAAGTATACACGAAGAAAAGAAAATAATATTAAGAAACACGGTAATCCGTTTGCAACAAAATAAAATTGAAAAAATGCAAAGGAACACTGGGGATGTGCATTGAAATGCATAACAATTGAAAATGCCATTGCTAAAATTATTTTTATCAATAAATATTTAAAGACAATTATAAACTAAAAATACGAATCGTGTTATAAGATTACGTGATTTTTATCTAATCGTAAAATTAACAATTTTTCTGTATTGTGAGACATAGAACATTAATATTCAGTCTCTTGCGTTCATCAATTTTTAATTTATTAATGAAATGGATCTGAAATGTGTTTTTGAGGAAATCTTTTTTTAATTAAACCTCCTTTCCCTCACCTAAAATTTATTAATTTGCCTAAGGTCTCATTCGTTAGAGTTCTTAAATAAAAAACCAAATGAATGAAATTGGCTCAACCAAATAATATGTTTTTCGGAGTATTTGGGCCATTACACTGGGTACTGATGTAAAACGATTGTCTGTTTTTTTAATAATACAGTCTAACTAGTGTATATGTAGCTCATAAATATATGCAAAGATCGCATTCATGTATAAATTATCAAATCTAAAGTACTCTCCTATCTTGTTAACGTTATCTAAACCCGCATAATTGCGATTTTATACATGTAAGTATTTCTGAAGCCAAACGAATATTTTATTATAGAATTTAAGTCGGTTGTATGAAAGCAAATATTGTAATCAACTTTTCATCCACAGTAAATAGCTGGCAACAAATATCTTTAAGGAACGGTGTTCCCCACCGGAAATGGCTGTCAACCTTCGTCAAAATTTCACTTACCAGCTTAATTATAAAGCTTTGTGTAGTCCTTCCTCCATTTTTAGTGTTCGGAATCACTGTCAAAATATGTTTCTCTATCGACGCTGGTCTAGTAAAGAAGCCGTTTCTGCTCTAATTCTTTTGCAAAATTATTTGCAACAATTTCGACATGAAAAACTTTAATATTTTAACAGATCAAATATTTAATCAGTCATTAGAATATCCATGCTCTCAAAAACATTTAGCTGACTTTTCCACTACTAATAGAGCACACGTTTTTATTTAAATACTCCTACCTCAATTACTATTATTTTTATTAATAGATTTATTAATAGTACTGTACATTATAAATATTGAAATAAATAATGTATATGATTTATAAAATTAGAAATAAGAATATCTAATTTAATAGCAAAATACTATAACAACTTAATCAACAAATAATTTGCACGCAGTAGTTCAGAGAATACCGCTGATAACTGTAAAAAACCGCCTATAAGCATCCATTTGCATATATGCGGTTTCAACTCTATTTTATATTCATTAAACCGGAAGGAAGATAAAAAAGTTATTGATGAGTAAATGGAGAGAAACAGCTATCTTTAAACTTGCAACGATTTTTCCATATCCGCATAATATCCCCATACTTTATACCAGCAAGATTTTATTTACGCGAGTGTATTGAAATAAGCTGAACTATGTTTTAAACACATTTTTGTATATTTTTAATTACATAATAACAGAGCATATACGAAATTTCGATTAAATTTATGACACTGATGAAATAAAAAGGGAAAAATACGAATGTAGTAGAATACAAGAACAATTATTTAAATGCATGAATATGTACAATTTTCTGTCAGAAAATCGCAAAATTCAAGAAAATAATATTCACATCTATAAAATAGTCTATTACAGATATCTCTTAAAAGCTTTATTAGTAGAAGGTATTGAAAAAAAAAGAAAGAAGGTAGATGACGGAGATCAAAAGCAAGGAGAAAGAATAAACCAAACGAAGATTTTACTCTAAACAAGTTATAAATGAAAATTGGGTCCATTCTATACACATTACAAAATAAACTACCACACAATTATATCAGGCCTGTTTGTAAAGTAAAAATGTAATTAAACTGCGTATAAAAATATACGATCATTTTCAATATTAATCGACATTAGGACATTGAGGGATTAATATCCTTTATGTGAATTAATTGTAATAATACAGTATATATAGATTTTATCTTTGTTCCCTTAATTTAGCATGAGAAAAGTTTTACTTAGGAAATATACGCATTAAGGTGTTTTACAATAGATTAAAATTAACCACTTGGACACCTAAAATGCCCACAAGAATAAAAAATGGAATATCATAAAACAATGGGATATTCGAATAAAAAAATGGTGAAATGGTATATAATCTCATCGGATCAAACGAGTGGAGATCAAGAAAAAAAATTATAAACTGAATTTTTTTTTAATATAGAAGTAACGTACATACCCATATACCGTTCAGTTTGTGGAAAGAAATTTAGTGGTAATAGGAATGCAGCATAACACATTTATGTAACAGATTAAGCTTAGTCACTATAACATCGCAATATTTATTGTGACGTATCTAAGAAACGCTGTAAAGGACAGTTTTTACGGTAGAGGATATTTAAAAAGATAGAATGCAACGGTTTATTCTATACATGTATATTTTTTGTTGATCTATCTGATGCGTAATATTCGGATGCTATACTGGTTTTTTTTCTTAAATTAAGAGACAATTAAACTGTTCAATGGAGAGACATTTCACTAATCAATAGAAGCAAAAATTATGCAAATTTTTTGCTTCTTCTCTCTCCAGTGGTTCTTTATCACATAAGGTCATTGTTGGCATTTCTTATGTTCCGAAACTTTCTACAAGAATCGGTATTGCTTTGCATAAATTCAACTTTCGTTTTGAATTCACTCCAATCAACAAAATTGGCTTTTCTCATTTTAAAGACACCATCCCGGATTCTGACAGCTGCGGCATATATTCCATTCCGTGCCAGTGTAACCAAATCTCTATTGGCCAAACACGAAAAGCACTGAGCTTTGCATCGAATAAGAAAATTAAGTCAGAAAGTAAGGAGTTCATAAACCGTCTCTGGCAAAACACTCCTGGAAATTCGGACACAAGTTCCTTTTCTCCAATGCCTTTATTATTAAAAAAGTCAACTCAACACTTGATCTCAGTTTCTTTGAGGCATTTCACATTCTATCAAACATCAACGTTTTAATTGATGATATAATATATGTAATTCTATTTTACTCACTTGGAACGACCGTTTGTGTTTTACGGCTAGAAACAACGCCACAAATACGCTTAACCGTTCCATTCAACCAAGTTTCCAACCGACGTGATGGCAACACCGATCAACATCATGGATATCAATCCGCCATTGCTCTGATGATGATAGCCGTTTAGCGTCATCGAAACAGCTATTAGCGACGTTGTTGTTATAACGTTTATAAAATAACTGCACCATAAAAATTAGTATAAGTTTTGCTTCTAAGAGAAGGTCGATCAATGCTTAGGTGCAATGTTAGGATCAATGCAATGGTGGAGAGCATATCTTGATGGCTGCATTTATACTTCAGTAGTATAGTTACTTCCAAAATGGAAAAAATTGAAGCATCAGATGCAGCCTCGTCTATTTGCAAGAAATTAAAATGGTCGTTTTTATTATTATGTTTGTTTGAAACCTACATTTAGTTTAAAGATACTAATAATGGTTAAAATATTAATGCTATTTTCAGTACACTTGATTGTACAGCCATGGAACCAGCAGTTAGATATTACCTACCTTTGATTATATGAAAGGGAAGTTTTGTGGAAGTATCCGAATGTCCCGAGTTCTTTAATTCTCCACAGGCAAAAAGGAATACGCGAATCTTCACCTTGAGAGTGTCATAGTTAATCATAGTTTTCTTCTTCGTATTGTGAATTTTTGCATTTTAAATCGTAACAGGTAAATTGATGCATATTTTTCTTTTTTATCTCATCATTATTTTGATCTTTATAATTTTTTAATATTTATTTTGGGTCCTTCGCTAAAAAGCAACTGTATAGCCAGAAGGGTGCTGCCTTTCTTACATTACGTACGGAATCACGCTAAAAGCTATTCGTGCTATTTTAATGGATCATTCATATTATGTAAAGTTTCATCTCACCATTCGCATGCAAAAAAGTCCAGTCTGTTTCATTTGCGCAAAACAGTTAACAAGCCGTCATTTGAAATTTTGAGAACGCCTACAAAGTCCCAATACAGAAATTGAACAAAGGAAACCTACGAAACAATACTTAATTTATAAATTACAACACCAAAATTTGGAGAATGGATGCTTTCCCGGGAGTATTGTCACGCGTGCATAGCCAAAAATTATCGTTATCTGGAATATTTTTCACACTTTAAACTGTAATAATGAATCGCGAACATGTAACTTTAGTATGCGGGTGGAAAATCGAACCCTCATTGTTTAAAATGAAAATGAACGACCATAACTAAATATGTCGTAAAAGAGTAGGTGATTCCGACGTCGACTGCACAGCAATATATTAATCTTAACAGAAAAGTTTGTAAATGATAGGGATGTACTGGCAGCCCACCATTTTTAGCTTAAACTAGAGCTGTATATGACTTAAGGTTGCAAGGTTTGACGGGTGGCAATAAAGAAGAAAAAGAGGCATCGTCCGGGGCTGGATTCAAACCAACGACAACTCTTTGTGAACCGAAGCATCAAGTACGAGGGATATTCAAAAAGTAAGTTACACTCGAACATTGTATGTCTAGAACTCCTTATTGAAACAAGCACTACAATAAAGTATAACGCACATAAACCGTACAATTTTTTTTGTATAATAAACAAGTGGCCGTAAACATTTCTAGGGACGTCGAACAAATTGTTCGATTCCCTGACGATAGAAATCCTCTCCTTGGTTATGGAGCCAGCATAGGGCTTACTGCATGTAATTTTTTCTGCATGTATCGATTGTAATAATCTTTTACATGTAGCAACTTTTAGAAGAATAGTGCGGATAAGGATACAAAGAGGGAGAAGGGTACCATATAAAATAAAATATTGCCACCTCAGAAATTATTAACTCTCTGTGAATCGGTTATATGCCCAAGAAGAAATTCTTAAATTTTGTATTCTTCTGAATAAAGAAAATAATTTCTTTTTAAATTATAATTTTAAAAAATAATTTTAATTATATAATAACTTTTTGTAAATAATTTTTGTAAATATGGACGAATTATTTCATTGCTACTGAATATTTTATTTCGTTTCTTTTCTGGTAAGTACATTTTATAAAAAAAATTAAAAACTTGAAAGTAAATTTTGCACCCACTAACAAAGTTTGACTCACCGCAACCCAATTTGGCATCCCCCCGAGTAAATATCCTGGTTAGCACCATGGCCCAGGCTCGGGCCCGAGTTGAGCCCGTGTCATCTTTAGTTCCCACACAACCTTCTCAAATTTCAACTAGTGCAAGAAAACAAAATGGCGTCAACTGATTACTTCGGGCTTTTTTTTATAAATGTTGCAACTCAAATTTCGTCGACAGAACTGCTAAATGTATATGTAGGAGTTTTATAGAACGGTATTTTGTGGCTGGTAAAGTTTTCATATACTTCTAACAGTGTGTAGTTTATTGAGGGGACAATGTTTTGTCCAAGAAAACGTTTGGATAATACTGTAGATTCCATGAGCTGGAAAAAAACATGTTGTAAACATTTACTAAACAATAAATTGAAAAAAATTTTACAAAATTATTTTCTATACAAAATAGAATTTTTTTATTTGTACTGAAACAAATATTTGGTATAAAGTATATATATGACCTGAGAACTGTCCATTTATCTTCTTACTATAAAGGTAGTATGGGGCCCCCATATGTGGGATAGAGAGTGGGCTCGGGTCCCCTAGCCGTTCAAAAATTTTATTTGCCTAATTCTGCTATGCATTTAGTTTCAAAGGTTTTACAAGCACATTTTAAAGTAAGATACTTTTTAGCTCATTACTAATTGCCAAGCAGTATAAATTATTTTTGTAGCATTTTAGTATCTTGTACATTCACTAAAATTTTTGACAGTCTTGAGAAGAAAGTAATAATATTTCTCGGCTACCCCCCACCAGAAATACTCACATGGGCGCCCATGATTAGCAATGCCCAGTAAGTCGGTGTTTCGTAGGTTTCCTGCAGTTATGTCGGTAACATCCAGTTTTTTAAAGAAATTCTTCAAATTAGGTGTGATTGCCCACAGTGCACCTATCACAATTGGGATGGCTGTTACTTATTTTTTCCAGAGTCTATTAATTTCTATTGCAAGGTCACGATATTTGGAGATTTTTTCGAATTCCTTCTCTTTAATTCTGCTGTCAGCCGATATTGCAGTGTCAATGATAAACTCCTGTTATTCTTAACCAATGTTATATATGGTAAATTATGTTCTAAATTCCCGACTGTTTGGAGTCGAAAGGCCCAAAGGATTTTTATTTGGTTGTTTTCTGTCACTATTTTTGTTTCATGTTCCCAATAGTTTTCAGGTTCCAGGATATAATAATTTCTATAGATATTCCAGTGAATTAGGGACGCCACAATGTCATGTCTTTTTTGTGTAGTCTGGATTGCCATTTTACTACAGCTACTGATTACGGTCGACTATACACTGTATATTAAGCATAGTTCTGCCCCTCATTAAATAGCGCCACGAGCTGCCCCTCTTTACACGGTCTGCATTTACCGTTCTTCTTTCTTTGCTTTGATTTTCAATGACATCACGTTTGTCTGCAGCCTTATTTTGTGCGGTAAAGACCTGGGCGTTCAGTTTCATTTTTAAACCCTCAATTGCTATATCCAGTTCGCTGGTTGTTGACATTTTCTTCAATTTCTTTCACATTGTCCATGGAGGGGTTCCGAAAACAACCCCTATTCTTCTTCTTTAATGTTATTATTATTGTTGCTTGGCACTTTAAACATGTTGAGGTGTGTGGTTTCCTTTGGTAATTGACATGTTGGGAAATCCAACGAGCGTGAATTTTCCTCCAGGTATGGGGTAGCATATGATTTTTTAGTAGAGTGCGAATTAACGGGAGGGATGGGGTGGGGGATTTCCCCGGCTCGTGAAAATATATCCCTGGCAAAAGATTTTAATTAACTTCCCTGCCAGAGATGAATATCCCCCCCCCATGACATTAAAAAAAACAAACCAATATTCACATTCTTTCTTTCATTCCCCCCCACCCCCACTCCCAACAATAATTTTTTGATTCTTAAAGTTTTGAGTGATTATTGAGCGATATTACTGGTTCTGGTGAAGGCGGATGAGGGAACCACCTCGGGAGAGCGATTAACAGATGGTTGGCGACACAGATGGTTGACGATTAACACAGACGGCGAATTTTAGCATTCCATTTTGAAAGTCGGACATTGGAAGAGGAAGGCCAAAACGAAGAGGAGTGAGAGAAAGTGAGTCCGGTGACGGAAGTACCACCCAATGTAAAACAGCGCACTTTGACTCCTGTTGAACAAAATAAAGTAAGCTGACGTATCTTTTCAAATTATCATTTAAAATCACTATGCAAATTGAATATCGGTATTATAATGGTATAACGTTTTTCTGTCGTAACAGCAAGACTTTAACAGCTACATTTTAAACAGTAATTATTGCGAGGAATTAAATAGTGGGTTTTTATGAGGCCTTTTATAATCAAAAGAATGAGCCTAAAATATTTTTCGGGTGAGTGAGTAATGGGAGGAAGGGATGTAGTAAGCAAATGGTATAGAAATACCGATAATTATTACAAATTTCGACATGCTTACTTTATCTTAAATATGTGGATTATACATGTTGATTCAGGGGCTTAGCTATACCATATAACAAAAGTAGGCAAAGCCAAAGCCTAGGGGCCCTTTTTCATCAAGGCCTATTGACGTAGCAAAGGGTGAGGGCAAAAAGCCTGAAGGTAGTATTGCCAGATCTGAAGATTAAAAAATAGCAAACTGTGCTCCAAAAGTAGCGGATTTGAACTATTTGTAGCCCAACCACAAAAATAAATTATCTTGCAAAAGAGTTTCAAGTATTAAGTAAGCACGTTTGGGGGGAGGGGGGGTTGCTATTTTACATATTTTCCTGTATTAGCCAATGTTAAATTTTACTTACGAGGGGGGGGGAGGGGTATAAAATGGCCAAAATATTGCTTACATTATACTTGAAAACTCCCCTGCTAGTAATAGCAGTAGCTCCCATAGCAGTATATAAAAGGATGAGGCTCTGGACCCCTATGATACGTCCTTGACATCAACATTTCAAGGGTCCTTACGTACTCTGTCTGAATACGGACTATTGTAGTCCAATATCGTACCTCCAATAGCAGCCTGGAAAAACGATGTGGCTTCGGGTCGTCCCCGAATTCAGATTCGCTCCTGACATGTCTGGAAATTTTTTTAACCCTTGGATTTAGTGTTTTTGAAATTTCACAACGCGTTGTGGGCTTTTTTCGCTCATGTTTGAGCTTAACAGATATATAAGCAGGTCAACAATATCGTTTCTATACTTGCATTGCTGAACGAAAAATAAAACGAAAATTGAGTGGAACGCAAGTTAAACTAAAAACATTAGATTAACTGTGGAAAGAACTGCCACGTTAACGATTTTCCACAGTGTCATGAAGTGTACAATCCGAACTTAAACAAGCACGCACCATTATAATCAAGAGCGGATACAGACTTTCATTTTGGGGGAAGCGGGGTCAAGGACAAAATTCGCCATGGTCTGGGAATAACACCCTTCATTTATCATGAAAGCTGGAATTTTTTACAGTAAAAAAAATAATTTTGGGGAGTTATGACCTCTGTGACCTCCTCCATGTATATGCGCTTGATTATAATTACATACTGAAACACAGGAAAATAGAAAAATTGATTTTTCAGGCTTCACGGTTTGCACCCCCGTGTCTATAGAGGGGTATTCAAGTATCACGTAAGCAATATTTTTGCCATATGCCCCTTAGTAAGTAAAAATTAACACTGTCTAACACAGGAAAATAAGACGGCAACTCAGCCCCACCAAGGTGCTTATGTAATATTTGAACGCTCCCATATGGCGTATATATGCTCGAAGGTTTGCACGGAACTGCAATGTTAAACGAGTTTCGAAGTCATATGACGTCCATTTGAGTACATATAAGATCTCTGTGATTAAAAGTACCAAAACAAGAATTGAACCACAGAGATCTCATAGGAATTAAGTGAGTATCGAACTTGTTATGTTTTAATAAAACTATCGTTCATTGCGAATAGAAATATTCAACAAACAAAATTTTTATTGTATTATGCAATACTAATATTTCGCGATTTTATAAAAGAAAAGTAGCATATTTTATAAATAAAAGTCATTCGCTCATACCTATAATAAACATAGTAATCAGAAATCTGTCGTGGGTACAGAAGGCCTGGGTGGGCCCTTCATGAATGAATCCCCTGATCGTAATTCGTATTTCATAAAAAGCTCATGATAGATTCTAAATTTGAAAATAAACGATAACGTAGAATTAAAAAACAATATGACGAGTTAGCTTCAGATTTTTTGTTTGATAATAGCGATCAATTTTTTAAAATCAGTGTTTTTTACTATGTTTTAGGCAAAATTATAATGCAAATTAAAAGTCGCTTTGAAAGCATGGAATTAGTAAAAAAATATTTTGCAATATTAGAACCAAAAAAATAATAAACATGTCAAATGCTAAATTGCTGAGTGTTAAAATTTCATAAAAAAATTATTCATCTGTATTCTCTCCGCAGCAACAAAAATTCAATACTGTAATTTAATCACGCTTATCAAACAGGATTTATCGGTAGATATCTCTTCCAGATAATTTTTTTTATTTTCTAATTTCAAAATATAATGTTCTACTTCTAGAAAGTGACTTTACAGAAAGTTTTACTTTATGCTATTTTTTACCTTACCCGTGTCAGCTGCCTCTGCCGAAAGATCGTTTAGTAAATTACGAATAATAAAAGTTTACAAAAGAAATACTATTGGTCAAAGTAGAACGTGCATTATTGGCTATTGAGACTTAACACATGTCAGTAAAATGGTTTTGAAAGATATTTTCAATAATTTCGCAAAAATAAAGGAGCAAAAAGCAAGGTTTTTTTACATTTATTCGTTTTAAAGTTTCGTTGTATTTACATTTAGTAATAGTATTATAAATTTATTTTTGTCAAATTGAATGTAATGAACTGTAGTATACAGTAAAAATCGTTTATAACGATGCTGGTTATAACGACTAACCGCATATAATGACGGAATTTTTACAAGAAGTTTGGTTTGCTATTCTACTCTATATTAAATATGTCGGTTATAACGACATCGTATATAACGACGAAACCTGCTATAACGACGGCGATTTTGTAGTCTACGTAGATTCTAAGTAGGGATATAACGACGTGACTTGACAGTCATAAATCCGAACCAAGTGGATTAGATATCGAAATTGAAGGTTAGTTATCAAAATTTAAGCGTTATTTTAATCTTGTTTATTTACAAATGTCCGAGAAATTTTTATCAGGGAATGTTCAAATATTACGTAAGCCCTTTTTTTGAGGGAGGGTTGCCTTTGTGCTTATTTTTCTATGTTGGCCAATGTTAAATTTTGCGCTTACGGGAGGAGGGGTTGAAACTGCTAAAATATTGCTTACGTATTACTTGCAACTCCCTTACTGCTAAACCTGAATATTGAAGATAATAAACCTTAAAAAACACGTGATTTATTAATTGAATAACACGAATATCATATTCTTTAGGGGCCTATTTTATTTTTTCAGCATAGGGCCCATAAAACTCTTAAACCGGCACTGTTCGGAAGTCATTAGTATAATATAATAAATATTATTCATTAGATTTGTTTTCTACATTATATACTTTAGTATTTTCTAGAATTTTTTCAATTTAAAAAAATAAAAAGTACTATGTATTTAGTGTGGCTATAAATATTATTTAACGTTAAGGGAAATTAAATTCATTATAATTAAATATATTTTTATTTAATTTTGAAACTAAACAGTTTAATACTTTTTACTATCAAAATAATTTATAAAACTCTAAAAGTGTATTATACTATAGGCTACTATGATTTTAAAAAGATATCGTTTATAACGACTATCGGTTATAACGACCAAATTTTCGCGGTCCCTTGAAGGTCGTTATAACCGATTTTCACTGTAGTTCGAATTTTTTATCACCCCCTTGTAAAAAAGTTTGATTCGCACCCCGTTTTTAAGTATATCACAATATTTGAAGAAATCCATATTTTCATTAACGGGAACTAGAGAGGTCACCCAATGGCGGAAGAACCCCC
>QLNU02014176.1:5348797-5374251 GCA_006491805.2 Dysdera silvatica
ATACCAAACTCTCACACACTGGAATATTTATCTTAAAAATTATATTCCTTACATTAATTAATTGATGAATGCTGTCACGACAGCAAATAGTAATTTCCTATTAGGGGAGGTGATACGCTATTGCATTACTATTGTCTTTCTCAATATGGCCACTTCAACAACAGCCGTTTATGACTTTTGTTAATCAGTAAATAACAGCTTTTTGGCCCCGTAATTTGCCGCGTACCAGACTCACTAGCGTTGGAAAGGGAGGGGGCTCAGGTAGATCAAGCTCCTTCTCCTCCATTGGAAACACACATTGTCCTCCTTAAGGATGATTCAATTGATTTTTTTAAAGCACTTTGAGGGCCCGCCTAAGATTTTAATTGTGATTCTGATATTGAGTATATAGTATTTCACTACTAATGGTTAAAAAGATAAATGCCGTAACATTTACTTTGAATCACTCTGTAACGCATTCAGTAGTTTCTACTAAAATCTGACGCTAAATTAACTATATGGTATGCGATATATTAAAAAGGCTTCAGTCAGACGACTACATACAAAAACTACATTTGAACCGATGAAGACTTCTAAAAACATTTCCTTACTCGTAACATAATTTCTTCATGCAACTGGAGTAAAAATGCTTAAAAAATAATAGTTTTGAAATGTTCTTATCGTAGTAAAAAAATTAATATAATAAAACAAATTGTATTGAATACAGCATTTTAACATGATCATTTCTCAAAAATTTGATAATTCGATTTCGTATTTGATGAATGAGTAAAAGCAATTCTTCTCTAGTCCTAGACTAATTTGAGAGCTAAAATTCTTTAAATATTTCTACTTTGAAGTACAAAATAGTTAAATAAACGGTCATGCCTATGTCTTAATTTCAAACGCGTTTCTTTTGGTCCAACAAGATATTGGTGAAAGTTAAAATACTGTAAAGTTATTATGAGTGCATTTTGGCAATAAATTTTACTAATATTAAAGCAAAAAGAGATTTTGTCTTAAAAGTGCTCGTATTGTGCGAAAATCGCGCATTGAAATGGTTGCTAATTTGCAACCAAAACAAAAACGAAAAAAGAAAAGAAGGAAAGTAGAATGAAAGAAGAACTACTAACCACTAGAAAAAATATTTATTTCTTGTTTTTTACGTCTCTCATTAAACTTTCAACATTTCAGTTGATGCACACAGCTTTAGATTGCAATTCTCCATTTCTTATTTGGACAACGTTGGGGACATATTTATAGAGTAGACAGCAGCCTCGGACTTAAGGTATGAAACGATTTCCACTTTATCTAAAGCATTAGAAAAATAGATTTAAAATAATCATAAATCGAATAATATATCAAGTGCAATACTAATTATACTTTTAGGATATCTTTTGAACTGAAGGGCGTGATAGGGACAGTTTTTTTTTAACTTTTTCTTATATTGTAAATTTTCCATGTTTTTTCCGTATATGTACATTTTCATATTTTTCAAGCCAGATTCTATATTTTACGATAAATTTTCAGTAGTTAGAATGCAATAATTCCGAATGACTACATCATGAGATTATTTCAATTTCACCACATCAGTCGTGTCCTTTATTCATTCCAAGATACAAAGCCGTCACTTTATAATCAATCATCTACTAAAAAAGATATGCTATGAAATGGTGCATTTAAAAACTTACAAAGCCATCGTAATACTATTAAATGAGTTCATCCCTGAATGGATAATTGAACTATGCAAAGAAAAGAGTCTCTGATTACAGATTTCGTAATATGAGTATATTGCAAGAAAAATTATTTTTGCTTGAGTTTGCTAAGGCCACCGTATTAAATTAAATTATTATGGCCGAGGTATAATCATGAAAGTTAATACAATTGTTTAGATATACACACTTTTTAATTTAGCGTCGTCTTCCAAATTCAAACCCGAATTTATATCTTAGACCTCCATTCCATGAGAAAACTTGTGTCTTTATGTAGCAATTTGTTTTAAAAAGAACAATGTTTTTAATGAACTTTGTGCAAGTTTTACGGCGCAAGGGCCATGATACGCTGGAAATTTCAGTTTTCTGAGGAATCCGAAATTTTCAAGGCCTAAGGATACACCCCATCAGACTGCTCTGACCAGTTGGCCAGTATCCGTTGTTTATTGAGCCCGGTTGGGGGTCGAACCGGGATAATAGGCGAACAAGTTATCACTGCACGACAGCAGTGCATTTGTACTGAAATTTTAATAGTATTTGCAATAATGAATGTCATTATATACCAGTTTTTCCTAACAATTCCAATCCGCCACCCACTTTTACAGCAGCCGAGTAATTGACGACCCACTTTCATAGTAACCATAATAACCAAGAGATCTGCAACCGCCTCTGTCCGCCGCCACATTTGCATAATAAAAGCATTTTTAACAGAGTAAAGAAAACACATTAAATTGTAAGATATTATTACTCTTCACAGGGATAACACAATTGCCAAATATTGGTCAACACACAAAGCCACCGGGATGAGATTTTTGTAAGTTTTTCGTGGGGGATTTTTATTAGAAACAAATTTGACAACCACGCATTAGTAGCTCAAACTAGAGTTATTTCTGTTCAGGCGATATTTTTGTATTCTCATAAACAAAAATAGCTCTAGTTTGAGCTACTAATACGTGGGTGTCAAATTTATTTGTAATAAAAAATCCCCCACGAAAAACTCACAAAAATCTCGCCCCGGTGGCTTTGTGTGTTGACCAATATTTGGCAATTGTGTTATCCCTGTGAAGGGTAATAATATCTTACAACTTAATATACGGAGAAAAAAGCGTTTTTTCTTGTTCTCATTCGTCTAGTAGGTCAAGACACCGCGGGCTCAACGCGGAGACCCTGGTTCGAATCTGGGATGAGGACGGCGTCTCTTTTTCTCCTAAACAAAAATAGCTCTAGTTTGAGCTAATAATACGTGGGTGTCAAATTTATTTGTAATAAAACACATTATATGTTTAATTATATATATATTATGTTAATTGTGTATAATAATGTGTATTATAAACATAAAGTTAACATACATTAGTAGAACATTGAAATGTTTGTAGCGTTGTTGATTTGTTGAGATTTGAAATCGTTGGAAACATTTGGTATAAAATTCCTTATAAAAACAATTGCAACTAAAAATAGTTGCGGCGACCCCCAGAAACTTATTCATGACCCCCAGCTTGGGAACCACTGATATAAACAAAACAGAAGTTTTTACAAAATTTATTACATCAATTACTGTCCTTTGTTTTCGAATCTCTGATTCGATACCCAGGGAGGGAAAAGGATGATTAAGGTGCAGAAGCTATTATCAATAATCTATTTCATATGTTTTCGAAATTTCAGATTAGGTAGAAATTTCACAAGTTGTAATTTTTAGCTACAGCCTTAAACACCTAAATACAGACATCAAAAACCCTACCATTTCAAAACACTAACGATGAGAACAAATAAACAAGACATTTGTATTGAGTTTTATGTAAAGCCTGTGTAAAATCTGACAAGTTTTAGAGGGTAATGCTTGAATATTCGTGGCCTTGCGTGTGGTGTGTGCACTCCCTAAATTACAATTTGTGTGATTAGACACTTGATAATACTTTCATTCAAAAGAAATCGTACTATTATGCAGTTACTCACTTTTTGTACTTGGCGAAGTTTCAAAGCGCTTCTTGGAGTACGAACGTCTTGAAAAAAGATAAAGTGCATATAGAACTCCTGCAGATCCAGAAATAGCTGCCATGAGTTTAAACGCAATTTGACCACCATATTTGCTCATCGTTAAACCACCTATCATGCTTCCGGTGCCTTTTCCTAAATAATTAATTACAAAACGCTATTTAAGATATGGAACTGTTTTACATAACTCCTTGGTACAATAAAAGCCGAATTAATTAAAACCCCGGTCTACAATGGGAAGCAGTACAGCACGTGTTCAACGATATATTGAAAGTCGAACTTGGGTTAGTGGCACGATAAACGAACTACGTCATAGAAAGATAGCGGATATACATTTCTCCGAGGAATCCAAACATCGCGAGGCCTTAAATAATTCCGGAAGCAAATCCCCGACGACTTAAACAGCTGGGAGTCGAACCCGGATTATAACAGTAAGCCAGATGAACGCGTTACCGCGGCTCCACTGTAGGGCTATTATTCATTAATATTTTAGTTTTCGTTGTGAAGTAAAATTCTCCATTTTATGGTTTAGACCGAAGTCGTGAAATTTATACAGTATGAGCTGAGAAAAAATACAAATGAGGATTTTGTCAGAACAAGATGCAAACGCTAACTGAAGTTGCTTATGAACGCCCTCACGTGTTCTTTAAATGATCACCCTTGCTTAATATTGAAATTTCCTTTACAAATTCCGCTTCTTGGACAAGTTTTACTAGGGTTTTCGATGACTTACATACTTCTGAGTGGGTTAATGGGTCAGTACATGGCTCCTTGGGATTCTTCAAATTATGTAAAAATCTGAAAACATAACTTAAAATGCGACAAAGTTTAGTAAAATCATTATTAATGACTTTTTAAATATTAGCAAAGTTATTGTTCTCGTGTACACTTAACACTAAATCGCTACATGATTTCTTGAGTTCAATTTTGAAGTCATCATTGCCTAAGCAAGGAATTTCCATTGGATCTGGAATGTCCGAAATCAAGAAAGTGGGACCAGTCCACTATAATGAGTTGGATTGAAGCTCATTAGCTGCTGTTCCTCGTGAAATAATGTCAGCTGGATTATCACGTGTAGAAACGTGCTTCCACTTATAGTCTTTGCATAGAGTCTGAATTTCTGAAACTCTATTTGCCACAAATGTTTTAAGTTTGTCAGGAGGTGTGTTGATCCAGGCCAATGTAATGGTAGAATCTGTCCACATGTATATGTGGGTGAATTGTAGCTGAAGGATAGGTATTACCCTTGACACAAGTCGTGAGAGAAGTAATGCTGCAAATAATTCCAAACGAGGAATTGTCAATTGCTTTATGGGCGCTACCTTGGATTTGCTGCACAACAGTGAGGTCTGAACAACTCCTTGATCACTGGTTGAGTGCAGGTAGATGACTGCACCGAAGGCCCGTTCTGAAGCATCGCAGAAGCCATGAAGCTCAATTTGATGGCATTGGCAACAACAACATGTCTAGGTATTTGTAATTTGTTTATCTCGGAAAGTTGTTTCAGGAAGTTGATCCAGTCTTTAGTTTCCTTTGGCGGGATTGGATCCGACCAATTTAGTTTAAGTGTCCAGAGCCTTTGTAAGAAGATTTTAGCTCTAGATATCACAGGTCCGATGAGACCTAATGGATCGAACAGTCTTGCTATTGTAGACAGGACGTCCCGTTTTGTGAAGCTATCCTGGAGGTTTGTAGCTACCTTGAAAGTGAAGTAATCTGACTGAGGTCGCCAGAGCATTCCTAGAGTTTTCACTGTATCGTGCTGCGAATCAAATGCGTATTCCAAATTGGGGTTGTCTTGGAATAGCTGTGGATGATTTGACACCCATTTGTATAGTTCCATTCCTCCTCGTTTCAATAGTTGAACAAGTTGAAGCTGTAACTGTTTTATTTCTTCTAGGGTCGCTGCACCTTACAGTATATCATCCATATATACGTCGTTGCAAGTCACATCAGCTGCATTGGAAAAGTCTTTACATTCATCTTCCGCTAACGCCCTTAATGTTCTTGTAGCCAGGAACGGTGCACAAGACGTTCCATATGTCACTGTTTTCAGTCTATAAATCTCAATTGGGGCAAAACGACTTGACTTCCATAGAATTCTTTGTAAGTCTCTATCAGAAGGATCGACAAGTATTTGTCTATACGTTTTAGTGATGTCTGCACTAAATGCAAATAAATGCTTTCGAAAACGCGTCACAATTGAAAAAAGATCCTGTTGTATAGTACCTCCGTTTAACAATATGGAGTTAAGTGAAATACCACTGCTTGATTTTGCAGAGGCATCGAAGACCACTCTCAGAGGAGTAGACGCACTATCGGGGCGAAAAACTGCATGGTGTGGAATATAATATTCAGTTTGGTTGTGAGAACATTTATTGTCCTCAATTTTCTCCATATGATGAAGTATCGAATATTCATTCATAAATTCCTTATACAAGTTAGCCATGTCCTTGTGTTCATCTAATCTTTTTCAAAGAAGATTTAATCGCTTTTCTGCGTTTTCCCTAGAATATCCTAATTTAGATCGCGCATTATCCTTTATCGGTAACTTTACAATGTACCTCCCGGTTTCATCTCTTGTGTGAGTTTGAACAAAATGTTCTTCACAAAATTGTTGTTGTACACTTTTCGTATTTTTTAAACTTTCATTATTATCACCAGGAAAAGATTCCAATTCGAAAAATTTCTTTACCGTAATGTCTAGGTTATCCTGTTCTGAAATAAAGCCAGAAAATGAATTTGGGCAAAATTGAGTTAAACTTCCTGTGACTAAATAACCAAACACTGTATTTTGTAGCAGTAATGACTCGTTTTCAATTCGAAGCCTTTCGGGCTTCAATAATTCGAAGAATAACTCGCAACCTATTAATAGGTGGACTTTGCCTGGAACACAAAATGTGGGATCCGCTAATTTAATTTCGCTGGGTAATTTAACTTGCGAGATATCTAATTTGTGATTTGGAATGAAATCTGTGATTTTTGGCAACACTAGGCAGGTCAGTGACCTCAAAAAATCACCTTTTTCGTTAGAAATTATCGCAGTAACTTTGTTTTTAATAAAATGCTCACCGCCATTAATTCCTGTAATAGACGTATTTACACGTTCCCTTTTTAAATCCAAAACATTGGCAGCTTCAGTTGTTAAACAATTAACAGAACTCCCGCTATCTAATATAGCTCGAAGCTTTATGGATTGACCAGAAGTGTTCTGCGTCGTAACTATTGCTGTACAAAACAAGCCTGATATTTGTCCTTGAACGGTGCTGATAAGAGACGATTTTGAATTCTGCTGTCTAGACAGTGAACAACGAAACTACAAACCCCGCTTGGAAGTTCAGAATCCACTTGTTGGTTGACCATTTGTGTCTGCTGGACTTCCTGCTCGCAGTGGATTAGTGTGTTATGCTTTTTATTACATATCCTACATGAGAAGTATGAAGTGAAGGCAAACTGTGTGCCTTTAAACAATTTCTACACAGTTTGAATGTTTTTATGGTATCCAGCCTTTGAGGCATAGACATATTTAAAAATTTTGAACACTTGTATAAATTGTGAAATTCTTTACATAAGATGCATGCCTTAATGGAATTTTTACAAATGTTTTTATTTGAACTTACAAACAATTTTTTAGGTTTAGTCATAGTATTGTGAAACCACTTTGATGGTTTGGAAGGCGAACATTTTTTTAAATTTTCTAAAACCATTGACCTATTATCAAGAAATTCTATTAACTCGGTCAAAGAAGGAATTTTCTTGGAATTTAACGATAATTCGTACGTTCTCCTGCTTTCTTTATCAAGTTTTTGCAGGATAATATTAACAAGCATTGCTTCGGTAAGCTCGTTACACTCCAATTTCAAAACCTTTAAGGCTCTTAAACTCTTTTTTACGGTATCTGTGAGGTTTCTTAAACATTTTGATGATTCGTGCGAAATTGTCTCTAATTTTAATATTGCCTGTATATGTGTATCAACAACTGCCCGTTTATTCTCATATCTCTGCTCAAACGCATGAAACAGCGACTCAAAATCGTCTTCGTTCGTTTCGAAGTTTTTAGCATCACCGCGCAAATCTGATTTTAAATAAAATAACTTCTGCGTGCTTGATAATTTATCATTTTCAGCAATTATTTTTACAAATTGATTTTTAAAATTAGAGAATTATTAGATTTTATCGTAAAAAATCGGTAATGGAATATTCGGTAATTTAGATTATAAATTTAAACTAGCAT
Source organism: Dysdera silvatica (assembly GCA_006491805.2). NCBI lineage: Eukaryota > Metazoa > Arthropoda > Arachnida > Araneae > Dysderidae > Dysdera > Dysdera silvatica. The sequence goes on from QLNU02014176.1 coordinate 5,356,712, forward strand.
TATCTTACTTAGTATTTTTTTAATAGTTAACTGCTTTAGAATTTAACGTTGATAGAATATATTTAAGTCTTACTTCAAGATTTTCCCGTTGGTCTTCCAATTCCGATAACTCGGCTTCCATATCCACGATGTCTTCGCCTTTTTCCAGAGTTGCCTCGTAGTCTGTAAACAGTCGATTTATTTCCTCCTTCGCATCTTGAAGGCTATCCAGTTTTTGTGTGAGGTGTATCATTGAATCTTCTTTTTCCACAAATTCTTCTAAGAAGCTTTTGGTTTTGGTTAGTTTCGCTTTGACGCGACCGCGAGCTCGATTTAAGGACTTTAACTTTACATCCATGATGAGTGTTACTCGGACTCGACACGGACCACTATATGATGGCGCTAAATAAAATATTAACGACGGACCGATTTCAAACAATAAAATTATATATGTTTATTTCTAATTTTCTCCGCGTTAATGGGAGAATGGTGTTGGCTGATGAAATCATCGCTTTAAAGAATTGCAATGAGGCCGACGCAGTCGGCGCCTGAATTACAACTGGTTTATACAACAATTTTCCGCATGGTGGCAGTACAAAGCATGAGAATGGTAGAACTGTTTTATAAGACTTAACACCCATCATGATTAATAACTGATAATGAATTGATAGTTTACACTGAAAGCTAAATTGCAAAATGCATATAAAAGCAGACTTTTGCTTTTATATGCATTTTGCAATTTAGCTTTCAGTGTAAACTATCAATTCATTATCAGTTATTAATCATGCCTGAGAAATCATTTCATCCAATAAACCGCCTTCAGTGTAAATAAAAGAGTAGAAAAAGGTATGTAAGATTTAAATTTTAGTTTAAAAACTTGTTATGAAAGGTTATCATATCACGGTAACATCAACGTCGTTGGAAAATAAAATACGATAACTTTTTGAGCAAAAAGCAATATATTTCTGTATGTAATCAGAAACTGGGCTATTAATTGGCATTTATAGTCTGTTAAATTGAGAATATTAACCCAGGTAGCAGGCGCCATCTGTCGGAGAAAAACTGCTTGAGAGAATCGCCACTGCGAAAATTGGAGGACAGGTTTTCTATGGCGTTGGGCTCACGTGAGCGGGCCTGTAGTAATCTAGTTGGCTGTGATTCGAGTCTTCAATGTTTGTTGTATTCTCTTCGGTCACTCATTTTTAATACATTAGTCTCGTTAATCTGAAGCCAGTTATTCAGAAAATTTGGTTAATCCGATTTTTTTTTCCAGTCCAGCCGACTGAAAAAACCTAAGCAAACAGCGCAGTTTGTGTTACCAACTAACTGAAAATTTTCCTTAAGGAAAGGGAAATTTGTCGGCCGTCTGTTTTCTATTACGCGTGCATATCAAAGCACACGCAGTCAAAGAGATGAATAATAGCTTATACTAACTTCTGTAGTCAATATTTCAGTTAATCCGAACAGATATAGGCGTAACTTGAGGGTTAAATACAGCATAAATTGTGGGCGGGGGGCAAAAAAATTGTTTGGAAAAAAGTACAATTTCGCCTCTTTGTCAAAGAAACTTGCCCATTATTATTATTATACGCTTATGCAAACAGGTCAGCAAGCCATCAAAGAAGTGGCAAATCTATTCAGTTTTATAGTGACATGATATCTAAATTCGCGATCTCTCCTAACAATTATTCTATATTCGTGAGTGCTCGCGTGCTCTGTGTCGCATATGTCCCTTCATCCTCGCTACAGGCCTGTATAACTTATTTAATTTATATGATAAAACACAATAATTCTACGTAGTACGCACGATCAGGCTACTATTTTCCTTCCTTTCAGTAAATTATTTTATTATATATTTAAAAATATATTTATTATATTTTTAGCGCTTTTATTTCCCTTTTTTTTCAAGTTCATCTACTTACAAGTAAAAATAAATGTTATAAGCGCTGTCTTTTAGTTATAAATTTGATTTGCGTAACACTATACCAAAAGATCTTGCAGTAGATCGACTTAATTATACAGTAACAAACTGGTTACAAAAAAATGCCAAACACCTTTACGATACCCTCTCTTAGATAAAGTTTGATATTCAAATTTATCTGTTTAAATAAGTATAATTTCATTTGCTTAAGAAATAATGTCAATTGATGCAATCGAGTTGCGTTTCTTTAAGCAGAATAATATTGCATTTAGTTGACATATGTAAATTCATATGCTACGTTTAACCTGAACAGAAATGTGGAAAAAAGGTTTGGCACCTATAACTTACCAACAGCATAATGAAGGGCTCCTGCCGTGGATATAACGGTTGCCGGTAGTCCTTCTGGAGCAATGCTATGGCTATGACGTATAACAGCAACCCAAAGTAAACTATAATTTAAAATTTCTGTTAGTTCCAATATTATAGACCACCAAGGATTAGCAAGGTATGCATACCCGACAAAATATAGGGTGTGACCAACGAATCCCAAAATTAGCATATTGCCGCTGCCCAATTTATCGACAAAATAGTTTGATGAAAGAAGAAACGGTAGGCCAAATAAACAGCCTAAAGATGAATTGAGACCTAACAGTAAACTAGGAGCTCCGATTTTATCAAGGTACAAGTTAAAGAATTGCCGTTCGAAGCACCAACATGTCCCTAGAATCAAAATTGCTAGTGAAAATGCTGAAATGTCTGGATTTTTGAGCAACGTTAAGGTTTTCTTCATCATCTGTTTTCCAGGTTCTTCAATTTTGACATCCAATTTGCAGACAACCAACATAGCAAGTATGGCCATCAAGTCAAACAAATATATCGCTGTATTGTAGTTTTTGGAACTTCCTTCTTTAGTTGTCAAGGTTACTGCATAAGCGGAAGATATAGAAAAAACCATCGATCCTGTCAAAGACCAGAATCTTTCTCGACCAAAATCAGAATTATGTGCCTTCACCATGGACATTGATGTAAAATCGAACATTACGTAAGTGGTAGAAACTACAGTGTGATATAGAATAAGTAATGTTAACGACATGCAAAAGACAAGGGTGCTGTTATCACCCAAAACTTCACTACAGGCAATTTCATCGATTTTTAAATCCTGTTCTAAGTAACACGTCAAACTACAATTTTGAAATTTAAAAGTTTCACACAAATAAAATTCTTTATTATTCAGAAATACCGTTTCGACGTAACACGAAATCTTTGATTCATTCATGCTCAATGCATATGTTAAAAGCGTGACGTTGTAAGAATAGGATATATTGTTTGGGACCATATTACACAATGTACCATTTGAACTCTTGCATCTATCGTAAAATTCATCAAACAAGCAGTAGCTTTCACAGTATCCACGTCTGGTATTGTTGCACGATTCTAGCCCTTCGGCAACGATAAAATTCGGATTGCATGTTACTGAAATTACATCTTTTTCGCAGTTCGAAACGTTAGTTTTCGGAACTAAAAGCATAGTACTTAAAAAAGCAACCGACAGGATCATATTTCCCAATAAAACTGGTTTCGAGCGTCCAATTTTGTCCGCAATGACGCCAGATATAATTGGTCCAATGAACTGAAGGCAGGGAAGAAGCATGTAGATGAAGGAGATTTGCGCAATTGAAAGCCCTTTCTGCTTCAGATATATTTGTATGAAAGGGAAGATCGACGATCCAGCTGTAATTATAAAAGATATATGTTAAATTTCACACATATTCTAAATAAAAATGATGAATTTTAATGATGAATGAAGTTTTGAACTTAACGATGATTCGATGAGTGTACTACCTCCAAACCACAAGAAAAGAGCTCCTTTCAATGGCAATAATGGTTTGTTTATCCTCGTAAGTTTTGTCTTCAGAATTTCGCTGATCCAGTTCTTTTCTCTTCGCTGAAAATAGTAAAATCAATTTAATTGCAATGCATTTTAATTGTAAAACATAGAATTAGGACTTGTTGAAAGGATTTAACAACGCTCTAAGTATTCCCTTTACATAAATTAAAATACTTCTTTACTTAGTGTTCATAAGAATGTTGTTCATATCAAATATAGTCCACGTTATCCAGAACGCATTGTACAGTATCATTATCACTATGTAACTTGACAAAGATTCTGGAAACGGTTCACATGTAAAGCAAATCGTGTTAACGAATTTCAGTTATGTTCAATTTTATAATTGTTTTGCTTTATTGAGAAAGGGCGTCAATTAATTGCCCTCCATTTTGAGTTTGCGAGAGTAACGTGCATGTTATTAAAAATTGACTTCAAAACAAGTTAGGCCAATTTGTTTTAAAATACTAAAGCAAAGTATGATTAACACTGGTATGCATTACACTGATATTGACTAGAAAAGCGTATTTGAAATATATTATTAAAATATTGTCCTAGCGACATCATTGCATCATGAATTATTATTTCTTTTAGACACTATTAGCAGGGTCAAGGCTAGGAGTGACGAAGAAGGACCGCTTAGAGGCTCGGGCAAGGATGGGCGTAAAATGGGCCGAAATAATTCACAGGGGCGAATATTTCCGTGGTTACGGGGGGACGCAATCTGGACGGTTCTGCCAGGGACGTAAGATCGTTTAGCTGCATTAATAATTATTAGCATGATACACCATGCTGCAATTAAGATTATTAAAAAAAAGAACATACATAGAGCTTTTACGAATATTCTTAATGAATCTTCAACATTTCATAAATATAATAATTGATTAGTTTGTCATTGGTCTTTTTTTATCTTGGAAATATTCGTATTTTATGGCTCATTTCATGTAAAGAAATGCTACGGTATACATTTTACGCACACACGCACGCGCGCAAACACACATCCCATCCCTGAGGGCATTCGGCAAGTTATGTCAAATCTCCACTTAAATCATTGGGTGATAAAACTGAATTGGAGTAAAGCCCACAACGGAAATCGGGGAAATGAAAACTTCGATGCACTTGTCAAGTTTGCAGCCCTATTAGATGACCTTCCAATAATTTACGATAAAGCTCCTATGGCTGAAATCAAAAAAACTGTAGAAGATACAATACTTCAGAAATGGGAGGAACTATGGAAGCATTCAAGGAACGGCAGCGTAACAAAGAAATTTTTCCCAACCGTCAAAGATAGGCTGAATGCAAACCATCTAGAACTCTCTCACAAGTTAACCCAGTTGCTAACTGGTTATGGAAACTTTGGCCAATATTTTCAAAGATTCGGTCTGCGAGTGTCTTCTTTCTGCTTCTGTAACGAAACTGTTGAGCAAACAGTGGAGCATGTTACTTCACACTGTCCAACGCTGGAACCTTCTAGAATTAGAATGCTTAGGAAAACGACAATCTACGGCGAACAATGGCCTCTTGCACTTAAAGAAATGGTTTCTAAACGGTTTTTCGGTGATTTCATGGATTTTTCTTTTCTGATGGACTTTTTGTAGTTCTCTTCATTCTAGTGCAAATTACACAAATCAACTGGACTTTATAAATGAACTTAATAAGTGTTAACAACGGTTTATATCAATTACGTTATCTATCTTGTATATATATATAATTTTTTTTTTTTTTGTAAATGTGTCATACAAGCTATAAAATGAGAACATCGAAATATGTAATATTTAATGGTGCATGTTGAATAAATACTTTTTCCTCTGGAACACACACATATACACATACATACATATTTATAGCTTATAAAGGGAGTATGTAAGTGGAAGTAAATGCACTCCTTATGATATTTTTGCTTCAAATAACGACTATGAAAATGTGCCCAATTTCTGCACCAAGCGGCTTCCTATGTCACGTATTTTATAACCTATGTGTACTTCCTTCTCGTTCTCTTACGGAAAAATTTGGGCACATCGCTAATAGCCCTGGCAAATGAGTTGGCTGTTAGTAGCTTCGTTCAGATATTTACAGAAGTGGAATATTCTGAAATAGGAAGTCCCGAATGTATACAACGACGATTGAATATGATGGACAGTTGTGGGGTGTAGACACAGTGGAGTATAAAGGAACCGGATCCTTTTTTTGCATTAGAGGTGGCACTGAAACGGATAGTCTGTTATATACAGCTTTTTTTTATTTTAAGTGTGCATAAAGTGATTTATGCTAAGATGCGAATGTATCTTTTCTTGATGCTCATATGACGTCACCCGTATATACATTCAGAACTCTACGTATCAAACAAGTCCCTTTTCAATCATTTCTTAATGGTGTTATAACTAAATAAAAGGCGCCAAGTGGCAAAATAATATTAAGCTGCTTGTCACACTCTCATATTCACCATCATCGATAATATATTACCGGAGTGTAAAGTAGCTTAATATCATTCTGCTATTTGTTGTGTTTCATTTAGCTGTAACATCACTAAGAAATCATTGCAAGATGCTTCGTTTGAAATGTAGAGTTCTGAAAGTATCATTTTGCATGTGAGGTCAAACCAGCAGAAGATGTATAAAAATGAAACATGTTAAACAATGGTCTTATTTACAAATATTTTGTGGATAAACATCTGAGGAGTATAAAAGAAATGTGTGCCCCTCTCCCTTACTGTGCATTAATAGGATTTACACTACACTGATGTATGCAGGGGTTTGATTGGGGTCATGACCTCCATTTCGATGCAATTTTATATGTTATGTATACATATGGATATTTGGAGTTGTAGTTCTGTAATCCCTGCCTCCTGTGTACGCTAATGGGAACTTACAAACTTGGCAGAAAGCGGATTTTGTTTCCGTTCCGGATTATTTAAGATATATCGTAAAAAAATTTTGATTTTAAACTTACCCCTGACTTCTTGTCGATTTCTCCATACGACTTTGGAGAGCTCTTGACCTTTCTTTCAACTTTCGATGAATTCATTTCCTTAGTCATGGAAGGATTGGTCTTAGCTCTTTGCTGTTACTTTACCTTTTTTATCCACATGGTTATTTCGTCCTAATCAAATAAGCAATTTTATAAATCACTTGCCAAATTTAAATTATGTTTTGAGTGTTGTGAAATAATTAAATCATGTGAAAACTAAGTACGTTAGTAGAATACAATTTAAAAGCATTTTCGATATACAATAGAATCTGTCCACAACGATATTCTAAAAACCGTAAAATAGCACATTCATAGGAAATATTGAACCAGATATACTCTGTAATAGAAGATACTTAAACTGTAGGCGTGTGTGTGTGGACACAACATTGTTTTTAATAATATCATGTTAAACAAATTACTAAATACAGATGAGAAATGCAGATGACCAATTGAAAGCTAAAAGTCATGCCGCTATGGCATCAGTTAAATAATAATAAAAAAATCGGAAACCATTTTAAGCAACCCAAAGCCTTATTTTGTTTTCATACTAAAAATATATTCTTTCTCTTATAGAATCATCTGTATTTATGTACACAATATTTTTTAGTATTAATTCAATTTAAAGTGTTGTATTATTTTAAAAGCTTCGGACACAAAATATAGCCGAAGTTTGAAAATTACAAAATTTTCGTCATATGCAGGTTCACTCAAAAACAAATTGTAATTATAAACATATTCAATAAACATTATTATTATTATTATTATTATAGAAAATCTGCAGGAACTACGAAAATTACCGGTATAAGCAATCTCGTTATGGAGAGATTTCACTGTATATTTCTTTCATGATATTGTGTTTAACGTATATTATTAAAAATATTCTTAACGATTAAATATTAATTTTTATGAACACTTGAAATATCTGAGTTAATTGGTCAGAAGTTAGGTACCTGTATGAATTTCTCATGCCCAAATTCCTTTAAAACGTAGAATTTTGTACATTTTATAATTTCTGATAACGCACCAGTTTTTAAGTAGCACCGATATACGTTAATAAAAAGCCTATAATTTTTGACTACGAATGAAAAATACCTTTGTTTTTGCTTCCCTTATTCAAAAGAAAGAAAGAGATAGAGAGAGAGAAATGAAAGATATGAAAGATAAAGAAAGAAAGAAAGAAAGAAAAAGGCTTCATAAAATAAATGGCGTAATTAAAACAGGATTTTTTTTTTAACATACTGTACATCAAATTCAAACACGAGTAAGATCTTATTTCTTATTTCAATTCTATTTAGTATACTTAAAACATTTTTAACGATCTTCATTACATATAAAATAATAAAAGTAGATGAAAATTTATAACTACACATATAACTGTATGCAGCGTGATGGGGATTCAGCAAGCAGTTCGTGAAAAAACTTTTTGCGTTAACGAGGTTCAACTATACAAATATTTTAGCTATAAAATTTAAAATATTAGGAACAGAGGGAAACACCTTCAAAATACATAATTTGTTTTTATCGATTTCTATAATAACATTCGAACTATTAAACAATCTTGTAATTACTCTCCTATTACCTGTCATGGAATTTTTGAAGAACTCGCTAAATAATTACTTATCTCTATGCAGTTATGAAGGCCGTGAGAGTAAAGCATCATCGTAGAAAAAAGTTTTGTGAGTCGCGAGATGAAAGTTTCCACAAAAAAGAGGTTTTTTTTATATTAATTAGTGAAAATAACATGCAGCAAGAAAGAAAATGATTTGGAGTTTAAAACAAATCTTGTCAGTCAGTTTTGAATGGTGCTATAAAAAACTAACAGAACTGCTCAAAAATCAGTATAATTAAATTTAAAACCATGAGTTTTCCGCAATTTAAGTTGAAAAAGAAAAGAAGTCAGGGTCATGAGCTAAATTAAAAGATGTCCGCAGCTGGCGGACCATCATACCATTGGTGTACGCAGAGCAGTGTTGATGGGGTTGTAACCCAACAATGCAATGAATTTTTGTATATTTAACATAGGAATATGTGAGTTGTAGCTCTGTAACCCCCCATTGAGCCTATAACCCCCTTACGAACTTTCTGCGTACGCCTATGCATCATACCAGCTTAGGATATTATGTTAAGGTATTATTACCCTCCGCAGGGATAACACAATTGCCAAATATGGTCAACACAAGAAAGCCTCCGGGGCGAGAATTTTGTGAGTTTTCGTGGGGGAATTTATTATACTATAATTTTTGCCACCCACGTATTAATTACAGCTCAAACTAGAGCTTATGTAATTTTGGAGAAAAAGAGACGCTTTCCCCATCCTGGATTCGAACCAGGGTCCCTCCGTTTAGCCCGGAGTGTCTTCCTCCTGGCTTCAAACGGAGGACTCCCAGTATATGAAAGCGTCTCTTTACCCAAAACAAAACTCTGGTTGGCTTATAACCTATACGTGGGTGGCAGAAATTATTCTATGATATTATATTAAATAGGGCCAATCGTGAGTATTCAGAATAAAATAACTTGGGCAGTTTTCAAAATCATAAGAGAAACTTTTCACAGTACAAACTATGAGGAAAACTCCTTAGATCCTTGAAAATGTCGCTAACTTTCCAATCATAAAATTTGCTTCTCAAAAGTTACGATTATATAAAAACTCTGACAACAATATCATTATAGAATAATTTCGTAATCTTAACATGGTAATAAAACGCAACTGCATCTCACGAATAGCACTAAGTATAAGTTTGCTCCTGGAAATTGATCCACGAAATGCATGCTGGAAATAATTGTTGTGTTGATGTATTTTTTCAATGCCGATGATTTTTGGTTGTCTAACCATTTGGTGTCCGACAGTTTATTCTACCAGATAAAGGTAAATATTTGTCAGTTGTCCATCGTAGGGGTAGCACTGTAGCTAGATGATCTTGGGGTCTCCTGGCAGAACGGTCCAGAATATGGCCGCCCCTTAGCCACGAACGTATTCTCCCCTGTGAATTATTTCAGCCAATTTTACGCTCTTCCACCCCTGCGCCCCTGGTGTGGGCCTTCCACGCCACCCCTAGCTCCGGCCCTGCGTAGGGAGCTTCGTTAGGAGACTAACATCACCTCAAGATAGATTTACAGGTAACCAAACCTATTTGGAAGTCAAATCTTAAACCAGCAATGAATCTAACCACCAGATTACTAGATGAAGGAATTATAACCCAAGAACGTATGTTTTTAGATCTATCTGGATATAAGTTTTTAGATCCATTTAAATTGATGTACTTTGATTCATCTAGATCTATGTTCTTAGATTTATCTAGATCTATGTTTTTAGATTTATCTAAATCCATGTTCTTGCATCCATTCAAATCTATGTTCTTGGATTCATCCAAATCTATGGTCTTGTGTACTGATTCACATTGTCTAAGCGCATACTTTCCAAATACCTTTTTTGCAACGTTTGCCTTCCTTTGATGTAGTCATTGTTTAAATACTTTTGATTTACATGCTTTCGGAAAAATAAGACATTTTCGGATCCACTGACAAATCTTCTTTAGTAATGCAATAACAAAAATTTGAATGTCTAAAAATAAATAATTAAATGGCATCTGTTTTGCATGGCAATTAAATGCTTTGCTTCTAGCCTAATATTGCTTAAATTCTAGTAAACACATGAAATTTAATTAATGAAGACTAACTCGAAATATACATACAGACATATGGCTACTTTACCGTGAATAAATAATACATATAAATTTCCTTTACAAATGTAAACGCGCATATGTTTTTCTAAGCTTGAACTGATATTACCTTTCATGATTCAATCGAAGTCTTTGCACAGAAATATACCCTCCTGCCAGTGCCATATTTCCCAATAGGTTATACTAGGCTATAGACTAGGGCGACAAAATTTTGTGTATGAAGTCTGATATAACAAAATCAATACCATATAATGATATAATCAGATGTTTTGCCGAGAAGAAAGCTAGACGTCATGCTTTCCATTTAAATACTAGTGCTCAATAGACATTTATTTTTTGCTAAAATTAAAATTTATTTCAATAAAATTGAATTTGATTTATTATATACCAAGAAGAAATAATACTTCAATATAAGTTAATATTGTTTAATGTTTATGTTTCAATTTATGAGTTTGTTTTTCAACATATTTATTGTCAATACAAAAGTTTTTGGCGTATATTGAATGTAACAATTTTTATGTTCCTACCACTGATTGGGGAAGGGCGGACGGATAGGAGGGGACCGCAAAAAGTAGCCTTGGGGCGGCAAAATAGTCTAGGGGCGGCAGAATGGTAAATCCGCCTATGCCTCCTGCAGAATCGTAACTGAGCAATCATCACAACAAATATCTAAAAAATGTGATTCCAGTAAAATTATCGATACAATCTTCCCAGTATAAATAAGCATAGCTGCCTGAAGGATAATTAGGGAATGAAATATATTACTTAATCGCTGCTAGATATGGACGATATATCAAGTTATCGGGTGATATAAAATTAACGATCGTTTCGCTGACAGTTTCGGGCTATCGTATTATTAAAATGTTTTGGCAGGCAGTATAAATATGCCAGTTTTGGAACTATAAACATCCTTTTCTAAGTAGAGATCAACGTTATCGCTCCTAACGTTGATTTCTACTTACGAACCTTACTTGCGTAGTGCTAAGTCAGATTATCTTGCATATAAACATTCCATTATTTTTAATGAAAAATGCGCCGTTCAAAACGAAGATGATTCGATTCGTGAACTCTTCATAAGGGTCCGATGGAATTCGTTCAGGGTACAGATATTTTGTGCAAGATAACAAGATTTTCCCCCCAGTTTTTATTAACGTCTTCAGAATAATACATGCATGCATTTAACACGTTCCTTCTTTTTTCTTCCCGAATACACGTTACTAAGACGTTCAGAAAACGATTAATTTTAATCAGAGGCGAATCCAGGAGGGATTTTTTTTTAGGGAAATGAAAAATACAGTAGGACCCACTTATAACGAACCCGCATTTAGCGAATTTCCGGATATAGATAGAGATATCTCCTCCCATATCCAAAGAAACGCAGTGGAAATCGGTTATAACGAGCGCCGAGCACAACGAAAGAATTTTTACAAAAAGTTTTGTATTGTGTTATTTGCATTATATTATTTGTAAAATTGTATTGCGCTTAATCATTATACCAAACAAAATCCATATTTTCCTCACCATATACGGGAACTCGCTAAATGCGGGTTTGTTATAAATGGGACCTATTGTATTTTACATCAACCCAAAATCCTTCTCTGGTTGTTGAGACAGCTGTAAATGTATTGAACTGCGAAATTTGTGTTATTATTTTATTTATTAGTTCTGGCAGTGTCGCACTGTTTGACTTTTATACATAATCTAGAACAGTTTTAGGCAGAGGGAAGATGTGCCACACAGTCGGGATGGTGTAAAACAAGTGATTTCTGGATTACTCTCCCAACAAATTGGCCACTGATTAGAGCAGAACATAGAGTAATTTATAATTATAAAATAGTTCATTTTTTAACGTATATTAATTTTCCACCAAATGGATATGAAGATTAGTACTTTTCTTGCATTTTTATATAGAAGCATTAAATACGGGATCATTAATTGGATTTCAACTGGTGGGATAAAATAGTTGGAAGCAAATGGCAATAGTTTCTTAGATCGCGTTGTTACGATTTTGTTAAAAATTCCATTAACAATATTAATATGGAATTTAACCTATATTTTTTAAATGATTTCTTTGAAATAATATAAAATTTATTGTATATTTTACACGATATATAATATTAACATGAAGAACATTTAGACCATGAGCTCTTTTGTTAATAGGAAAAAAACTTAAAACGAATATTGTATCCAATAATTCACAGTAAGTTTTTTCTCAAATTTATCATATGTGCTATTAAATAAGCATACGATGAATATAATCATACGCGAAATTAAAATTTTGTTTAAATTGAGTTTCCGAGGCTTCGCTCTGAAACTCTTGCTTTGGCTGAATATTGCAACATCAAGAGAGAGAGAGAGAGAGAGAGAGAGAGAGAGAGGTGTGTGACATGAAGTGGTTAACCAATCTTCTTTCGGTAAAAAAGACTAGAAACGCAAATAGGCATTAGCCGAATTTTTTAGCTAGTATGTGAGGTTCATCAAAGTCACAAAATGAGAAGCTTCTGGGTTAATCCATTCAATCGGACTAAAAATAGAAGACATGGGTAGGATAATGTATAGTAGGATAGGTAGGATAGACATTCGTAGCGATCTCATAGACCGCACGTCTCCAGTTACAAATTAAAGGAAGCAATTAGTCCAAGACAGTTAATTTAGTTCTTGCTTTGGAAAGCAGAATTTGATCTAATAATATAATATTGAACAACATAAAACAGATAACCAACACAATTTAAACTTTAAATAAAATGTGATTTTTTGGTGAAAGTAAACAACATAAAATGTATACTTAAAATGTACCTTTCCCAGTTGTTTCCTAATGCGATTGTGGATGGACTCCGTTGGACGCTTAACCTTCCAGGAAACTTTTATCTTCTTTATAGAGTTTAACAAAAACTTTTTTTCCCTTGTCAAAGAAAAGTTTTAAGATTAAACGTCATAAGAGAAAGTGACATATCTGCCAAGACCATTCCGACTGGTTTGGACGTGTAGTCTAACTCGTTTGCTGAGAAAATGATAATCGACACAGAGGAACTATGGAGAAGCGTAACTATCACGATAAAGAAACGATTACGTGGTTATCAACTTGACGTCACGAAATCGTCATTGCGATGTCAATCATTGGAAGATGAATAAATTGCAGTTACGGACGAAAGTGAATTTATATTTCCGTGTGAAAACAAAGAATTTTCAATGACCTTGCGACGATGGTATCAAGCTATTTATCCTATGCAGTAGACAAGTGTTGTTTTTAAGTTAGTCCCGCTCGTTTCAGACTTTCCTTTTTTAACAACAAAGGTTGAGTTTTTCTTTTATTTGCCGGATTTTTCCCAGTCAGATAGGATTCATCAAAAACTTTGGAATATTATACTAATTTATAATTAATAACATACTTTATTGACAGAAATGAAATGGAGTGGAAAGAAGAAAGGACGAAAAAGTAGATAAAGAAATCATGAATCAATGTTAAATAAAACGAATACAATAAATTATAAAAGGTAGAATTTATATTTATGGCGAATGAAATTATAAAAAGGCAAAGGAAAGAACAGAAAGAGGAATTACGGATACAAAAGTAGGGAAGCGAAAGGAAAGAAAAAAGAGAAAATAGTTAAGGGAAATTATAAGAAAATTTCTATTTTGTCATAAAATCAATGTTCCCTTTATCAAGTGACGAAGTGTTGGGAGTATTCGAATCGGAGTCGGATTAAGATCTGTGTATTAAGCCCCATCTACACGCACTTAAAGTTTTTGGTGCCCGTCTATATATCTAGTTGACAGGATATATATATATTACATATCATTATACAGGGTGTTCGTGAACTATTCTGACGAAATAGGAGGGGGTGATAGTAGTCATCAAGAAGAACAATATTAGCCATGTAAGATATTATTACCCTTCTCAGGGCTAACACAATTGTCAACACACAAAGCCCCCGGAGCCAGCTTTTTGTTAGTTTTTCGTGGGGGAATTTATTATACCATAATTTTGACACCCACGTGTAATTAGCTAAATCTAGAGCGTTTCTGTTTAGGCGAAAAAGAGACGCCGTCCTCGTCCTGGATTCGAACCAAGGTACCTGCGTTGAGTCTGGAGTGTCTTGAAGGCTCGGATTTCACTTTTACTCTAAGAATTTATAAATATATAATTCAATTTTTTCGAGGGGGCTCATTGTTTTTAAATCCAAATATTTAACCTAATCGCAAATCTGAGAAACTTTCCAATAGAAGCGAACCCCTCCGTTCTCACGCCAATGATGCTGTATAGATCTGTTACCTTTTTTTATAGGGGGGGGGAAGGGAAAATATACTGTTTACAAAAAATGTATTTCTTTTAAATAAGGAAAAATAAAATGTAATCCTTATGGAAAAAGGGACCATAACTTTGTAGATTTCTTTATAGAATTGTGCAGAATTATAGCCCATTTTCTCCAATAACATTATGGCTACTTTTTTCATAAAAGAATAGCATATATATATGCTTTTATTATGGAGAGGGTGGGCTTAACGTCATTCCTTAGTACCTCAATGGGCCTTTACATGGACGATTTACCTAGATTACGTTTTACCATGATAAAGAGGGTAAGAGTAGGGTGGTCGGGTAGAAAACAACGTTTAGTGGGCCACTTGCCCGACCCCTTGAAGGTCTTAACATGATGATGCCGCATACTTTTTACTGTAAAGGGGTAATTCCAGTGGAGTGCAATGACATTTTCATTTAAGCAAGCAACATATTTATTGAGTTATATTTCGCGTTGATGCTACTGTAGATAGCAACAGCATCGTTGTTTTATAAGAATTCCTGTAATTACTTCTCAGATTAAAATTATATAACGATTATATAGCTTAGAAAAATTAAAAAGTAGTTATATAAAAAGTTAATTAATGCTTAATTTAACGAACTTGAAGAATTCAAACAGAAGACACGATTATATAGAAAAATAAAATGCGATAACAATAAAATACTTACGTAGATGTGCCCATAGTTAACATTCTCACTGGAAAGCATATCTCAAAATACTTCTGGTCTGACGTCACAAGCCAGCCCTGAAAATATGGCGTCCTCAAGCGAAACAAATTTGCAAAAATTTGTTTGATTTCCGATGAATTTTCAGTTATAAAAACCGCAATTTCTATTGAAGTTTTATAATTAAGGAAAAAATGTAACTGTGTTTTAAATTTTTTTTAAACCGATTTTAACCAAGCAATGCTTATATTGCTTTTTATGGACCGCTCGACACTGGTTCATTCACACATATCGCTACCAATTTTTCATGGCTTTAAAAACCTCTTTTGTCATGGAAATAGGATTGAAACACTTTTTATAAACCATGAAATATATAAGCTTCGAATTTTTGCTTTTGCATTTTGATATTTTTCATGTCATTCTGGATTAAACATAGCCACCATATATACTTACTAAGCAATTTGTCTAAAACGACCTTCCACCAACTCCCTTACAGTGTTGCAGTCATCTTTCTCACCACAGCATATTGCACGCTTTCTAACTCTTCTGATGCAATTACTTGACATGCGCGTGAAATTCAAATTTATAGTATGAAGTTCATGTACAGGTTTTATCGTGAGAATAAATGTTAATAGTGGTTAACCAAAAAAAACAAAAAAACAAAAAAAACATGCTTTCGATTACGCCAACTATGTGATGAAAATGTACCAGACCTTACCAGATCTACTGCTAATTTCACGCGCATGTAAACTTGTTTTGAACGCTCAGGCTAAAAATTTCATCAAAGTGCTATTTCATTATTGTTTTCAATTCCAAAATGCCCCCAACACCTTGGCGATCAATGCTAGAATTTTAAATGTAAGATGTTGTAAGATATCTTAAAGTGCATTCTATTTAAAAACATAGAACCAGAAAAGAAAAGTAGAGGGTCAAAGAAAGAAGCAAAAACCATTAGAAATAATATTTATTTTTTGTTTTTTCACGTCTCCCATTAAGCTTTCAATATTTCAGTTGATGCACACAGTGTTAGATCTCAATTCTCCAGTTGTTATTTGGAAATGTAGGGGACATATTTATAGCGTAGACAGCAGCCTCAGTCTTAAAGTATGAAGCAATTTCCACTTTATCAGAAGTATTAAAAAAAATAAACTTAAATCAATCACCAACAGAATAACTTATCAACTACAATACTGATGACGCTTTCAGAATGTCTTTTGGATTGAAGGGCGTGGTAGGGATACTTTTTTTTTTATTTTTTTCTTATATTTTTAAGTTTTTCATTTTTTCCGAATATGTACATTTCGGATATTACAAGCGAGATTTTTCAGTTTATGATAAGTTTTCAACAGTTAAAATTAAATGTTTCCGAATGACAATATCATGGGAGTATTTTAATTTCACCATATCAGCTGGATCCTTAATTCATACCAGGATACAAAGCCAAACACTTTATAATCATCTACTAAAACGGAATATGCCATGAAATGGTGAATTGAAGATCTTTTAAAGCCATCGTAATACTATTAAATGAGTTTATTCAAAGTTGGAAAAATAAACCATTGAAAGAAAAAATTTCCGTGACTACACATATCGTAATATGATATGTGTAGTCACGGACACATGTTTTAATACGAGTATATTGTAAGAAAATTATTTTTACTGGAGTTTGCTAAGGACAATGTATTAAATTAAATTACTATGATCGAAGGATAATTATGAATTATTATCTTATAAGATTGGTGTACTCAAATATTTCCTTTCTACCCATGTAGATAAGAAAACAATGGAGATGGCTCAAAAGCAATTAAATGAAGCTAGGTTCCATTCAGTTTACCTAACAGAGAGAAACATACAGCCTTCCCCATTTCTCAGTGCTAAACAATACTGCTCAACTTTACCTCTACCCGATTTTCTCCAATTTTACATTTAATTTCGTACTTTACATGTAATTGTTTTCGTTTCTGTTCAAGACATGATGCTATACTTTTTATCATGTTTTCGTTTCTGTTTAAGACATGATTAAAAGTATGGCATCATTTTGCATCATTAAATTTCAGTTCTTGTAATTATTACTTTGTTACACGTTAAATCTTAGTTGCAACGGCATTAAATTGTAGTTCTTTTTAATTATTACTTTGTTACATG